>JAXCLQ010000007.1:329547-376694 GCA_035584115.1 Cedrela odorata | reverse complement strand
TCTAAATTGTAGAACATATAATATCAATTTTGAAATGAAATCTTTAACTTCTTCATTATTTATTATCTCCATAATCGATGCCCTCAGCATACTCATGTTTACATACGAAATGTGTGCGCCCTTTTCCAAGCTCCATATGACCAAAAACAAAGAAGATTAAAGCCAATAAAATAATTATAATGTGCCATGTATACATGGAAGAGAAGGGTAGGGCAGCTGATCAACTTTTTCTTAAAGAAGTCCAATGCAAATTAAGGCGGCGCCTGGTTTCAATTATTTTATTTTGTATTTGGTGGTGGTGGTGGTCTCTCCTACTCCGATGTACAATAAATTAAGAGAACCATTCAGTCATTCGTAGCCTCGAGGCTCGTGCTTTCTATTAAAGGCAAAAGTTCCACCCCTGGATGAAGCCACTTTTTTGCAATGTTCGAAGCACTCTCTAATTTAAATTTTTATATAAATTATTTTAAATTTCAAATAATAAAAAAATTAAATATAAAATATATTTAATGTATCATAATTAGATCAGCTTGTTGTATTTATAAGATCAAACATATCAACTTGAGTATGGTACATTAAATATAAGGTATATTTAAATTTATTATTATATAAAACTTAATATATCTTATACACAAATTTTAAATACTTAAATTTGATATTATTTTAACTTTTTGTTATTTGTTTAGTATTTTTGTATAAACTATTTTAAACTTTGTGAAACAAAAATATATATATATATATATACACTTTACATTTAATGTACTACAAATAAACACTAAAATAATGTTCATTATTTTTATTAAATAAATTACATAATTATCAATGATTTATAGAATTTAAAGTTTGTTTCTTAAAAAAATATTTTTTTATTTTATCTTTAAATTTATATAATTATTCTTAATATGAAAAAAAATAAGTTAAAATATTAAAATAATTTAATTTAAAAAGTTTATTTTGAATTAATTATATATGAATTTGTAAAATGATTCCGTATTTTTTTTATAGAATTGTTGTTATCAAATTTATTTTTTGTTGTATGTACTTACTA
Organism: Cedrela odorata; assembly: GCA_035584115.1. NCBI lineage: Eukaryota > Viridiplantae > Streptophyta > Magnoliopsida > Sapindales > Meliaceae > Cedrela > Cedrela odorata. The sequence continues at coordinate 375,646 of JAXCLQ010000007.1, read as the reverse complement.
TTTTATGTGACTAATGTGTTTTATTTTGAGTTAATGTTTAAAATTTAAAATTTTAATATCAAAAATTTTATTAAAAATTTGCGAATATTCGTATGAGTTTGATAAATGTTAAGTACCTATTTAAACAGATTTAGTAATAAAATGTCAAATTCGCTACGAGTTTGACGTAGATTTGATATTAAATTTTTTTAACGGATGCGAATGTAAATTTGGAGATATCCGTCTCAAACTTGATCCGCTGCCATCTTCGAAATATATATATGAAATTAAGCAGCAATTATATTTTTAAATTTTAAATTTTTTATTAAATATAATAGTTGTACGACAACTATTAAGTTATAATTTTAATTTTCGAGTTAAAATTTTAAACTATATTTTAACTTCTATCTTTTATTTATTCATTAATTTATTAATTTATTAATTTTCCAAGTTTATATATAAGACGGTGATTATATTTCTACAACTATTGCAAAATATCCGGATTCCGAAACCATTCCGCTGTAGTCGATAAGCATAGAGAAGGTGTCATATCTTGTGTAAGGTATAAGATCATAAATATTGAAATGGTGACAAGTGATATCATTAAGTGGTTAAATCTTGCATTACACATTTTGATAACATTATTACATTAATGTCGATTATTATTATTTTAATACAAAATAAGAAAATTAGGTCAAATAAATCAACCAAGACATAACACAAATAACGAAGATGTTAATTGATTAGATAAATGAGAAAAAAAGAATAATAAATCTTACAATATAAAATGAATGAAAGTGATTAATTAACATACTTAATTGACTATTCTTTTAATTGATAGGCAAAACAAGGTCCATTGAATTGAATAATCAACTAAGACTAGATGATCGAATTGAAGCTTCTATTGACAAAAGAATGGTGACAAATATAACTATGGTAGTTTTGAATATTTCAAACATGTTTATATATATATATATATATATATATATATTTATAAAGACTTGTGGTGCATGTGAGAACAAAATTCTACACCCACTTCTTCGTTTGCCTTACTGATAATGATGGGTTAAGTTTTACAGATAATAATTAATTGACATAAGCCAAATGGATACACATTTTGCACAAGAATAGTTTATTTATGTCTTGGTGAGCTTCCTTTGAAAGAAGAAAGGCTTGCAAATCTTCCAAGATATACTCAAAGGATGGGAAATGATCAAATCATTTGAAAGAAGAATTAATGCTCATAATTTGCAAAATACTAATGAAAAAGTTCTTTCAAATGTGACAAAGAAATATTTAGTAGTAAGAATCAAGGTCTTGGAGAAAATTACACTGCATATTTTAATAATTTTAATAAATAATTTTTATCATTTCATAGTTATTTAATTTTAAAATAAAATTACGTACTATAAATTTTATTCGATGAAATATTTTATTCGATGAAATATTTTATTCGATGAAATTAAGAATGACGTGATTCATCAATTTTATTAATTTTTTTAATAAAAGCAAAGAAAATATGTTTTATAAAGTAATACTCATATTTTTTTTATTAATTTTATAATTTGAGAAAAATTTAAAAATTACAACGAAAGTATTAGGGATTATATCAAAATTGTGGAAAAAAATTCGAATGCACCACAGCATCACTTTTATTTCTAACGAAAGATATACAAATGGGTTTATACTGGCACAAATATGAGCCAGGCCCAGTTCAGCCCGGCCCACTCTTTGTTCAATTCTCCCAACCCAATAATCCGGATTGCTTGATGTGTCCACTCTTGTCACCACCTGTAATTTGCGAATGTTATACCTTCTCCCTTCTGCAGCTCGAGGTTTCAAGGTTTTGAGAAATCATTGTGTTCAATTTCACAACACAGTTGAAAGGTTCGTTTCCATTATTTTTCTTTAAAGTAGGCATGTTATTTTTTCTGGGTTTGTATGTTATTGGCTTATTGTGCTTGATTGCTTTGTTTGAGTTATTAATTCAAGACCCAAATTTTTTGCATTTGTTTTTTAAATTTTTTGGTGTTCTTCAAATACCCTTTTGGATTTGTTTGATTTTGGCAGAGACATTGAGTGGGAAGCTTATTTTTTGATCTGTTCATGTTTTATTTTATATGTTTTCTTGAATTATTCTGTTGTGATCAATGTCAACGTGTCTCTTATTAGGTAATCTAATGTTCAATTTACACCTTTGGTTGTCTATTTTAATCTCCTATTTATCAGGTATTTTGAGTAGTATAATTAATGGTAGTGTAATATGAGCGAAAGAAGAAAATTGAAGAAGTTAGATCAAGAATTCACATTGGAAATTGGCTTTTTGCTAGTTGTTTCCAGGGAACGGTTTCAATAAAACTATTTTCAGTAAATGTCGTTGTTATGGAGAAGAACATGATGTTATATGAAAACTATTTCTGTTCTTGAAAAATATATGATGTTATAAAAGGCTGAAAATGCTGCAAAATGGGCTTTCTTTCTTATTTTGGTTGAGGATGAGTTAAGTGACATCACGAGGGTTCCCATTTTAATATTGTTTCTTGTAAATAAATTTTAAAATATAGAGACTATAGGAGGGTGGTGGGGTTGATTTCGATGTGGAAGTTCACGGATTGTGGAAGTTTCATGGATAGGCTGAGAATTGTAACTATAGAAGACTATTGGAAGAGAACTAAAGTAGCTGTGAAACAAGATTGCTAAGAGATTCCAAAATTGAATTGGATTTATCATTAATAGGAACTGGAAAGAATGAAGAATATGCTGCAGAAAGAGTCCTAGTGAGATGTATTAAGTGCATGTTGTGTGTATAGAAACACCTGTGCATATTTGTAGGTGTAGCCTTGGATAAGATTAATTAGAGATAGAGGACAATAAGATAGATGTCATGTGAGCGAAGTTCTTATTTGTGTTAATTCATCCATCCAAAGTTTTCGTTTTTGGTCCAGGAATAGCTTAAAACATAGATTCTGTCTGGTTATATATTGCTCTTCCCTGTATTATAATTTCTTCCTATATATCTCTGAAACATTAATAATTTGCATGAATTTGTTATATTAGTGATAAAATTATATCTTACCTTTTGGTTTTTACATGTCACATATTATTTGCAGAAGTGATTGTTTCTTACAATTTTCACTTTAGAATGCCTAATCTTTGCATAATGTTCTTAATCGTAGTGCCAGTACCATTTCTGATGTACTTTGGGACACTGGAGCTCTGAGTATATTAGGTTCTAAGTGTTCGGAACCTTGCATGCTTTTGTGGAGGCTGTTTTCTTTACAATTTGGTTGTCATCAATAACATCATTCTGCTTCTAGGGGCAGTTCTTCACAATTTGGTTATCATCCATGACCATTCATTTTTTGCTCCCTGGATTTCTTATCTACCGTGACAACTTCCTGCTTAGATTAGGATTGTACTGGTGAACGTGTATCTGACTTGTTTGATGGTATCTGTTCTATTTAGAGCTCTTAGAAGGCAGACTAATTTGAACCGCATTTGATTAGCTTGTGTGCAGCTTTGAACGTTATAACCACATAGGCAGCGGCTTATTGCTTGCGAGATGGCTGGGCTTTTGGGATATAGTGCTCTTGCTCCTAAGACCAAGAATCTGGTAGTTGCTGGTGGCTTGACGGCATTTGTCTTCGGGGTGTATTTCTACACCATGAGAGCTGTCGGAGGAACAGATGAGCTTCAGGTAGCTATAGATAAGTTTGAAGATCTGAAAAACAAGCAAGACTCTTGAGTAAAGCAACCCACTGGAGGCGTTTTCTTATGTTCCTTAATGTGAAAATGTAATATATAATAAAGAACAATGTTAAGTTTATTTTCTGTAAGGTATCATTTCAGTTTTTCACTCTGTTCTTCAAACTAATTTGTCTGTGCAATTCAATCTAACTTGATATACAATGTATTTCATTTTCATCAGCTACAGATAAGTTGCTTTTTTGTTTTTTCAATTTTTCATGATTGCATTACCAATATGGACCCATCTGTCGCCTTTTATTTTAATAACGTGCTTGGCCAGGAATTTGTTGAAAGTTCCTTTCTCTTTACGCAAAATTTGTTGGCCTGGAATCAAATGACAAATACTTAGTCTTTGCTGAGCTAAGTGCATTTGCTTTTCTACTGTAAAAATTTTCTCTCTTTGCATCACTTGTCCATTGCTTTTCTTTCATATTAACCAATACTATTGAAAGTTAAAATTGGAAACTTCCAGGAAAATTTCAAGAAACACGAAAGAAAGGGAGAGCGAAATTGGTAGGAAAGTCTGTCGAGAAGAATTGAAGGTCCGTGCATTTAATTCACAATTTGTACTCGACAGAAGTCAACTCCCAAATGTATAGTTATCAATTTAAATATTTTACTTGAAATTATTCACTTGTGACATATCGATTAGTCTTAGCTGAGCTAAGTGCATTCGCTTTTCTACTGTCGAATTGCAATAAAAATTTTCTCTGTTTGCGTCACTTGTCCATTACTTTTCTTTCACATTAACCAATACTATTGAAAGTTAAAATTGGAAACCTCCAGGAAAATTCCAGGAAACAAGAAAGAAAGGGAGGGGAAAATTGGCAGGAAAGTCTGGCGAGAAGAATTGTAAGTCCGTGCACTTAACTTCACATATTTTATTCTTACGTCTAATCTCAAAAATCTGTGTTTATGTCACAAATTCTAAAAAATTTCCTTCATGGCTTCATCTTCATCTTCATGTGCTTCTTGCAAATATGATGTCTTCCTCAGTTTCAGAGGGGAGGATACCCGTGAAAATTTTACTAGCCATCTCTTTGCTGCTTTGTGTCGGAAAAAGATAAAAACCTTCATTGATGAGGATCTTAAGAGAGGAGATGAGATTTCTCCTGCTCTCTTGGATGCAATTGAAGGATCAATGATTTCAGTAATCATTTTTTCAAAAGACTATGCTTCTTCCAAATGGTGTTTGGATGAACTTGACAAGATTCTGGAATGCAAGAAAATGAATGGCCAAATTGTTATACCAATTTTCTACCATGTTCATCCATCCGACGTGCGGAAGCAGACTGGAAGTTTTGGGAAAGCTTTTGTTGAGCATGAAAAACGTTTCAAGGAGACACCAGAAAAGGTTCAGAAATGGAGGGATGTATTGAGAGACGCATCGTATCTATCTGGACACGAATCCACGAAAATCAGGTGACCCTTAATTCTCTCGTGTATCTAATAACATCATTTTTAATGAATAAAAATTGCTTGTTTCATTTTTATATTTCTTTCTCAATCCACTTTGGCTCATTGTCTTTCATCTTCATACCTGCTAGGCCTGAGGCAGAACTAGTAGATGTAATTGTCAGAGATATCCTTAAGAAATTGGAAAAGTTAACTGTCTCTGTTGATTTCAAAGGCCTAATTGGAATAAATTCGCGAATTAAGCGAGTTAAATAGCTACTTCGCATTGGGTTGCAAGATTTTCGAATTGTAGGAATTTGGGGCATGGGTGATATAGGTAAAACAACTCTTGCTAAAGCCATTTTCGAGCAAGTTTCTAGCGATTTCGAAGGTAAATTTTTCATGGCAAATGTACGAGAAAAATTAGAAAAGGGGGTTGATTTAGAACATCTACAAAAGGAAGTTCTTTCTCATTTGTTAGAAGAAAAGAAAGAAAAGGGAGGTCCTAATATACCAAATTATATTAAGAAAAGGCTTCAACACATGAAGGTTTTCATTGTTCTTGATGAAGTGAATACATTGGGACAATTAGAATATTTAGCCAATGGAAACCTTCAATTTGCTTTAGGAAGCAGAATCATCATAACAACTAGAGATAAAGAAGTGCTTGATGGTTTTAGAGTGGTTAACATATATAAGGTTGAAAATTTGGATGATAATGAAGCTCTTAAGCCTTTTTGCAACCATGCCTTTAAACAAAACCATTGCCCCAAAGATCTTATGGCGATTTCAGAGAGAGTAGTAGATTATGCCAAAGGCAATCATCTAGCTCTTAAAGTATAAGGTTCCTTCTTTCTTGGGAAGAGCAAACCAAATTGGGAAAAGGCTTTGCACATCTTGCATCGAATTTCTGGCTCCAAAATAAACAATTTACTAAAAATTAGCTATGACGAATTGAGCTTGGAGGAGAAGAGTATATTTTTAGACATAGCATGTTTTTTTAATGGAGATTACAAGGATCGTGTGACAGAGATACTTGGCGACGATTCTGTGGATTATGGATTAAATGTCCTCGTTGATAAGTCACTCATAACTATATCACAAAACGATGCACTGCAAATGCATGATTTATTGCAAGAAATGGGTTGGGAGATTGTTGTTCGAGAATCTGTTAAAGAGCCAGGCAAATGTAGCAGGTTGTGGTATCATGAGGATGTCTGTCATGTATTAAAGAAAAATAAGGTAATCAAGAGCATAATTAATTTTTATTTTGTTATTTTTCTTTTATATAGATGTTGGACCCTGCAAAATTTCCTATTAAGTACTCTAACAATAATTTTATAAATTTCATTATAAAATATATGTATATTATACTTTCTTCTTTTTTTTTTCTTTGGTTTATCAGGGGACGGATTCAATTGAAGCCATATCCTTGGATTTGTCCAAAATAAAAGAAATAAATCTAGGTCGTAGAGCCTTTGAAAATATGTCTAAACTTAGACTGCTTAAATTCTACATGCCCAGTCGTTTTGACGCTTCAGATATGAGCTCTAAACTGTATCTTCCCCAAGGTCTTGAAAATCTTTCCGATGAATTGAGATATCTCCACTGGCACGAATATCCTTTGAGAACGTTGCCAATAAACTTTAGCCCAGATAATCTCATTGAACTTAGTCTGCCTTATAGTAAAATTGAAAAGCTCTGGGAAGGAGAAAAGGTAAAGCATCATGCCTAATTATATAATTTTTTTTTTTTTTAATGTTAATAGCAAAATTCATTGATGCTAATTTATTGTAGTACTTATTTATTTATTTTATTGCAGGATGCATCAAAGTTAAAATACATGAACCTGCTGCACTCTCAATATCTCACTAAGATCCCAGTTCCATCAGAAACCCCAAATCTTGAGAGAATAAATCTTTCATATTGCATAAAGTTTTCTCGCATTCCCTCTTCTATCCAGAATTTCAATAACCTTGGTCTGTTGTGTTTTGATGGCTGCACAAGTCTTAGTTGTTTTCCCCGCAACATTCATTTTAGTTCTCCTATAACCATTGATTTCTCCGGTTGTTGTAATCTCACTGAATTTCCACAGATTTCGGGGAATATAAGAAAACTAAATTTACTGGATACAGCAATAGAAGAAATTCCCTCATCAATCGAGAGCCTAACTAATCTTAAAGTGTTACGGCTTACAGGTTGCAAGAGGTTGAAGAGTCTCCCAACTAACATTTGCAAATTGAAATCTCTTTGTGAACTTTATCTTGATCACTGCTCAAATCTTGAGGATTTCCCAGAAATCTTGGAGCCAATGAAAAGCTTACGATATCTTCTTTTGAACTCAACAAAGATTAAAAAGCTGCCATCTTCAATTGAACATCTAGAAGGGCTTACAGAGTTATGGTTGCGGGATAACTTTGAACTTGATAGCTTGCCAGAAAACGTGGGGAATTTAAAATCTCTGGAGGCCTTCCTTGGACAGAAATCAGCCATCACTAGACTTCCATCCTCTTTCACATATTTAAACGAGCTTGAATTACTTAGGTTATCTGGGTGCAGAGGTTTAGTGTTGCCTGCATTATCAGGTTTGTCTAAATTAAGTGGGATAGAGTTATATGACTGTGATATAACGGAAATTCCTCAAGATATTGGATGTCTATCCTCATTGGAAATCTTGAATCTCAGTCGAAATAACTTTAGGAGTTTACCTTCAAGTATCAAGCAACTTTCTAGCCTTCGATCCCTTTTGTTGAATGGTTGCAATATGCTTCAATCATTACCAGAGCTTCCGTATGGATTGCAATATTTAGATGCAAGTAATTGCAAGCTGCTCGAATCTTTACCAGAGCTTCCGTCATTTCTGGAAGAATTAGATGCTTCCATACTGGATGAACTGAATGAAAATGCATTTGACTGAATGATCTGTATAGATCAAACAACATTTTGGGGAGGAGATAACTCATTTTCGTTCAGTTTTTTAAATTGCTCGAAACTGAATGAAAATGAAAACAGCATTCTAGCAGATTCACAAATAAGAATTCAGCATATGGTTATTGTTTCACTGAAACTATTCCATTTCTATGAAAATGTACGTGACTCTCTCTTTCTCTCTCTAGTCTTTCCCTCTCTTTCCTCCTTGCATAAAAAATCATGATTTTCATATTACAGGTATTTACTAAACCACCTGGATTCGGCATTTGTTTGCCTAGAAATGGAATTCCTGACTGGTTCAACAATCAATGTTCAGGATCTTCAGTAAATATTCAACTGCCGCAGCGTTGTTGTAACAATAACTTCATTGGTTTTGCTGTTTGTGTTGTTTTTGAAAATGCCGAAGAGCAGAGTTCTTTCATATGTAGCCGTGATTTTGATATAAAAACTCACTCTACAACCGAATATTTTAGTATCAGTCTTGATTTGCATTCACGGGGTAATCATGTTTGGCTTGGATTTAATCCCTGTGGGGAAGATAGGCTACCTGATGGTGATCACCATCTATCTGTCTCATTTCAGTTCTATGCATTGGACCCTGAAGTAAATATAGATGAGAAGGTGAAGTGTTGTGGAGTGTGTCCAGTATATGCACATCCCAATTACAAGACCCAACCCAACACTTTTACTGTAAATATGCTGCCCCCAACTGAAGAAGAATGCATTCAAATCAGGAAATTGCATAAAAAAAATCATGATGAAGCCAGCACGAGTGGGACTACCGTAGTTACTAGCAGATCTGACGAGGAAGAAACGGAACCAGTCCGAAGAGAATTTGTACAGAGAAAATGAAGGCTCCCTAGCAGCAAATTTGTTCGTTTTCTCAAATATTTCGTAAGAGAGGTTGCTTATTTTCTTTTCTTCTGTAAGTCCGATGCTCTAGTTAACTTTCTTTTTGATTAGTTTACTTTTAATTTATTCTTTTTCTTAGAATTTTTTTTACACTTGCTGCATAGTGTGTTAAATTATGGTTGTAGCACTGCAAACTCCAAGGAATACAAAGCTGGAAAAGTCATTGTTTTTTTATTAGTTTACACTGAACAAAGAAATTCTTCTATATGCAATAAATGGGGAATATCACTCTTTATATTTTATGATTTGAAGGCAATGCACACTGGAGATTACATATAGTATTGTTATTTAATTGTCTTTTTTTTTCTTCTCTATTCCTAAAAGATGTGAAATGTTGTGGGGTGTGTCCAGTATATGCACGTGTCAACAAGACTCAACCCAACACTTTTACTGTAAATATGGTGCCACCAACTGAAGGAGAATACACTCAAATTTGGAATTTGCATAATGACTTTGATGATAAGGCCAGCACGAGCGGAACATCTGGAAGTATTAGCAGATCTGACGAGGAGGAAGTGGAAGCAACTTTCAGAGAAGAGCAAATCAACGCTCCTCAACAACGAAGTTCCTTTTTTTCTCAAATTTTTCGAAATAGAGTTGGTGTATTCGCTATTTTTATGCTAGTCAAATGCTCTAATTAATTTGTTTCTTTATCTTTCTGATGTGTTTATTTCTAGTCTAATTAATTGCTTGCTGCAAATTATGTTATTATTCAGGTTTGTATTTCTATTGTTCATTTTGAGTCCAATGCCGCATTGGAAATTGACATTTGATAAGTGAAGGAGAAAAGGACTACAGCTTTGCATATCGTCTGAAGCATACCAGGCAAGAACATACACCTCTTTATTTCTTTTCTTTACTTATTTTTTCTCCTTACCATTTCTCGCTTAATATTTAGTCGGATTAGTATTAAAATTGATTGGTTTGTGACCCCATTTCAAATAAACTCGTTACATACATGTATTTATTATGTATTTCTCTTTTTGGATATCTTGATTTTACATCAATGAAGATACTCTGTATTTTACTAATTTCCTTATTCTGTTTTAAATAATTTTGGGGGTTTTATGTCTCTGTATTGAGGTTTTGTGTGTGAATGTTGATTTGTTTTAACTCCTTATTGAGTTCACTAGCCAACCGCTATTAATAATCTTTGGTTTCTCATATTTTTTGCAATATAGGTTTATTATTGACTTTTCTTATTCAATTCTAATGCTTTAATTAATTAATTTTTCTTTATCTTTTTGATGTGTCTATTTTTAATCTAATATTTTATTTTCTTAACTGTGAATTGGCATTTGAACATACACTCGTTATTCATCAAACACTTTTTGTTTCATGGAAATAGTGTTTTCAAGTTGTTTGTTGAATGCAGTTCTTTGCCCCTGCTTAAGAAATCCCTATGATTATTTCTTTGGTCGATGGAATCGACTGTGAATAATGTTGTTTTATTTGACTGCTGGCTTATCACTCTGTTTCTTTTGCCTAATGATCTGTTAAATTCTTCTTGAAGATGAACTTATGCTAGATTTTTTTCAGTAGTTGTTCTAAAAAAACTGTTTTTCGGGAGTACCCCTTGCTGTTAAGACAGTTTTGTTTTCTTCCATTAATTTGCAAATTTAATAGACAATTCATTTCTTTTAACAGTCGAATTATCAGCTCTTTGATAAACTGTACTTGCTTTCAGTTGCAAAACCGTTTAATTTGGTCAGACTTCGGATGCGTATAAAGCAAGAATATTCACCTTTTATTTATTTTAACACACTCGATTTCTTACATAGGCATGGAGTTGGCAGAATTTGTTGGATGTTGGATTTATGGCTTTTGTGAGTTGAGTTTAAACATAAGATGAAGATGGGCGTAGCACTCCTAGTAATCAGCAGGCCAAGCCGAACTCTTTAATGTCAGCAAATCCAGCCCAAATCCACTGCCCAGAAACTTGTTTTGCAATGAACCATGCTTGACAATGAAGACAAATCCTTTGTACCTGCAGACAGTTACTGCAGCAGCTCAGCACAGACAGCAGTAACGACCTCCTTGCTGCCTGCACTGCTGCTTTCCTGTGCCTATACACCTTTGCACAACCTTGTTGCGCTGTTTTATTATTCTTTCTCTTTCCTGTATACTTCACTCTAGTGTGAGTATATATTACTCGTTAGCTTCAGTTTGTGGTTTGAGGGCTGTAAATCATTTTCTGTGTAAAACACAGCAATACAAGAACAAGCTTCCACGCTTTTCTCTCAAAATTTCTACTTGTAATTTTCATATTGTGTTTCAAGTTTTGGGGTTCATGTTACTGTATTTTTCATAGTTTTGTGTGTATATTTTTTCTGTCAGATTCCTGAGAAAATATGAGAGACATAGGCAACAAAGTAAATAAAAGTTGGTTCTTAGTTACTATATGATTTAGTCATCTGTTTGATTCCTAGAAAATAAAGAAAATTAATTTGACTTTATGCAGCATCCTTTTGCTAGTATTCTGCTCAAATATTTGTTGAAGTATTGAAAAACTCCAAAAAAATGCATATGTAAAATAATTTGGTTGTTTTCTTTCACATTAAACAAAGAAATTCTTCCAAATGCAGCTATAAATAGAGAGTGCCACCCTGTTTTCTTGGATAATGTTTCATTTATGCTGCAGATTTGAAAATTGAGGTATATAGCTCCATCTTCTTATACATATTTTGATATTAACAAGATATTACTACACTGAAATTTGATATTAACATTTGTTAGTGCAGTTCTTCACACAAACGAAGATGGTCAAGTTTTTAAATTCATTTACACTTATAATTTGAGTTCTAAATTTCATAAATTTGGAGCCAAAAATTCAACATTTAGGCAAAATTACCCTTAATTAATGAGTTGATAAATAATACTCTCTCGATAAAATTCGTCGAAAATAATAAAAATAAGTTGATGAACTCCATTCTCTCGATGAATTTCATCGAGAATACAAAAGTGAGTTTATAAACAGTACTACCTTAACGAATTTTATTGAAAACACAAAAATGAGTTGAGAAATAGTACTGTTTCGACGAAATTTGTCGAGAGTACTATTTATCAACTCAATTAGGTGTAATTTTATCTAAATGGTAAACTTTTAGTTTCAAATACAATAAAATTTTTAGTTGGGTTATAAATATAAATGAACTTAAAAATTTGGTCATTTTCATAAAAAAAAACCCCCAAAATTTCCCTACCCTACTTAAGGAATCCTCTGTTCAATTTCTTAGGTGCTTTAATTTGAGTTCCACAGGTATCATGTATTATATATATTTTTTTGATCCGTACAATTTTTTGCTTAATAGTTTGGAGGATATTGATTAAAAATGATTGGTTTGTATCTCAGATTATGAATTTAATTCTCTACTTCAAGAAAGTATCAATTTCACAATTTTTTCTGGCAATTGTTTTTATGTATTCAATTTCACATCATGTTGAATGTTAGTATCTATCTTTTTTTTTTTTTTTTTCCCTAATTTCACAGTTTTTTACTTTTGTTTTCATTGTTTTGTGTTGTTCTTCACATGCCCTTTTGGATTTTGACATAGATATTAAGTGGGAAACATTTTATTGACCTTTCAAGTGAATTATTTTATATATTTTCTTGAATTATTTTCTGTTGGGATCAATGTCAATGCGTCTCTTGTGGGTAATCCAAGATTTAATTACATTCTTGATTATCTATTTAAATTTCTTATCTGTCAAGGTCATGTTTGTCATAATATTTGGAGGCTTTCTAGAAAATTTGACTACCCTTTGCCTTATTGACCATGCAAAACCTAGATTTGTTTAATGTTAGGCTGCGGCGAACTAGTAGTGGTTGTTTCAAAGATTTTCATAATGATTCAATTATTTGGGGATTCTTGTCGGCAGTGTAATGTGTTCGAGTTGACTATAGCTTGCCGTAGAAAATTTAAGATTGTACGAATGAGATTGAAGCACCTCCTCGGAAAAATGTAGATAATATCTAAAAGGAAGCACGAAAGTTAAAGGCAGCAGCAGGAAAGTCATAGAATACATTCATGAGCAAGAATTTCTGGTGAGAAGAAGGCTCCTAGAACTTACTGTATGTAATTACTTAACATATTGTTGAAAATCTATGGAAGGAAGACTTAAAACACGTGTGTGTGTATATATATATATATATATATATATATATATATATATTTATTAAAGCATTATTTGCCTCTCTTAATTGAGATTGTTTTATGGGATTCATAAGTAAATTGCTTTAAAGATATGACAAGCATTGAATAAATTTATCACTAAACAACAACAAAAATTAACTTAAAATTTTAAAGAACACAATATAATATTTTAAGGAAGAAGAAGAAATTGAATTGAATTAATAATTTTGAATTTCTATACTTAATTTATAGAAACATAACAATTATTAACACAACTATTAACATGCACTTTTTGAGACTTAAACTACTGTTTTGAAGAATTACAATTATTATAAGGGTCGCAATTTTATAATAAAAATTAACTAATTTTTAAAATTTTATAAAGTTTAATAATGTTCTTTTAAGAAATTAAAAAATTAAAAAATATTTTATTTATTTATTTTTAACAATTTCGAAGAACTTTAAGTTTAAAGGAGATTATTGGAATTGACAGTTTAATAGATGATCTTGGACCTCAAATCATATCAACAGATGATCTTGGACTTTAGTTCAGCAGATGACCTCAGATTAGATCAGATCAGCAGATGACTTTAGACTTCAGCTTAGCTCAGCAAATAACCTCAGATTAGATCAGCAGATGACCTTCGACCCATATCAAGTCACCTTAGACCTTAGCTCAACTCAAGTGCAAAACTTTTAAATATGAGATTTAACTGTCAAAATTTTATTCATATTTGAACAAAAATAAACCAACGATCCCTCACTTGTTTAATTATAAATTAAATTCTTTTCTAAAAAATAAAACGATGTTTATGAATACAGGAAAATATCTTTCGATTTGAATTTTTGTAAATATCACAAAGTATTGGTCGAAATCTCAGGTAGCTTGGTACCTTGAACCAATTATTTTTTTGACAAAAATCAGTGACTCCACACACATAACTCATCATGTGTTCTTATATTCTATATCATACTCGCTTAACACTTTTAATGGCCTTGCGCTCATCCTGTTTCATAAACTTTCACTATGATTATTTCTTAGGTGGATGGAATCGACTGTGAATAATGTTGTTTTATTTGATCCTTGGCTTATCACTCTGTTTCGTTTGCATAATGATCTCTTAAATTCTTCTTGAAGATGAACTTATGCTAGATTTTTTTCAGTAATTGTTCTAAAAAAATGTTTTTCGGGTGTACACCTTGCTATTAAGACAGTTTTGTTTTCTTCCATTAATTTGCAAATTTAATAGACAATTTTTTCCTTTTTAACCGTCTAATTATCAGCTCTTTGATAAACTGTACTTGCTTTCAGTTGCAAAACCGTTTACCAAAGTCTGACTTCTGAAGCATATAAAGGAAGAATATTCACCTTTTATTTTAACACACTCGATTTCTTACATAGGCATGGAGGTTGGCAGAATTTGTTGGATGTTGGATTGATGGCTTTTGTGAGTTTGAGTTAAAACTGAAGGTGAAGATGGGCCTAGCACTCCTAGTAGTCAGCAGGCCAAGCCGACTCTTTAATGTCAGCAAATCCAGCCCAAATCCACTGCCCAGAAACTAGTTTAGCAATCAACCACAATTGACAATGAAGACAAATACTGTACCTGCAGGCAGACACTGCAGCTGCGCAGCACAGCAGTAACAACCTCCTTGCTGCCTGCACTGCTGCTTTCCTGTGCCTATACACCTTGTTCAACCTTGTTGCTTTGTTTTATTATTCTTTCTCTTTCCTGTATACATCACTCTAGTGTGAGTATATATTACTCATTAGCTCCAGTTTGTAGTTTGAGGGCTGTAAATAATTTTCTGTGCAAAACACAGCAATACAAGAAGAAGCTTTCATGTTACTGTATTTGTTAGAGTTTTGTGTGTATATTGTTTTATGTCTGATTCCAGAGAAAATATGGGAGAATTAGGCAACAAAGTAAATAAAAGTTGGTTCATAGTTACTATATGATTTAGTCCTCCCTTTGTTTCCTAGAAAATAAAGAAAATTAATTTGACTTTATGCAGTATCCTTTTGCTAGTATTCTGCTCAAATATTTGTTGAAGTATTGAAAAACTCCAAAAAAATGCATATGTAAAAATGCATATATAAACAGTATCGTCCTAACAAATTTTATTGAAAATACTAAAGTAAGTTAAACTCTCTCAACGAATTTCATCGAGAAAGATTAGTATAAAATTGGTCTTCCTCGACGAAGTTCGTCGATAGTACTGTTCATCAACTCAAGGGTAATTTTATTTCAATGGTGAACTTTTAGTCTCAAATATAATAAAATTTTAAGTTGGGTTATAAATATTAATGGACTTAAAAATTTGACAATTTTCATAAAAAAAAAAACCCCAGAATTTCCCTACTCTGCTTTAAGGAATCCTCTGTTCAATTTCTGAGGTGCTTTAATTTCAGTTCTACAGGTATCATGTATTATATCAAGTGGGAAACATTTTATTGACATTTTAAGTGTCTTATTTTATATATCTTCTTGAATTATTTTTTGTTGGGATCAAAGTCAATGCGTCTCTTGTAGGTAATCCAAGTTAATTACATTCTTGATTATCTATTTAAATCTCTTATCTGTCAAGGTCATGTTTGTCATAGTATTTGGAGGCTTTCTAGAAAATTTGACTATCCTTTGCCTTATTGACCATGAAAAACCTAGGTTTGTTCAATGTTAGGCTGCGGCGATCTAGTAGTGGTTGTTTCAAAGATTTTCATCTAAAGTGTTCTAGAAAATGATTCAATTATTAGGGTATTCTTGTCGGGACTTTAATGTGATCGAGTTTATTTTGGCCTGCCATAGAAAATTTAAGGTTGAACCAATGAGATTGAAGCACCTCCTCGGCAAAATGTAGAAAATATCTGCAAGGAAGCACGAAAGTAAAAGGCAGAAAGTCATAGGATACGTTAATGAGCAGGAATTTACGGTGGGAAGAAGGCTCTAAGAACTTACTATATGTAATTACTTCACATATTTTATTACTGCCTTTACTCTCAAGAATCTGTTTCTGTTGAAGACAAGAAAAATTCTGTAATTTTTCTCTATGGCTTCGTCATCATCTTCTTCTTCTTGTCTTACTCCGCACTGCAAATATGAGGTCTTCCTCAGTTTCAGAGGGGAGGATACCCGTGAAAATTTTACTAGCCATCTGTATGCTGCATTATATAGGAAAAGAATAAAAACCTTCATTGATGAAGATCTTAAGAGAGGGGATGAAATTTCTCCTGCTCTTTTGAATGCAATCGAAAGATCAAAGATTTCAGTAATTATCTTCTCAAAAGACTATGCTTCTTCCAAGTGGTGCTTGGATGAACTTGTCAAGATTCTTGAATGCAAGAAAATGAACGGCCAAATTGTTATACCGACTTTCTACCATCTTCGTCCATCTGAAGTGCGAAAGCAGAATGGAAGTTTTGGAGAGGCATTTGTTGAGCATGAAAAACGTTTCAAGGAGACACCAGAAAAGGTACAGAAATGGAGGGATGCATTGACAGAAGCATCCTATCTATCTGGACATGAATCCATGAAAATCAGGTATAACTCTGAACTCTCTCGTGTACCATTTATCATTCATCATTCATGTCCTCTATTAAGAAAAGGAAAGAAAATATGTTTTATTTTTATGATTCTGTCTTTGTCCATTTTGACTCCTTGTTTTTTAACTTCACATATGATAGGCCTGAGGCGGTACTTGTAGATGCAATTGTCAAAGACGTTTTGAAGAAGTTGGAAGATATAACTATCTCAACCGACTCCAATGGTCTAATTGGGATAAATTCACGTATTCAGCAAGTTAAATCACTTCTATGTATTGGATCGCCAGATTTTCGAATAGTAGGAATTTGGGGTATGGGTGGTATAGGTAAAACAACTCTTGCTGAAGCTATTTTCAAGCAAGTTTCTTGTGCTTTTGAAGGCAGGTGTTTTATGGCAAGTGTTAGAGAAAAATCACAAAGAGAGGGTGGATTAGAATCTCTGCAAAAGCAGCTTCTTTCCCATTTGTTAGAAGAAAATATTAAAATAGGAGGTCCCAATCTACCGCAATATACTAAGGAGAGGCTCCGACGCATGAAAGTCTTTATTATTCTCGATGATGTGAACAAATTCGGACAGCTAGAATATTTATCTGGAAAGCTCGGTCAATTTGGTCGAGGGAGCAGAATCATTGTAACTACTAGAGATAGAAGTGTACTTCAAAAATATGGAGTGGAGAATATATACGAGGTTGAAAAATTGAAAAACAATGAAGCTCTTGAGCTTTTTTGTAATTATGCCTTTGGAAAATACGATCGCCCTCGAGATCTTATGGAGCATTCGAAGAGACTCATTGATTATTCTAAAGGCAATCCATTAGCTCTCAAAGTGTTGGGTTCCTTCTTTTACCAGAAAAGCAAATCGGATTGGGAAACTTCATTGCAATGTTTAAAACAAATTTCTGATCCTGATATTTATGATGTGCTGAAAATCAGCTATAATGAATTAAAGGAGGAAGAGCAAAGTATTTTTTTAGACATTGCGTGCTTCTTTGAAGGGGAGGATAAAGATCATGTGATAAAGATATTAGACGATCCTGCCGCATATCATAGATTGAAAGCACTTGCTGACAAGTCACTCATAACTTTAGTAAGTGATTTGTTTATTCAAATGCATGACTTATTGCAAGAAATGGGTCGGGAAATTGTTCGCCAAGAATCTGTTAAAGAGCCAGGCAAACGTAGTAGGTTGTGGTATCATGAAGATGTCTATCAAGTACTGAAGAAAAATAAGGTAACAATCTATTTATTTGATTATTTTTCCCTTTTCTGTGAATAGATGTTTGATAAATAATTAATTAACGCACATTTTGTCGTTACTTAAGCAGATCTTTGAAACTTTTATGTCTTTATTGCTAACTAATTCCCTTTTTTGAATACAAGGAAACCGATTCCATTGAAGGAATATTTCTAGATATGTCGAAAATAAGAGACTTGGATCTAAGACCTGAAGCCTTTGCAAAATTGTCCAATCTTAGATTGCTTAAATTCTACACGTCTGGAGATTTTGACAATCTGAGTATGAGCTCTAAAGTGCATCTTCCCGAAGGCCTAGATTATCTGTCTGATGAATTGAGATATCTTCACTGGCACGGATATCCTTTGAGAACTCTGCCTATGAATTTTAGTCCAGATAATCTTATTGAACTGAGTCTGCCTTACAGTAAAGTTCAACAATTTTGGGATGGAAAAAAGGTAAACAACCTGAATATGTAGTTTTTCTTTTTAATATTAACTGCCTATTGATGCTATTTATGTTTTTGTTGCAGGAAGCTTTCAAGTTAAAATCTATTAATCTAGATCACTCCCAATATCTTACTAGAATCCCACACTCATCGGAAACCCCAAATCTGGAGAGCATATATCTTTCGAATTGTACAAGCTTGCCTCGCATTCCATCGTGCATCCAGAATTTCGGAAACCTTAGTATATTGAGTTTGAGTGGCTGTAGAAGTCTAAGGTGTTCTCCAAGCATCATTCATTTTTGTTCTCCTATAACCATTGATTTCTCTTACTGCATTAATCTATCGGAATTTCCAAAGATTTCGGGAAATGTAATAGACCTAGATTTAGAGGATGCTGCAATAGAAGAAATTCCCTCATCAATCGAGAGCCTAACTAATCTTAAAATGTTAAGGCTTACAGGTTGCAAGAGGCTGAAGAGTCTCTCAACTAACATTTGCAAATTGAAAACTCTTCGTGAACTTTATCTTGATTACTGCTCAAGTCTTCAGGATTTCCCAGAAATCTTGGAGCCAATGAAAAGCTTAGAACATCTCCAGTTGAACTCAACAAAGATTAAAAAGCTGCCATCTTCAATTGAACATCTAGAAGGGCTTACAGATTTGTGGTTGTGGGATAACTTTGAACTTGATAGCTTGCCTGAAAACTTGGGGAATTTAAAATCTCTGAAGTTCTTCTTTGGACAGGAATCAGCCATCACTCGACTACCATCCTCTATCACATATTTAAACAAGCTTGAATTACTTAGGTTATCTGGGTGCAGAGGTTTAGTATTGCCTGCATTATCAGGTTTATCTAAATTAAGAGAGCTGGAGTTACATGACTGTGATATAATGGAAATTCCTCAAGATATTGGCTGTCTATCCTCATTGGAAACCTTGGATCTCAGAGGAAATAACTTTAGGAGTTTACCTTCAAGTATCAAGCAACTTTCTCGCCTGGGATCCCTTTTCTTGTATGGTTGCAATATGCTTCAATCACTACCAGAACTTCCATATGGATTGCAACATTTAGATGCAAGTAATTGCAAGCTGCTCGAATCTTTACCAGAGCTTTCGTCATTTCTGGAAGAATTAGATGCATCCATACTGGATGAACTGAATGAAAAACCAATTGCCCGAATCACCTGTAATCAAACAACATTTTGGCCGTTCAGAGAAGAAGAGAACCCAATACGGTTCAGTTTTTTCAATTGCTCGAAACTGAATGAAAATGAAAACAGCATTCTGGCAGATTCACAAATAAGAATTCAGCATATGGTTATTGCGTCACTGAAACTATTCTATTTCTATGAAAAGGTACGTAATTCTCTCTCTATCTAGTCTTTGCCTCTCTTTCCTCCTTGCATAAAAAATCATGATTTTCATATTACAGGTATTTACTAAACCACCTGGATTCAGCATTTGTTTGCCTGGAAATGGAATTCCTGACTGGTTCAACAATCAATGTTCAGGATCTTCAATAAATATTCAACTGCCGCAGCATTGTTGTAACAGTAACTTCATCGGTTTTGCTCTTTGTGTTGTTTTTAAAAATGACGAAGACTGGAGTTCTTACGAAGTCAAATGTAGCTACCGTTTTGATATAAAAACTCCCTCTGCAACCGAATATTTTGATATCAGTTACTATTTGGATTCACGGGGTAATCATGTTGTGTTTGGATTTGATCCTTGTTGGGATTTTAGGCTACCTGAAGGTGATCACCATACATCTGTCTCATTTGAGTTCTCAGCATTCGACTTTGGATTCAAAATAGATGAGAAGGTGAAGTGTTGTGGAGTGTGTCCAGTATATGCACATCCCAATTATGAGACCCAACCCAACACTTTTACTGTAAATATGCTGCCCCCAACTGAAGAAGAATGCATTCAAATCAGGAAATTGCATAAAAAAAATCATGATGAAGCCAGCACGAGTGGGACTACCGTAGTTACTAGCAGATCTGACGAGGAAGAAACGGAACCAGTCCGAAGAGAATTTGTACAGAGAAAATGAAGGCTCCCTAGCAGCAAATTTGTTCGTTTTCTCAAATATTTCGAAAGAGAGGTTGCTTTTTTGCTTTTCTTATGTAAGTCCGATCCTCTAGTTAACTTTTTTTTTTTTTTTTTTTTTTAATAGTTTAATTTTAATTTATTCTTTTTCTAAGAATTTTTTTTTTACACTTGCTGCATAGTGTGTTAAATTATGGTTGTAGCAGTGAAAACTCCAAGAAATACAAAGATGGAACAATCATTGTTTTTTTATTCATTTACACTGAACAAAGAAATTCTTCTATATGCAATAAATGGGGAATATCACACTTTTTTTTGATTTGAAGGCAATGCACACTGGAGATTTCATAGAGTATAGGTGTTATTTACTTGTCTTTTTTTTTTTTTTTTTTTTTATATTCCAAAATGATGTGAGGTTATATCATAATGATGTAGAGGCTTATAATGGTTTCTAAATGTATTATATTTGTAATACCCATTTTTCTTAAGTATATACCATATAGTTATATCTATAAATTGTTAAAATTTTCAAGGGTATAAGTATAAAATAGGAAATAATAAGATCTTTTGGTAATAAGTTATAACTTTTGGGCAAAATAGATAAAGAAAGTCAAGGGTCTGAATTAAAATTTTTCCAAGAAGAAGAAGAAGAGGAAGAAGAAGAAGAAGTTATATCTATAATTTGTTAAATTTTTCACGGATATAAGTATAAAATAGGAAATAATAAGATATTTTAGTAATAAGTTATAATTTTTGGGTAAAATAGATAAAGAAAGTCAAGGGGCATAATTGAATTTTTTCCAAAAGAAGAAGAAGTTATATCTATAATTTGTTAAATTTTTCAGGGGTATAAGTATAAAATAAGAAATAATAAGATCTTTTAGCAATAAGTTATAACTTATGGGTAAAATAGATAAAGAAAGTTGAGAGGCTGAATTGAAAATTTTCCAACAAGAAGAAGAAAAAGAAGAAGATAAAATTGGTAAGTTATGTTTAGTTTTTATATTTTATTAGTTAATTTTATTACATATGTTTTAAGGTTCATGGTGATTATGATTTTCTAATCAGATGAGAATGTTTAGATTTGAGTTCTCTTTTTATAATTAAGAATTATGGATATTGTTTTGTGGATTAATAATGGAGGAAAATAAACTTTTTGCAGAGTTGATATATGATAGTAATTTAGTCTACAAATTTTGTAAAATCATGGTTCAAATTTGACTAAACTAATTTAGGTGAATAAATTAGATATTTTTAAGGTTATTATGAATTTTGTTTCATAAAAAAAAATATGAGTTTTCAATTTTTAATGATTTTTCAAAATTGACCATACTGAAAACTACTCGTTTTTGTAAAATAGCTGAGTGACCAAATTATTTTAGTTAATCAAATTAAAAAAAATTATGCAATTTCATATACCAATTTAAAATTGTGTTGGTTACATCATATTAAAATTTTAGGGTCAAATTCTTTATTTTTGAATTTTTATGAAATTATGAATGACCATAGCTCACTGCCAATTTATGTTGGTAGAATTTAAAGATTTTAGAACCAAAATTGTTTAAAAGATTTATAGGATGATTTTAGTCCCAAAACTTTAATTCTTTATTGTATATATGTCTATATCACCTCTGCAAAATTTTAGGATCTTTGGATGTGTATTCTATTTTCTAAAAATCAAATATTTGGGATTATTCAATATTATTTCCAACACTGTTAAGATAAATGATCAAATTCAAGATATGAAAAGAAATAGTTTTAAGAAGAGTTAGGGGTCCATATTTTAATGTGATCATATATTATATTTATTAAATATTGTGTTATGATTTCATGAGGAAATAACATTGTTTAAGGTAGAAAAAAAAAATCCTTAAACAATATAAGGTTAGTTTTGACGAGTTTAGAAATATTAACTTGCCAAATAGGTTGGATGATGCAAGTTGTACTTTTAAAGTCTAATAAGTTATATTGTGCCTTGTGGTAGTGTATACGAGCCTTATGAATGTCAATGTTTGATTATAGGTCAAAATTTTAAGCTAACTTTGTTATGATCATCAAGACGTAAGTATGCTAGACTTTTAAAAAGAATCACAATAAACGTATATATGTGTTTGATTGTGTTTTTAAAAGTATTTTTTTAATTATATATTATTATAAAAGTATTTATTTTCATATTATTATATGTTTGTGTAGTTGTGCATGATGATGTGTTTATATGTGATTGCTTATAAGTTATGTGCATTGACATTGAAACATGAACATGTGCATTATGTTTTAAGTGATAAGAAGTGATTTTGTATAGAAGTGTTTATGAAGGTTAAAATTTGTATGCTAGAGTATCGAATTTTATTACTTTCTTAGTAGGCAATTTTAAATTTAAAAGAAGCCTTTATAATTGTTGCTATTCCTTTGGGTTTGGTATATTGTTAAGTGTTCCGTATGATATAGGAGAGACATTTGAGGTGCCCTTGGGTATAGTAGTCGTCATATTTGTGTGAAGAAGTATTTGTTCATATGGGAGGACTCACTGCTGATCAGGGTAAGAGAGTGACTTTTACCTTCGGGCATGAGTGTTTATTGTTTTTAAAATCATATGCCTCACTTAAGCTTACCCCACATACCGTATGTTATCGACGAGTGACATTAGCTCATTCAGTGATAAGTGATAAGTGAAGTCCTACTAAGTAGTAATTGAAATGAAATATTTATAGTAAATTTTGAAAGAAGTTTATGAAATATTTAAATGTTATGTAACTTTTGAAATGATTATGTTTTTGACTCATGCCATAACATGCACGAGCATTATATATAATATGTGTGTATTTTGTATATATGAAAAATTAGTATACTTACTGAGTTTAAAATTCATATAGTTTATTATGATTCCAGATGATTAAAGATTTGTGAACATAGTGGATGGATTTGGCAGAGCTTCTACTGTCCCTTAGTTCCCTAGGCATTAAGGATTTTTAAAATTTTTATTTGTTGCGTAATTTGGATTACATAATTTATTTTGGAGACTTATGATTATTAATAATTAGAGACAATTGACTAGTTGTTATAGTTGTGTGTTTTTAACAAGTATTGAATTTTGTTATAGTTAAATGTGATATGTGTTATTTTGAGTGTTATTCAACCTTTCAAAATTGAAGGCGTTACAATATTGCTCAGTAGTGGTGAAGTGAAACTATAGTTGAATAGAAGGGCTATATGTTATGATTAAAAGGAAGAAGTTAAAAAGTCAATGTCAAGCTAACAAATATTAATTAATTAGTAGCACTACAAATACAATCTCTTATACAATTTCATTTAAAGAAACTGATGTGTTAGTGTTATATTATTATTGTATATAGTATAATTTTACAAGAGTGAGTGAAAATTTACAAGATTAAAAGAAAAATAAAATATAAGAAATATGTGATAATAATATAAATTTACACATCAATTTGTATGAAAGTAAATTTATGAGATATGTAATAATAATATAAATTTACATATTAGTTTGTAAGAAAGTATTTGTATAAGAAGTTTGTATTCTTAATGTTATTCTTAACTAATTTTTTTATAACTTCTTACGAAGCTTTTCTCAACTTCTATGGTTATTATTGAATGTTATTCTAGTAGGTTCGCGGTCTATAAAATAGTAAAGTTAAGGACAGTTTGTTTCTTTAGGAATTTATTTTATTAGAAATTAGTAGAGGGAAAGGATAAAAAAACAATATGGTTTAGCTAAACTTATCATTAAGAAATTGAAGATTCCTTACAAGAAATTAAATAATTAAGTATCCAATGACTAAGCCCCTGGAAAATCATAGGAACTTTGAAGGAAAGGAGGCAGAAAGTCAAATATCGGTAAACTAATTAGCAGAAATTTGTCTCTCTTACAATAATAAAGATCCGAGCACTTGTATTACTTCACTAAATCTCAAAAATTTCATTTATGGTTGCATCTTCTTCTTGCCTTACTACTCCATGCAAATAGGATGTCTTCCTCATTTTACAAGGAGAGGATACCCGTTAAAATTTTACTAGCCATCTCTTTGATGCTTTGTGTAGGAAAAAATAAAAAATAAAGACCTTCATCTTAAGAAAGGAGATGAGATTTCTCCTGATCTTTTGAATTCCATAATTGTAGGATCACAGGTTTTAGTAATCATTTTCTCAAAAGACTGTGCTTTTTCCAATAGGTGTTTGAATGAACTTGACAAGATTCTTCAATGCAAGAAAGATAATAGACAAATTGTTATATAGGTTTTCTACCATGTACATCCATCAGACGTGCAGAAGAAGACATGGAGTTTTTCGAAAGGTTTTGTTAAGCATGAAATAAGTTTCAAGAAGATGCCATGAAAGGTTCAGAAGTGGAGAGCTGGACGTGAAGCCATGAAATCCAGGTAACTCTTTAAAATCTCAGTTCATATCCTTTATTAAGAAATGAAAAATTAAACCAATATATTTCATTTTCCTATTTCTTTCTCTTTTCATTTTTGCTCATTGTCTTTCATCTTCATAATTGTTGGCACGGTTGATTTTTACAACAATCAGTCTAATTCTCGGTGATGTAAATACATACGGACAATTATGTCATTCAATTGGAGGGTTTGATAGATTTGGCCAAGGAAGTAGTGTGAAAAGTAATTTGAAATTTCCATTACTCTGTTTCAAATTTTTGTTTCTCAGTTAAAATATCGATCCATTTTTGCTATGGTATCAATACGTGTGTTGAGTTTGAGAAACTTAAGTGAAGTTGTCGTGACCGCAATTTTCTGCAATAATAACAATAAATACAATAAAATTATATATGAGTGATGATATAATTGGGCGCTATGAAAATAAAATTTAAAACTTTGTTTTAAAGGATAATACAAGTGTATCATAAACAGTATAAGTTTTAACATTACAATTTATAATATTACAAGTAGCAAATTAATATACACCTATATGGACATTAAGTAGGCTTAAATCAAATAAGAATACATGTCCAAAATAAAACAAATAAAAAGAAACATATAACAACCCATTACCGTACATATACATACATACATACATACATATATATATATATATGGATATATAGCCCATTTGCCTTTAAGTGTTCCTCATTTGGTTTTCATTTCATTTCCTAAGTTTGACTTTGCAAATTGAGAAGGGATAGAGAACTAGCAAGGGAAACCCGAGAGAGAGCAAAATTGAAAGGATACCGAGAAGCACCCAATTGCATGAGTGAAATTTGGCCAAATTGAAACAAATTGAGAGAAGGGAAAGGAAGCTTGGCCATGGGAGGTTACCTAAAACCGTGAAAGAGAGGTGAAAGGGAAGGAATGATGATTGAATTGGGTGAGCAAAGAGGAGTTGTTTGCCGAACAGGTTGAGAGGAGAAGGATTATGGTCGAATAAGGTGAGGTTTGGTCTGAAATTGGAGGAAAGGGAAAGCACCTGATCAGAAAAGGAGAGAAAAGGGGGAGATGACCTTGGTGGAGTGGAGGAGAGAGTGAGGAAGCAAAAACACAGCATGAATTGGGAAAGCAATTTCAACAAGCAAAGGTAAGGCATATTGTGTTGATTTGATAACTTTTGGATTGTGAATGTGTTTAGGTAGTTTTTATGTATGAATTGTGATGTATTATGCAAATTGTTGTTGATGAAATGGTTAAACATGCATGAATTGGGTTTGTGATGGTGTGTACTATGAAAGAGATGGAATTTTTGTGAAAAGAGTATGTGAAGAATGTAATTGAGGGGTTTGAGAAGTGGTGATTATGTATTGCGTTGCGAAAAAAATTGTGATATAATTTGCGAAAAATGTCGACCGCGGTTATGTGTTCATGTGGGGAGTGTTCCAGATTGAGAAAAATGTAAAATAAAAGTGTTATAAGACATAATTGGGGTGGCGTACATGAACGTAGTGTAGAACAGGGGGGAGTGCGCGTGAAATTAGTAATCGTCGATAGTAGGAAATTTCTAACCAGGGTCCATTAAAACGAGAATTGAGTGAGTTACCGGCCTCAGATTGGAAAACCGTAAAATTTTGCAAAAACTAGACATATAGGAGAACAACATAGCTGAAAACCAAGTCAAGAAACATAGCGATGAATTCCCAGAAAATGTCAGACCCGAGCTGCCCTGTTGGGGTGTTACAGCCTATTTCACTGTGTAGTGTGTCGAAACTTTGTTATAACTTGAGCCTTTGGACTCGAAATTCAAATTCACGAGAAGCAGTAGACAATAGACATGTATTAAAGTGTGTTCTTAAAAAC
Source organism: Cedrela odorata (assembly GCA_035584115.1). NCBI lineage: Eukaryota > Viridiplantae > Streptophyta > Magnoliopsida > Sapindales > Meliaceae > Cedrela > Cedrela odorata. The sequence goes on along the minus strand of JAXCLQ010000007.1, from coordinate 349,020 downwards.
TTAGATCATAATACATTACCAATTTGGCGCATTGCGAGTTTAAAATCGCTTGCTGTGCAGTAAATACCGTAAAGATTGCCAAAATGAATTAAAATGTTTCAGTTTTATTTTGGCAAAATAAATACCTGTGATATGTTTATGTACTTATTCATTTACAATAAAAGAATCTAACAAGGAATTATGTATTGTAGATCTTCAGGCTGAACGCCCGTCTACCCCACTTTAGATCGGGTATACCACCTTAAAAGTCGATGAATGGATGTTTGTTTGTATATGTGTGTGTATTTGAAATATGTACTAAAATTGTATATGATATAAACATTGATTTAAACTGCCTAAAGTTATTTTGATATGGCTCATTGATAGTGGTGTTTGTATAATTGTAAAATGATCGTAAAAATGATGGTTTGTGTTGATTTACTATTATTTATGCATGGTGACCATAGCTGGGTTACTTGAGAATGCATGATGAACTTGGCATGTTGTATGTTGACATGTAATGTAGAAGGGTGAATGTATGGATATTGTGAAGTGATTTGCGCATATTTTCTGAGTGACTTAGGGGACTACAATACGTAATGCCCTAAGGCATCGACATACTCACTTACGTGTTTGAGGGGATGACAATACGTAACGCCTTTGAACACCAGCATGTTGTTGAATGATGTATGATTAGATATTTTGCTTGATATATTAAATATTATTTCTGTTTAAATAGATATAATTTTTACATATATATATATACACACTTCATAGAATATGCTAGTGATAGCAAGTATAGATATATGTATACACAGTGATGATTGTTTTTAGCATCCACTCACTGAGTTCCGTTAGACTCACCTCTCTCATCTTCCATTTTTGCAAGACCCATTGATTTGGTGAGTTGACACCTCGTTTTAGAGACCCGATTTGGAGGAGAGGGCATCGTTCAAAATCACCAGGGTGTTGGGTTTATTGCATGCCTAGAGTTGTAGTTTCATTTTTGATTTGTTGTAGTTTGTGGGTATGACTGCTTGTATATGGTTTGACAGATGTATAGTCAGTTCAATTTTGAGATAGGTGTATATATTTGAGTTGTATATAATTTTAGTGGCAGCATGATGCCCTTGAGTTGTTGAAACGTGTTATGTTTTTTCATGAATTTGTGTTGAGTGTGTTTGTATAATAGGTGTGTTTGAGTAGGTTATATGAGGCTTAGGGTAATAAAACGAATTTATCACCAGCCGGTAGCAATCCAAATTTTGGGATGTTATAGAAGTATCGATTTGTTTTGTTTTTTTGGTATCGATACTCAAGATGAGTTGGAGAAGTTGGATATAAAAGTATCGATATGTTTTTTCTCTAGATATAAAAGTATTGATCTGTTTTTGTCTTGGATATAAAAGTATCGGTCTGTTTTGTTTTGAGATTGATCGGTGGAAAAACAAGAAAAACAAAGAGAGAAGAAACATAAACTAGAGAGAGAAAGATTTATTTGTGGAACTTTGTTTTCTTTTCAATATTTTTCATGTATTCCAACTCAATTTTGAGATTGATCGGTGGAAAAACGAGAAAAACGAAGAGAGAAGAATCATAAACTAGAGAGAGAAAGATTTATTTGTGGAACTTTGTTTTCTTTTCAATATTCTTCATGTATTTTGAATCAAATTCAATAAAGGAATTCAAGTTTGTTTCCTAATCAATTTTCGTTGGTATTTTTTTTGCTTATTAACTTGAAGAAGTTGAATTCTTGGTCAAGAACTAGTAGGTTGCCAAATTGATTCTTGTTGGTTGTGGTCGATTAGAACCACCAAGTGTTATTAGAGCCTTGAGGATCAAGAAATGGTGTTATCCAAGTTTTCAATTGAAAAGTTTACCGGAGAAAATGACTTTAATTTTTAGAAAATAAAGATGTATGCTTTCTTGGTACACGAAGGACTTGAAGAAGCTCTAGTAGAGGAATCAAACATGTCACCAGAACTAAAAGACTCAGACAAGAAAAAAAATTCTTAAAAAGGCTCACAGTGCCTTGGTAATTTTTTTGGACGACAGAGTCTTGAGAGAAGTTAAAAAAAAGCACTACTTTGTGAATTTGGAACAAATTGGAAATAAGATATATGACTAAATCTTTGGCCCACAGATTATAATTGAAAAGAAAATTATATGCCTTTAGTTTTGAGGAGGGAGGATCAGTTTCAAAACATCTTGATGAATTTAATAAAATAGTTCTTGTTCTTGAAACTATTGATATCAAGATAAATGATGAAGATAAAGCCTTGATTGTCTTGACTTCCTTACCAAAATAATATGAACATTTTGTGGACACTCTGCTGTATGGAAGGAATTTAGTGTCTATGGATGATGTAAAATCTTTTCTTAACTCCAAGAAGTTGAATAAGAGAGTTGATATAAAAGATTTCAAATCAGTAGAAGGTCAATATGCTAGAGGAAGGCTAGAAAGAGAAGATTTTAAGGGCAAGAAAAAGGATGTAAGATCCACTTCAAGAAACAAGAAATTGAAATGTTCCATTCTCATAAAGAAGGATATTTCAGGAGAGATTGCCTAGAAAGGAAATTTTAAAAGAAAGAAAATCCAACACAGAGCAAAGGGGATGCTGCAATAGTCACTGATGATGATTTTTAATCAGCCTTCATGCTGATTGTCTCAAATCACACACACGAAGGTGAGTGGATCATAGATTCTGGTTGTTCTTTTCACATGACACATAATAAATCTCTATTTTCTTCTTTGGATTTATTGAAAGGAGGAAAGGTTTTAATGAGGAATAATATAGCATGTAATGTGGAAGGAATTGGAAAGGTAAGAATAAAGATACATGATGGAATTATAAGGGAACTAAGTAAGGTAAGATTTATCCTTGATTTGAAGAGAAACCTTACGTCTTTAGGTATGTTACACCAGAAAGGCTACTTAGAGCAGAAAAGGAAATCTTAAGAGTAACAAAGGGTTCTTATGACTGACAATGGGATAGAGTTTTGCAGTAGTGTTTTTGATGGTTTATGAAAGAATAATGGAATCATAAGGCATAAAACAGTAAAGTTTACACCTCAACAAAATGGCGTTTTTCAGAAAGGTTAAATAGAACTTTACTAGAAAGGGCAAGATGCATGTTATTGAATACTGGATTGTAAAAAATGTTCTGGGCAGAAGCAGTGACCACTGCTGCCTATGTCTTGAATAGAAGCCCTTCATCAGCCTTAAATTTTAAGACACCTAAGGAGTTATGGTCAGGTAAAACACCCAATCTCAACTACCTAAAAGTGTTTAGGTGTACAACATTTGCTCATTTTAAAAAAGGTAAGCTAGATATTAGGCTAATAAAAGGCATCTTTGTAGGTTATCTTGAAAGGCTGAAAGGATAATGGATCTAGTGTCACAATGAAAGATATGCAAAATGTGTTATAAGCAGAGATGTGAATTTTCATGAGAAAGAAATGCTGAACAAGAAAACAAGTGAAGATAATAGCTCAATTTCAGATCCTGGAAACTCAAGTAGTACTTAGCTTGAGGTGGAGCTTGAAGAGGTTGATACAATACAACCAAGTTCAATCCCTACTAAGTTTAGTTTTATAAACACAGACACACAAACTAATTAGATATAATCTAATCTTAAAGGCTATAACTTAGTAAGAGACAGAATAAAAAGGCAAATTAAACCCTCTGAGAAGTTTGGTTGTGCAGACCTTATTTGCTATGTATTATTCACTATAGAAAAAGTAAGTGATGCAGAACCAAAGCCTGTTGAAGAAGCTCTGAAAAGTCCAGATGTAAATAGGTGGAAGCAAGCTATGCAAGAAGAGATGAACTCATTGATGAAAAATGAAACTTGGAGATTAGTTTCTAGGCTTAAAAATATAAGGATTGTAAGATGTAAATGGATCTTTAAGAGGAAGAAAGATGTAAAAAACTCTGAGTCAGTCAAGTTTAAAGTAAGGTTAGTAGCAAAATGATTTATACAAAAAGAAGGGGTGGATTTCAATAAAGTGTTCTCACCTGTGGTAAGACACACTTTCTTAAGGATTTTCCTTGCCTTAGTATCTGTATTTGACTTGGAATTAGAGCAAATAGATGTTAAAACAACATTCTTACATGGTAATCTCAATAAGGATATCTTTATGTTTCAACCTGAAGGCTTTTATGAGAAGGGAAAGGAGAATTATGTTTGCTTGGTGAAAAAGTCCTTGTATGGACTCAAGCAATCTCTAAGGCAATGTAACCTAAAGTTTGATAAATTCATGTTAGTAAATAGATATACTAAAAGTTCTTATGACAACTGTGTCTATTTTAAGGGAGTGAATCAAGATGAGATGATCTACTTACTTATCTATGCAGATGATATATTGATTGCCAATAGAAATAAGGAGAAAATCTCATAATTAAAGTCTCTATTAAGCTTAGTTTTTGAAATGAAAAAAACTAGGCTCTACTAAAAGGATCTTAGGGATTGAGATTTCAAGAAATAACAGTTAAAGAATACTCAAGTTGTCTCAGAAGCAATATTTGACTAGAATACTTCAAAGGTTTGGCATGAAGGATGCCAAATTAGTTGGGATTCCATTTGCTGCTTACTTAGTTATCAAGTAAGCAGTCTCTAAGAACTGAAGAAGAAGAAAAATGCATGTTGACAAGACCTTATGCAAGTTTAGTTATGTATTTAATGTATGCAATAGTCTATATAAGACCATACTTAGCATATTCAGTAAGTGTTGTAAGCAGGTTCATAGGGAAACCTAGAAATGAGCATTGGGTGGCTTTGAAGTAAATTCTTAGATACATAAAAAGAAGCCTTAGCACTTGTCTTGTGTATAAAGGAAGTGAAAAAATAGAGAATTGTATTAAAGGATTTGTAGACTCAGATTATGTTGCTGATATTGATAAAAGAAAAACACTTTCAGGGTATGTTTTTAGTTTGTTTGGCTGTATTGTTAGCAGGAAAGCTTCTATTTAGGTTGTAGTTGCTCTTTCAACTACTGAAGCTGAGTACATATAACATCCCAAATCTGGTGATGTTATTGGTAAATGACAGATTTTACTATCACCCTCAGCCTTTATCTGTCTATTTGAATGCATACACAACTCTTATAAACTCATAATAATATCATGCCCAACTAAGGAATATATAAATATATATATATATATATATATATAATGAATAATCATATACAACATCTATCATACTGAACTCACTAGAACAACTCTATACATGATATCTCAAAATATAACTCATACTGCAACATACAACATGAACTATACATGATGGACCTAAAGTGTCCTAGTGACTAAAGTGTGTATCCTCTATTCTGCTTATGTCTCCAATGTGCTGAAATGACTTACCAGGTATTAAATCAGCAAAACTGAAAAGTAAAAGGGAGAGGGGTGAGTCCGGAAAGACCTAATGAGTGGATATTATAAATCAATAAAATAATAATGTTAGAAAAACTTAAAATTTGCTGTAATATATAAAATCAGGTTCAAAATTCTGAATCATCATAAAATAAGTATTTCTATAAAACTTTGATATTTAGGGGCATTATATATTGCCATCCCCTTAGATAAATCTTTGTAAAACTCTGGTGTCTTGGAGCGTTAAGTCTCGCTGTCCTTCAAAAACTACAAATATCCTCAGAAATGTGCAATTTGAGGCAGAGGTCTTAACCCGTTATGTCTTGCCATCAGCTAAGCCTTGAATTTGTATCTACACATGTGTACATGGTCTTCTACAATAAAATCCATAAGTCATCAAATCATCAAAGTCATCTTGAAACATAATCAACATCACGTTTTAAAATTTCGTAAATACATCACCGCAATAAAGAGTCATAAATAGATCATCAACATTTTCTTTAATGTTTACGTTTTAAATCTCAAAATTAAAAATGCATTCTTAGCTTAAATTATCTCCAAAGTGCTTAAAACATAACATAAGTAATCCAAAATATCCAAAGTATTTCTAAACATTCGTAAATTATGTATTATGCTCATAAAATAAAAATTCATGAAAAGTAAAGCATCCACTTATAGATTAAAGCTTGATCAATCTAAATACGGAGTAGTTGGTGGTTGATTCTGTCGACAATTTACAAATAAACATTTTCTTTTAAAGCTTGTAACATTGAATATTTCCTCAAAGATCTCATAAATGGATAAATATGTTATGCACAAATAATGAAATTTAAAAGGAAATTAAGACATTAAGGATCCCTATGGATTTAATAGAACTTAAATCGGAGTTACCTAAGCCGGAGAATTGCAAATTCAATCCTGATTATTCTAGATAACATATCATTGCACAGGGGTTGACTTTGAAATTCTACTGTACATAACTGGAAATAAGCTTTGAGCTGAAATTTTATAGAATCATCCTTTGTGTGTCTATTTTCTGTGGTTTCTTACGAATCTTAATTTCGATTCCTGAAACTCAAGTTATAGACAAATCATTATACATTGCATAAAAAGGAAATAGTTTCAAGTTTCACAACAGGGAAGCCAACTTATGTAAACTACTGGGAATTCATATCTTCATGAAATAATATGATTTTTGACTATGTTATTCTAGTTTCCACATAATTTTACAGTTCATTAATCGGAGGTCTAGAACTTATTTTATATACAAAATACTACACCTTGTCTAGAATGGTCTCTATTTTAGGTTTAGGTGATCTTTAACTTACTGCCATATATACAACCAACAATTTTAGTTTTTCTTCAACAACAAAACCTAATAAATTTATGTTATATGGCAACTTAGGGTTCACCAAATACATATATTATTTTCTTAGCTATCTAACACCATTCCTTCATCAACCAAACACATAATACACTATATAAACATCACAAATTCAAACCTGAAATTTTCAAAAAATTCATGACAAATAAAAGAGTTTTCTTACCCCTTATGTTGCTACAAGCTTGCCAAATTGAATTCCAAAGCTTATACACCTTCCAGATTACTTGATTTTCTTCGATTTTCCCTAAAATTTTTGCCCTAAAACTGAAATTTTCTCCTTTGTTTCTCCTTGAATAATTCGGCCAAGATAAGTGGTGAAGAGTTTTCTTTAGTCTTCTTGTTATTTCTTGAATTTGCTAGAAATATATATAACTTTCTAGGAGTGGGCCAACCATTTACAATAAATAATGAGCTTGATTTAATTTAATTTTAATTTTATTAAACCCCAAATTATTTAAAAAATGGCCGAACATTAATTGCTTTATAATAGCCCAAATTTATTTCTTTGATAAACCTAATATTTGGCCCAATTTCACATATAGCCCATTGATCCATTTAAGTCAATCTCACTCTTCAAATTATTACCTTAAGTTTAGAAAATTCTCATTCTAGCCACTAAAATTCTATCATAGTTATTATGAAAAATATGAGCCGTTATAATAAATGATTGTAACTGAGTCAATTAAAGAGGCTTTGTGAATGAAAGACATTGTGGCAGAACTTGGTTTCAAGCGAGAGTGTTAGACTATTTTTTGTGATAGTCAAAGTACAATTCAACTTTCAAAACATCAAGTGTATCATGAGAGAACAAAGCATATTGATGTGAGATTGCATTTCATTAGAGATTAAATTTCTAAAGGTATGGTTAATTTACAGAAGGTGCACACAGAAGAAAATCCTATTGATATGCTCATCAAGTCAATTCCAAGAAGTAAATTCAAGCATTGTTTGAATTTGTTGAATATAAAAGTTGATTAGATGAAACTATTATGAAAGGAGCTGAAGTCTAGTTCAAGGTTCAATTGTGAAGGCTGATATAGGAGAAAGAAAGCTTGAATGATAATTTTTGAATTAAGGTGGAGATTGTGAAAAGTAATTCTAAATTTATATTACTCTATTTCTAGTTCCATTTCTTAGTTAAAGTATTAATCCTTTTTTGCTATGGTATTGATACAAGTGCTGAGTCCGAGAAACTTAAGTGAAGTATCGATCCATTTTGTTTTTTTGGTATCGATACTCGAGATGAGTTGGAGAAGCTGGATATAAAAGTATCGATCTATTTTTTCTCTAGATATAAAAGTATTGATTTGTATTTCTTGGATATAAAAATATCGGTCTGTTTTGTTTTGAGATCAATCGGTGGAAAAGCAAGCAAAACAGAGAGAGAAGAAACAGAAATTAGAGAGAGAAAGAATGAGAGAAATAAATATTTGTTCGTGGAATTTTGTTTTCTTTTCAATATTCTTCTTGTATTTTGATTCAAATTCAATAAAGGAATTCAAGTTTGTTTCCCTATCAATTTTCGTTGCTATTTTTTTTTTGCTGATTAACTTGAAGAAGTTGAATTCTTGTTCAAGAACTAATAGGTTGCCAAATTGATTCTTATTGGTTGTGGTCGATTAGAACCAACAAGTAGAATCATTATAACCACCACAGATAGAAGTATGCTTGATAATTATGGAGTGGATAATATATATGAGGTTGTAAAATTGATGAATGTAACCATACCTTTAGAGAAAACCCTCGTCCTTATGATCTTATGGTGCTCTTAGAGAGGGTAGTAGATTATGCAAAAGCTAACCCGCTAGCTCTTTAAAGCATTGGGTTCCTTTCTTTATTGAAAGAGCAAACCAGATTGGGAAAATGCTTTAGATAACTTAAAAGAGATTTTGTACTTGTTATTAATTATGATGCTTTGAAAATCACTTATGAAAAATTATACTCGAAGTGAAGAATATATTTCTTGATATTGCATGTTTCTTCAAAGGACATGATAAGATTACGTGACATCAATTTTTGATGACCATAATTTAATACATTATGGATTAAATGTCCTTGTTTGATAAATCATTCTTATCATTATGATTCCTCAATAAGCTAGAAATGTATGATTTATTGCAAGAAATGGGTAGGGGAATAGTTGGTCAAAAATCAAAAGAAGAGCTAAGAAAATGTAGTAGGTTATGGTATCATAAGGACATTCATCATGTGCTAAAAAAAAGAAGGTAAATAAGAGTTTAATTATTATTATTATTATTATTTATAGATGTTGTGTTAGAATACTTAGGGACTTTTATTTACAACTTAAAATAAAATTCACAAACAATTGCTATGTAAATAAAAGGTTAGCCTTCTATTGTATATATAGGTGGCTTTGCCTACCATATAATCAAAACAATAAATAATGAAGATAAAAATAAATAACACATAGATTTTCATGAAAAATTTTTAAATTAATTGGGATAAAAAACTACGGGTAAAGTAGAAGAATTTACTATAAAAAGTGCGATTACAACTTCTCTCTAAATACAAGGAGATTATAATTATAGAATTCTATCTCAAGTATTAAAAATACACTCAAATAGAATACTTTAATATTTCTTTTTGAAAGAAATTGAAAAGTCAAAGAATTGAGAGAATTAAGAAGGGATGAGTAAATGGAAAAAAAATGTCTTTTATTTATAGGCAATTTATGGCCAATCAATATTGATCATTGTATGTGAAAGCTCCTCTAATTGTCAAGTTGGCAACTTTGAAAATCAATTATCCAAGTCAAACTACTAACTTTGAAAATGTCCATTTATATGCAACATTTACAAAGTTAAGCCCCCTACTCACCAATATGCAACATTCTTCCACTTGGAGACATGATTGATAACTTGATTAAGAATTAATCATGTCTTCACATCAACCTTTCTATCTTACCATTTTATACCGCTTACGTTTCTTTTAGGCTACAAGATGATTGACACTATTCAAACTTGTCAATATTGATTAACTTAGTGAAAATATCTGCTAGTTTATCGTTGGTGAGTATTTTTTCCATGTCTGCACTTCCATTCACCACTTTTAAAACAAAAAGGTATTGAACACTTATGTGTTTTATTTTAAAATGAAAGGCTAGATTTCTTGTGATGTGCAAGGCATTCTGACTGTCACAAAACAAATATATATTTTTTTGATTGTGCCCGAGTTCCTTTATAAGCCTTCTAACCCAAATTGCTTCCTTACATGCTTATGTAGCTGCCATGTATTATGCATTTGTTGTAGATGTTGACCCAATTGACAACACCCAAAGGGGGAGGGGGTGGGTGAATTGGGTTTTTAAAACTTTATAGTTCTTAAAATGAATGCAATTCAGTACAACAAATAAAACAATAGTAGAGAGAGAAAAACAACCACAGTTTATAGTGGTTTGGCAAAGCTTGACCTACATCTACTCTCTCGGTTACAGATTATCACCACCGAGGTTCAACTATCTCATTGTTTTGTCGGGTCAAGTGAAACCCACTACAACTTCTTCTGAGGTGAAGGGCAACCGTATACTTACTTCCTCAATGGTGAAGAGTAACCAAAAACAATCTTCTTTAACTTCGGGTGAAAATGTACCCAATATAATTTCAGAAATGTAATTTTGTTTTTGAACTCTCACACTAGAGTAAATTTATCAATATAATTGTACAAAGAAAATTCTCTCACAATAAGAAATGAAAATTTTATAGTAGTGAAAGAAAGTAACATTGTTCACGTTGAGAATGTTCTTGAAAATGTCTTTCGATTGATCACAATAATGTACTCTTATTCTCTTTTACTGTTTGTCTTTTATTTATATTCATTCTCTTTGTAAAGACCCTTGTTACCAATGGCTTGATTTGGTACATTAAATATCTGCCATAAATGCTGCAGAAGTTACCGTTGAACTTTAAATTAAAAAGAAATATCGATTCTTTTTGCAATGTATCGATCCTTTTGTGTGAAATTTGAATCTAAGTCTCGAGTATTGATTTGTTTTCCTTTATGTATCGACCGAGTTTACTTCGTAATTTATTTCTAACTTTCTGGAACTCAATGTACCGATCTTTCACTTTGAGGTATCGATCTGGTTTGTCTTGTAAATATTTTGAAACTCTTTAGACAAGACATGTATCGATCATCTCTGGCTCAAGTATCGATCTGGTCTTCTCCGTAATTATTTTGCAACTCTCTGGACAAGACACGTATCAATTGCCTCTAGCTTAGGTATTGATTTGGTCTACTTTGTAATTATTTTACAACTTTTTAGACAAAACATGTATCGATCTCATCTAGCTCAGGTATTGAGTTATCTGTTTTAAGTATTTCAATTGAAGCTTCTGCCTTAGCATATATTAATCTCTTTAATTCCTTGTATTGACCTGCTTCAAATGTATCGATCTGTTTTCCAATGATATCGATCCGTTCACTAAATGTATCAATCTCTCACTTCAATATATCAATCCTGTTGAACTTTAAAGGCACTTTTCATGGAGATTTGTTAATGATTTCTTAAAAGCATATTTACACATTTTACTTTATTCTTAACAAGTTTAATTCAATCTTATCATCATATATTAAATTGACATTAACAATACACTTAGTCATCATCGAAAACATACAAATACATATTATGATGTCATCAATTTCACATTTAGATTACCAACATGATATCGCACTTTATAATTTTGAAACCCAGCTCATAGCTCCTCTTGTAAGTGTAAACATATAGCTAATAGTGAATTTTCTTTTATCAAGGTCACCTATATAATATGAGTTTATGTAACCTCTAACAATACATTCTGATCCTACAATGAAGGAAACACCATGCTTTGTTTACCACTCGTAGCGGAAATGTGATGTGCAGGATCAGTTCCTGGGTATGCAACCGCCATTGAGGAGCCATACCCATCTCACTAACATGCAGAAAGGCTCCCAAACGGATCTAGACATATACACACATATGTTTTGGAATTTCAAACTTTTTAAAGATTAAACGCAAGGTTAAGAAGTCATATTTCTCTGTGTGCAATCCAAAACAGCAAGTCTATCTCCTCACTTGCCTCCAGGTGTGTTCACACGTTGGGTTGGTGATGGTGGTTCCGGCTTCGTTTTGGGCTCTTCAAGGTTGAGCTTCACCAAGCTTAACCAAACTTTCTCTGTCTAGCCTCTTTTTTCTTCCATTCCTATTTTGGTTCACAACCAAGTACAATTATCACTGTACTTTAGAATAAAGCTCACAAGAATGAAGAAGAAGAAGAATGCTCTCTTAGTTTCTCAAACTTGGAGATGCAGTATCCAATACTTTGCTTACTTAGACTTAACACTTAAGTCTATTTATTAATCAAATCCAATTTGACAAACTCCTCCATCGACATTAATGATCCACTTGCATCCAACTCATTAAATAAATTAAATGCAAAATCAATGAGTCATGCAATTGGTTGGTGGGCATTGATTACATTAACCCATTAATGTAATAGTTATACATATTAATCAAATTAATATATATATATATATATATAAAGAGAGAGAGTTAGATATATATATATATATATTATATGTATATATATATTATATTATTACACTAATAATATATTTATGTATTCAATATATATGTAAATATCTTATACATATGTTGTTACTTTATTAATATATATATATATATATGTATATATATTAATAATTATTCCCATTGATATTTTAATATTACTTTAATAAATATATAATAATATCAAAATATCCATAAAACATATTTATGTTACTTCATAATTAATCGAAACATTTCCCATGCATACGGGTGCTAGCGCGTTTTGGCTTGGAAATTTATTCTTTATAATAAAGAATTAAATTGTTACCCGATCAAAGTATTGGAACAACATCATTAAGTAATTAATGATTATTATATAATAGCTAATGTCATAATCATCAAGTAATCGACTAATATGTGTGACCCCTTGGGTTCATTGTAAGCTGAGTATGAGTGGATACGAACTCTTTCGTATCACTTTGGTACAAATCTTTGTACCCAAAGTTCTTAATGATCATAAATGACCTCTAGCAAGATGCCATAACCCTCATACATAAATGAATGAATATCGAATAAACCTATATAGTCGTACGTGCATGTAGTAAAGTCCCTCTGCTATCAACTCCCGATTAAGTGCTGGTCATGGTATCGTCAAACCCCTAACTCAATCATAGGATCAGAATCTCAATCATATACAAGATTCATATATTCGGGAAACACCTTTCCAGATATATATGCTTTGGCCAAAGACTTTATTCCCTCATATGACAGTTCCACTTAGGATTATAAGCTCCAAAATCTAAGCTAGCAGATTCTATCTTGGCTATTACTTGTCCTTGTACACTTGACCACATTGCCAGCAAGCTTTTTTTACCAGACGTGGCTAGTCCAGTGCAATAGATACAAGTGAACGATATGCCTCAATATGAAGGGCAGTTGTGACACCTCAGGTTAAAAAACTAGTGGTACATTAGTACGGTTGTGTGACGTATCATTGACTGTGGATAATCATCCATGTGATTTGTTACATTTGGTCACGTTTAGTAACACGTTCTCCAATATATTACCCATGTCTATGCTCTTATGACATGAAACTCGTCACCAAACTATTAGCATCCAATACTAATCCTTGACAATATTAAACATGCTAGTCATGCAATGTCATAGTCCTATATAACATCACCTTAACCAGAAATTGATTTGGATATATTTAAATCATAGACTCTGTACTCATATCTATAACTCTTTGCAGATAGAATCTTGACATTATATTACATCACGAAGTCTCATTTTACATTTTATATATACAATATACATTCACAACTGAACATGCAAAATGATATAAAAGCCATTTTATTAATCGTAAACTAATTTACAATTAATTACAGAGATATATACATAAGATTGATATCCTTGAACTGTATGACACGATTAGTTCTAGGACGTATCTTTAACATCCATAATGTAAAACAACATCTAAGGTCTTCTTGACATATCTCAGGATCCTCTTTACAACATTCTAATGCTCTCTGCCAGGATTTGCTAGAAATCGACTAATTACACCCACTGTTTGTACAATATCCAGTATTGTACATATCATGGTGAATATTAAACTTCCCATTACTGATGCATACGACACTCAAGACATTTCTATCATCCTTATTTCATTCTTAGGACATATTACTGAGGATAATTTGTAATTCACAGAAAGAGGGGTATAAATTGTCTTACAATCTTTCATGTTGAAGCGTCGTAACATTTTCTTTAAATAATTTTTTTGAGAAAGCTAAATCTTCCTGTCTTTTCTATCTCGGTGAATCTGCATCTCTAGAATCTTGTTTGCTAGTCCCAAATCTTTCATATCAAGCTCTCTACTTAATTGTGCCTTCAATTCTTGGACTTGATCTTTGTTTGAGTATGTTACCAATATGTCTTCCACATACAACAGTAAAATGATAAAATCATTATCACCAAACCTTTTGAAATACACACAATAGTTGAAATTCAGTCTGTTATATCCAAGAATAATAATGATATAATCAAATCTCTTATACCAACACCTCAGCACTTGCTTGAGACCATACGAAGATTTAGTTAACCTATAAACCAAGTTAACTTTATCATTTTCTTTAAAACCTTCTGGCTAGAGCATATAAATTTCTTTTTTAATTTCTCTATGAAGAAATGTAGTTTTTACATCTAGCTAGTTTAAATGTAGATCAAATGTAGCACACATATCCAAGACCACTCTGACTATAGTAAGTTATACAATAGGTGAAAATATCTCATTAAAATCAATGCCTTATTTCTAGGCATACCCTTTAACCATTAATCTGGCACGATACGGCTCCACCTGATCATCGCTATTCTGCTTGATCTTGTAGACCTATTTATTTCTAATGGTTTTCATTCTATGTGGTAGTGGCACAAGATTCCACGTCTTATTCTTATGAAGCGGTTCAATTTCTTCTTGTATTACTGCTATCCACAGATGTGCATCCAAGCTACTCGTTGCCTTTTAGAAAGTTGATGACTCCCCATCCTTTGTTAAAAGATAGTATGCAACATTGCTCTCCACAATGAATTTTGATTGCCAAGATGATGTTCTTCTTTCATGAGTTGATTGTCGAATTTTTGAAACTTCAGGCTCAATTGATTTTTCTTCGTATTGCGATATTACTTTAGAATAATCTTTATATTCTGATTTTTTGTACACTAGAACTATAGTAGTCTCTAGTTTCTCCTCTTTAGTGCTATCGCTATTTTTGTTTTGTAGTTTATCTTTTAAGAAAATAACATCTTTACTGATGATAAGCTTATAGACAGTAGTGCCTCACAAACGATACAATTTCAATCCATCAGCATACCCTAATAATATGCATTTCCTGAATTTTGGATCCAGCTTCATTGTTTCTTGGGAATTGTACATTACATACAAATGACTTTCAAATATATAAAGGTTAGAGTAGTCAACTAGTTTGTCAGTCTACATCTTCATTGGTATTTTCAACTCAATTGTCGTTGATGATGATCGATTTATCAGATACCAAGTGGTATTAACAACTTCAGCCTAATAAGATTTGAGTAATTTTGCTAATCTCAACATTACTCTTGTTCTTTCCAACAAGGTTCTATTCATCTGCTTTTCCACCCCGTTTTGATGAGGAGTGTAGATCATAGTGAACTTTCTTTTAATCCATTCTTACTGACAAAATGTATTACATACATCATTAGCAAATTCTCCTCCATTATCCATCCTGAGACACTTGATCTTTTTTTTAAATTCAAGTTCTACCTGTGTTTTAAAGACTTTAAAGATTTTATACACATCTGCATTCCTCTTGATTAGATACACCTAATATCTCCTAGAATAATCATCATTGAATGACACAAAATACTTTACTCCTCCTAGAGATTTAACCAATGCTTGCCAAACATTTAAATGAATTAACTTTAGAATAAATTTACTTTTAGAATTGTATATACTAAACTTCAATCTGTGTTGCTTACTAATAAGACATTGTTCACAAAATGTTAGAGGCACTTTTTTGAGTTTAGGAAGTAGCCTATGTTTTGAGAGAATCTTCAAACCTCATTGCGACATATGTTTGAGCTTTTGATGCTATATCTTTGTTAATTTTTCTCCATAATTTAAAGATGAGATCAATGCCTTTACTTCTTGCAATATTTCTCTTTGCAACATGTATAAGTTTGCAGCTACCTTTTTTGCCTTCATTGCTACAAGCGCTCCTTTTACAATTTTCATTATCCCATTCTGAATATTAGTTTTATACCCAATCCTATTCAGTTTTCCTAAAGACAATAGATTCTCCTTAAGGCCTTTCACATGTCATACCTCTTGAATGATACGAGTCATGCGGTCATACATGTTTAATTTGACAGTTCTAATACCAACAATCTTCAAGGCATGATCGTGTCCCATGAACACAAATCATCTTGAGATAGATTTGTATTGGTGGAACCATTCTCTCTAAGAGGTCATGTGCCATATCGCAATTGAATCCACAGGTTATATGTCAACAAATTTCTTTCTACCTTTAGTGGCTATTATTGCCTTACTATACAAGATTTCTCTATTTTATGAGTTACTTGTAATATTTTCTTGAGAACTTATATCTACAATCTTTTTATTTTTTCAACATTCCTTTTTCACATGCTTGACCTTTCTAACATTTCTTTGTACCTTCAGTGATTATTTTTTCAACATTCCTTCTAATTGTTGGAGATATTCCCTAGAACCAATCGTGTCATGTGGTTCAGGGATATCATTCTTTGTATATATAAATATATTTCTGTTATTAATTGTAAATAATTTATAATTAATAAAATAATATTTATATCATTTTGCATTTATAGTTGCTTTAATAAATAAATAATGCAAAATGAAATCTAGTGATGTATTATTATGTCATGACTTTATCTGCAAGGAGTTATAGATATGAGTACAGAGTTTTGATTTAAATACATCCGAATCAGTTCTCGGTTGAGGTGATGTCATATAGGATTATGACATTGTATGTCTAGTATGTTTAATGCTGCTAAGGATTAGTATTGGATACTAATAGTTGAGAGACGAGTCTCATGTCTCAAGAGCATAAAACTAGGTAATGCATTGAAAAATGTATTATTAAGCATGACTAAACATGATGAATCATATGAGTGATTATTCACAATCAATGATACGTCACACAACTTTACTAGTGTACCACTAGTCCTTTGACCTGAGGTATCACGGCTACTATCTGCATTGAGGCACATCGTTTACTTATGTATATTGCACCAGACTAGCCACTTCTGGTGAAAAAAGCTTGCTGATAATGTGTTCTTAGTGTATGAGGACAGGTGAAGACTAAGATGGAATCTGCTGGCTCAGATATTTGGAGCTTGAAATCCTAGGCGGGGATGTTATACATGGAAAATGAAATATCTGTCTAGAGTACGTGTTTCCAAAAAGGTGTTTTCGGATACATGATTTTCGTATATAATTTGAGACCCTGTTCTTATGATTGAGTTAGGGGTTTGACGATTCCATAACCCACACTCGATCGGCTGTCGACAGCAGAGAGACTTTACTACATGCACATATGAATATATGGATTCATTAGTGTTTGAGGGTCGTGGCATCTTACTAGAAGTTGCGCATGATCATTGGAAACTTCAGATGTAAAGAGTTGTACCGAAGTGATACGAAGAAGTTCGTATTTGCTCATGTCCAGTTTACAGTGTTTCTAGGCAGTCACACATACATCGATTACTTGATGATGATGGTTATTGCCATATACAATATTATATGTGATGTTGCCAAGTGTCTTTTTTTATAATTAATGTTTGAAAGTCAAACATTATATGTAATGATTACATTTAATTATATATGATATAATATTAAAATGTAATTATTATATTTTATTTATATTGTATAAATAAAATAATACAAACTTTCTCTCACATATATATATATGTATTAGTTTGATTGATAATACATATATATATATATATATATATTAAGATATTTATATGTTGCATTATATATTAATGTAACATGAATGAATTATAGAATTCATTCATGAGAAAGTGACACTTGGAATCCACTTGCTTGTTATTGAACAATGTGAGTGGATTATAAAAGTAAGGGTTTACATGTGTTTTAATAACTGACACTGGTCTTCTTCTTCTCCATTTTTTGCCACCGTTGGGAAGCCGTTGTTGAATGGCTGAGTTTTTGTTTTAAACAAAACTCATAAGGGAAAAAGAAAGAGAAGAATAGAGAGAGAAAGCAATGAGAGGAAAAAGATAAAAATTATTTTCATGGGTTTCCTCCTCTTCTACAAGAACTAGAAGTTTTCTAAATCTAGAAAACTTGTTCTTGAGTTTCCAAATGAATCCGAGTAACGGGAACCCATCAAAGTCAAACTGGTGTGTGTACACGTCTACAAGCTAACGAGTAGTTTATTTCGAAAGATCGACATATAAGGTATGTGTTGATTTTTAGTTTAAATCATTTAAACATTTTTAAATGCACATACATCCATATCTTTAGTCCTTGGGTGAGCCTTTTCTGCAATTGCCGTGTGACAGCAGTGGATCCTCTTCTTCCAGTTTGGCTGGAGCGCGCTTGAGAATCAATCCCGCTCGTCGCGCTCTAATCGAATACTTCACTAATCCTAAGTAGAGATCAACCATTGCATCCTTATTCATTTCATTCCACTTATTTTCATTTGTGATACCCACTAGTCTATCTTTTATAGTCGCTAAACACTTACCCTTCCTCAGGATTACTTTCATTTTCGCCTTCCACAATGAGAAATTTCTCTTATTAAATTTTTGTATTTCAAACTTTATTGCTATAGCCCCGATCTTACTCGAACTTATTCCTATTTTTTCATTATAAATAGTACCAAAACCTTTAATAGTAATAAGTGCACTATGTATGCAAAAGTACACTAGAAAAATTCTTAAAAAAGATTGAAGGGGTTACAATGGCCCTACTTAAAACCCAAACTCTTTAGGCAATTTAAAACCTTTTCCACAGAATTTTACTTGACATGTACGTTATCATACAAATATGTCACTTGCACCACTATACTAGGCTCCAATTATTTTCACGTATACGTGAATAGTAGCACGTACTTAAATAGTACCTTCGTGAATGACTTGCAACAACTAGAAGTTTTGATATCACTGTTAGAATACTTGGTGACTTTTATTTGCAGCTTAAAATGAAATTTACAAACAATTGTTATATAAATAAGATGCTTAGCCTTCCATTATATATGTAAGTGACTTTGTCTACCATATAAGCACAACAATAAATAACGAAGATGAAAATAAATAATACATAAATTTATGTGGAAAAACTCCAAATTAATTGGAATAAAAAATCATAGTTAAAGTAGAATAATTAACTATAAAAAGTAAGATTATAACTTTTCTCTAAATACAAGGAGAGTACAATTGCAAAACTCTCTCTCATGTATTAAAAATATGCTCAAATAGAATACTTTGATATTTCTCTTTAAAAGAAATTTACAAGTTGAAGGATTTAGAGAATTCAGAATGTTGTGAATGAAGCCCTCTGATCAAGCCTTAAAGCTCCAGATTTCAGCTTGATGATACTTTAGAGAATGCAACAATAAAGAACACAAAAGAAAAAACCAGCAAGCATAATTCTGAGATGCTTTA
>JAXCLQ010000007.1:258638-329447 GCA_035584115.1 Cedrela odorata | reverse complement strand
TATATATATATATATATATTAAGAATTCTTTAAGTTGTTAAAGAATTAATCTTTTTATACTTTTATGTAATTTAATGAAAATTACATTTTTAATGGATAATATTAATTATTCAAAGACCAAAATGTTATGGGAAATTGTTATTCATAACCTTGCATTAATTATGAATTAATACTCCACTAATGCAAATAATATCCTTAATGGATAAGGATAGACAAATTTATAATTATTGATTTTATAAAGGGTTTGCACAAGTAATTATAAATTAATGCTCTACTAATGAAATAGTATCAGTAATAAGTAATTTTACAAAGGGTTTACACAATTAAATAAGTATTTGCCAAATGGTCCTAAGTATAAAAGGGGGATTAAATCCAATTCAATGTAATTTTTGGAAGAAATGGTTCATGTCCAAGAGTTGGAAATTGAAAGAAAATTTCTCTCATTTGGCTAAGCTTTCGTTATGCATTTGGTTGTGTAGATTGAAGAGAGTTTATAATTTTAAACTTGTTCTTCATCAATTTATCAAGCTTAAAAAAGATATGTTTGATATTTTAGCTTGATTTCAACATATATTATATATATGTTTTAAATTCATGCATGTGATGTATGAAACATTTAAGAATTTTAATGCATAATTAGGCCATAGATCAACCTTTATAGTCGAAACCCCAACACCTTTGATCAGCATCTAATTTGCAACAAGCCAACCCAATGAGACCCCTAAAACGAGGATACCAACTTTGGTAGATTTCATCCCAAAAAAATTGCGTGTTTACTCCTGGAGAGGCGAAATTTAGGTATCAACAAACATATAAAGATCCGTGTGAAATTTGAATATTCATCTCAATATTTTTCTAAAATTTTTTTTTTTATTTTTTCAAATGTTATTATTGTTACAAGGACTCAATTTTGCATTTCACAAGAAGTTATATTTTTATTATTGTATTGGTACTTATAAGATATTATTATAAGTTTTTTAACCATGTTGAAAATAATCTTTTAATTAGATCCGTGCAAATATTTAATAATATCGTGTTATGTGTATATTGTATTTATTATAACTATATGCATGATTGATAATTTTTAAAATAAACACACACATATTTAACAATTCATGTCACATTAGATTATTTGAGGTACTTTTTTTGAAATAGATTTTAGGATATCTAGTATTACTTTTTTATATAACACGATTATTTATATAAATATTACTTACAATAATTACTTAAGATAAAATATAATTAACGATATTAGTGTAAGAGCATGGACTCCTGAATGAAATAATTTAGGGAAATTTTAAAAATAGTCACGTTTATAATTCATTTTACAAAACTAATCACTTTAATAATTCATTTATTAAACAAATCAAATATATATAATTGGACAAAAATACTTCCATAATTAAATAACAAAAAATATTACGTGTGTGATTAAAAGTGAGACATTTCATTTTCGAGCACCAAAAATCCCCACTTTACATCACACCATGACGTGTACATCTCTTTTATTTTATCATTTTTTTTTAAAGTGAAATAACTCACCAAAAAATAACAACTTTCTATCACAATTAAAAAAATAATAATAAAATAAAAGAGAGAAAATTTTGCTTAAATTGCTCATTGATTCACGATTTTCCCAAATCTTATTATATTCTATATGTACGAATTTGACTTGAGTTTTACATAATTTTTAATTCTTGTTTCAGAAAGAGTGGTGTTATTACCATCTTTTTATTATTTTTATGCAATCTATTTGAATGTTTGTTACAGTATTTTCTATGAAAATTACATAACATAACAAATAATGACTCAAGTTTCTCTTATTAACCAAAGAAGAATCCTCATGCATTGTAGCACCACTCTTTTTCCGAAACTCTAATGAGTTGGGCATGTCTTGGGCTTGTTTCTCACATTCCCGTCAATAAAAATAGGTTGATTTAGTGTCAATTACATACTAATTAAAATAATACTTAAGATGCTTCACAGATAACACTAACAGTAGACATTTTAATAATTTTTTCGTAAAAGTGTTAAGAAAAAGAAAACTCCAAAGTACATAAGTAGTACATAAGTGTTTTCTCTTTTAACAATATCCCATTATAACGTGGTTTATCATAATTTGAGTAATATTACTCTTTATACCAACTATAAATATAATTTAATAAAATAAAAGAGAACCACCCGTATATCCAGGCGTTAAAAGCAATGCATGCACGGTTGCGACACATTTATACATTTTGGTGGACGATTAAATGGATTCCGTTTGTTAGTCATTGAATGAACCAACAAACTTTTTTATATTGTTTTGTAATGTAGGCAACAACGTGCGTTTCTTTTAAGGCATGAACACGACAATCATCATTTATATAATAAAATAAAGTTGAAAACCACAAGCAAGCATATGCTTTTAGTATATTTGTATTATTGATTGATGTAGTTCATAACTAGACAAAGCCAACCACTTCAAGCCCATATTAATTAATTACTTATTTTGTCAAACAAGAGAGAGATATAAAGAGACTGGGTTATATCTCTTTCAATTACAATCAACATGACCTCCATCTCCTCTTGCTTTCAATATATCTATGATATTTGCTTACATATATAGTAACAATTTTCACTGTCTTACCCTGAGAAATGGGCAACTTCGTTAGATTGAGATACAAGTTTACAGCTCAAGATGATTCAAAAGTTTGTCCTATTCACTCTTATTATCCCATTTGTTTTTTCACCAACTCAATATTATTATTGCAAACTTGATTACTTAGTTGATAACCTAACATCTTTTATTTGTTTATAGTAGATTCTTGAAGTAACCCAAATTGGCTTCATCCATTTGGGCAACAATTTCAAATCTTGTATTATATTCTATAACAAAATTGAAAGCGAGGATTATCACTATATTAAATTCTTAAATTTTGGAAAAAAATAAAAATAAAATATAAATTATATGATCTCTAAAGTTTAATTATCATGATCATAGCATAGCAAGAACTCCAAATAAGAAGTGTGTTTACATGTTTTCTAAAGTTAATATTACTCATTCTCATAACCCTTTAACGCATCATTTTAACCTCATTTACTTGTGAGCTTATATTTTACCGTTGAACCAAATTATGGCATCAATATATTGCTATATTGAGTATATTTTTTTAATACAAAAATAAAAGTTAAAATTATGACACATAAAATATTTAATAAATATTTATTTTTATTTAATCAATCACTCACTTATTAATACTTGATCGTTAATGATTTTATTTTACAACAAATATTTGGGTTGTGTAATAATTAAATATTTCGATCACAGTAGACTACTCAAAGAAATAATAATAATAATTTCAATAACATTAATCTTAGAAAACAAACAAACAAAATGATGGAAAAGGGATAAAAAGGTCAAAAAGCAAAAATGGTTGGGACACACCACATTTTTGTCTCCCTTAAATCTCGGGACCGTTGGTTGGTGCTCCCTCATTGAATGATTACTTTGTCCTGATCACTTGCCGAGGGAGCGGCCGCCCCTCCCTTTTTCATTTCTTTTTGCAAATTTCCTAAAATCACGCTCACAGCCGGGCGTCTAAACTTTTAAGGATAATAAGATATAACTCCCCAATTTTATTTTATTTTTTTAAAAATTTATAAATAAAGATATAATTTACTCATTCTTCTTAAAAATAATTAAAATATTTTTAATATTATTATAATAATTTAATAAATTTAAAATTTTATTTAATATAAGTAAATAAATTAAGTTCTTATTTATTAAAATATAAAAATTTAAAGATTCAAATATTATCATAGAATAATGGTACCAATAATTTTATTTTCTTTTTACAAAAATTATGACATGATTATTAGATTATTATAACTTTAATGGTTAAAATTGATTTGATCAAAATAATTAATACATAATTAATATGTATGCAATGCAATCTTCATTATTCTAATTTGTCTCATAATTTATGTAAAAAGATAAAAGTTAATTATGAAAATCTTAAAAGTGTGAGAATTTATTTATATTATTTTTTAATAATTATTACTTTTTATTTTTAAAATAATAATTGAAATTTATTAAGTAAGATGTTATGTAAAAATTACTCATAAAAAAAATTTGCTTTTCGTGAAAAAAATATAAAAATATATTTACTATTAAATAATCTTACACATACAAAATTGAAATATAATATGTATATTTTTAAGTGATGCGATTTACAATACAAAATTATTTTTAAATATAAAATAACAATGTAAACAATCGTTATAAATTATAACAATGTTTCGTCTATATTTTTAATTTATGATTATAATCTATTATTTATCGTGTTAAGTTATTTATCTTTTATTTTTTAATATAGGCATCACCTAATGCATTTTTTTAATTTTAAATTTTAAATTATTATTCTAAAACACCATATCAAAAAAATTTTCCAATTCAAAATAAAATGTAAAACAAATAAATTAAAATATATCATAACATTTTAATGTTGAAGGGAGATGTCATCGTTGGACCCACATTAAGTCGTCATCTCCGACTCCTGTCACCATTCTGATCATACAGCCTGTGACTTTAGCATAGAATTTTTTCTGTCAGAATAAAAATTGTAGTTTTAGTTTTTTTTTTTTTTTCAAATTTTAATTTCCTGGTAAATTATTAATGTCTTGAGAGAGCGAGCAGAAACACGCCTGGGGGAGATAATAAGACAAAATTTCCCCCATTTGGCTGTAATTTTGAGGTAAATTGATCGGAATTTTTTATAATCAATTTAACTTGATTTTGATTATTTTTCACGTTATATTTACGTCATTGTTTATTATATTTTTTTATATATTATAAAATCATCTAAAATACTTTTCTAAACAATTATGCAACTGATGTTTACTAAATTTTGTTTTCTCATCGTATTCCAGATCGCGATCTTGGATTCATTGTATCGAGAATTTGATTTTCTGTGATCATACTTGGTGGGTATGCTTTAATTTCTGAAAATTTTGATTCATCTTATGAGGTCAATATGTTTATTATTTTTTATATTTTTTAAAACCTCAAATTTTATGTTGATTTTTGGCATTTTCTTGATTTCAATCCATTTAAATTTTATATTTCATCTGGGTTTATGCTGAACTGTTAAAAATGTGCTTAATTCCAATGGTTCTTACTTTTTTTTCTTTGTTTTTAAGTTTATAGGTTTAGTTTTTTTTAATCGTTAATTGATTTGAGCTTATGGGTCAATGAACAAATGGAAAATTGTTTGTCCCAATTCTGATTTGATTCAATGAGTGGATGGAAAAGTTTTTGATGGAGCTTTGAATTAGTTTAATGAATGTAAGCATAAATTTAATATGGAATTTTAATATGGATTGTAGAGGAGGTTTTCAAAATCCATAGAAAATGGGGGTTCTGTCAAGGCGGGTTATGCCTGTCTGCGGCAGCCTCTGTTTCTTCTGTCCTTCAATGCGTGCAAGGTCACGGCAGCCAGTGAAACGGTACAAGAAGTTGCTTGCAGACATGTTTCCGAGGAATCAGGTAATTAACAGCTTTATGTAATGTCAATTTACTTGATATTAGTCACTTGGGATGAAAACTGGGTTGCTTAGTAGGTATTAGTAATTTATATGTCAGCAAATTTTAACTTGTTTCTTATTTAAGATATGATAGTGGATTGTTGGTAAATTTTTAGTTCGGATATTGAGAAGTGAGTATTACTGTGAGAATTAAGAGTTGATGATTTGACTTATTGGCTATGTTGATATTAGCTTAGATAGAAATATCATTCATAGTATCAGTTTGCAGTAGAAGTTTGGCTTGCTGTAATATTATGTTGTCTCTAGTGGTGTTTTAAAACGTATAAAATTTGTATTCAGAAGGTAAAATTGTTCAGATGAAGTGGAATTCTGTTTTAACGTTCTTTGCTACTGCTGCTGCTAATAATACTTTTAAAATTACTGGTATTAGTATTAGAATTTTTGTGAATTGTAGAAAATAACTGGCTAATGGAGACTTTGTTAAGGTGGACTTCTTGCCTATAGCATCCCATTGTTATAACTTTTTAATCTTTAAAAAAAAAAAAATTGGCATTTATGGTGATTATTGACTTTTGTTTATGCATGCAGGATGCGGAACCAAATGATAGAAAAATTGGAAAGCTTTGTGAATATGCTTCAAAAAACCCATTACGGATTCCCAAGGTAAGTTTTTTCTTTTGTTTGGCCGAGACCATTACTTTGTAGATTGATTAAAAAATAAAACTTTAGAAGTCAATGAACGAGGTATTTTATTTGCTTATTGCGATCAAAATTCCATTACTAAAAACCAAGGAAATAAATAACTTTAAAGTTACTGCATAAGCTACTGTGATCACCAATCCCTTTCACTTTTACCCGAACATTAGTTACATTTGCCTTGTGGTTATGGAGCATTGTACTATTTTGCAATTACTGGATGATAATTAAATGAAGAATATCTTGTTATCATAAGTAGTTCTGGCTCCAGTTGCAATTTATGAGTTGGAATATTTTAGTGAAACGTTGTTAGTTTTGCATATAACATTAATGTGGTTCAAATATGAAGATATATATGTTTGAGAAATTAAAAACAAAAAATTTCTGAATCCAAAATCTTATCAGATTGTCTTTTTAAGTGTTATTATTAGTTGTATTCTCAGATCTTTCAGTTTCTTGTCTGTACAGATTACCGACCTCCTTGAGCAAAGATGTTACAAGGATTTGCGGAATGAGAACTTTGGATCTGTAAAAGTTGTGGTGTGCATTTATAGGAAATTGCTATCATCTTGTAAGGAGCAAATGTAAGTTTGATGTATTTTGATTTTGAATATAATTTGTAGGATATACCTTCATTTAACGATTTGTTGTTGCGGACAAGAACTGACACATTTTTGTCTGTCCATGTCTAATATTCACAAATATAGTTATTAGCGTATTACTTTTACTTGCCTGAAAAAATATGCATATTGTGAATGTACTATTGAAAACTTGCATGTATCACTATTTTGTAATTTTTTCCTTGGTTAAGATATTTTATAAGGAAATATAGAAGCAAATATAGTTGCCAATTTTTTATTGTTAATTGACAAATTTTTGTATATGCTCTTGCTTGCTGTGATGTAGATTCTTCCAGAGCTCATGCATCTGATGCCTTTTCTTAATGTCAAAGCAGGACGTTTGTTTCTGTGTCTACAAATTATTCATTTTGACTTTGTAATTTAAGTTATTCTTCTGGTATAATTGTCATCCAAAGTACTTCTTGTGTGGGAATGGGGGCAAGGGGACAATCTCAAGGAGCGAAATTTGGAGGTCCTTATTGCTTTTGTTTCACATTTCTTAAATGTCAGTGGTTATTGTCTCTACTAAGGTGTGAATGAAAGACATTTTTTGCATCAATCTGAAATTAAAATTAGAAATCACAAATTCTAGAATAAGGTTTCAGAATAGCAGTTTTAGCTTTCTTTGACAACACTTCTGGTGTATGAATGAGTTGTCTGTGGATTTACAAACAGCTTCACTTCCTTTTTCCTTTTTACTCTTCCCATTCTCTTTCCAACTTGTCACCAATTCTCCTTCTTTATTCTGTTCTTTCTCATCTCCGACTTTCTCTTGTTTATTTGTTTTATATTTTTGTTTTGAAGGCGGGTGCTAGTTGGTTCAACTAGTAAATCCTCTTGGGATGGTACAATAGATCGAACCCCACTCATATTTGAGGTAGGGAGGAGTTTGGTTTATTTATTGTAATATTTGAAAAAGAAAAAAAAATTGAAAAACCTAATTCTCATTTTGAAGTACTTTGGTGGTTACTACTTGATATCTTAATCTCAAACTGAGGTAAGAGTTGGTTGATAATTGAAATCTACTGATGGATTGGGTCTAGGAGCAAACGAAAGCATTGGGACAGAAACTAACTGAACTACTCTGCTAGAAAACGCAGGGAGTCTTGCAATAATTATTTTCTTCTTCAAAGATAAAGAATGGAGATCTAAATTTTACAGTATCTTGTGCTGAAGTTTCATTGGTTACCGTTATATTGTTCTATTATTTCAATTCTGAAATTTATCTGCTCTATTTGGACATTCACACTATTTTTTTATTTGTAATTACATTTGATAGTGTGTGATATTCTTGCAGGCCGCTGTTTGCTAGTAGTTTATTAGGGATTGTTCGGACTCTTTTAGAGCAAACTCGACAGGATGAAATGCAGATTTTGGGTTGTAGTACTCTTGTTGACTTTATAAATAGCCAGGTTCGTAATGGATATGAAAGTAAAGTTATGACTTGTGACATCAATTTTGACATATTCTATTAAGAGCATAATTACACAAGGAGAACATTTACATATATAGATTAGGGAGCAAACATTTAGAAGTCCCCAGAAAATGATTCATTGACCCATCAGTGAACCATTTAATTGCATTGACAAGCAGTCAAGTGATTCTTATCCAAAAAGATTAAAAAAGAAATAATCAAGAAGTTGAGTCAAGGGGTTATCTGTTGATCAAATGAGAAGGACACCTTAGGTGTGCTGAATGTAGGATAATCCATCTGTGGGCATTAAGTTTCCTTAATCCGCGTAATACATCATATGTTGTGCATAATAGTTTTGGTGTTTATCAAGTGATACTAACATATTGCATTAAAAGTAGATGGATAGTACATACATGTTCAACTTAGAAGGCCTCATTCCGAAACTATGTCAATTGGCTCAAGAAGTGGGAAATGATGAAAGAGGTCTACGCCTACGTTCTGCAGGACTGCAAGCTCTGGCTTACATGGTACAGCTTATTTTCCAAGCTTATTGCTATGTATATGTACATGCAAATAGACATATTCAGATGCTTAATATACAGTAACACCCAAGACACATTCTTTTTCTTTTCAATAATACTGATTTTTTCTTCCTAAGATGCATAGAGATATATGTATGCACAACAATATGTGACTTATTGAATTAATTGGTTTTTGGTGCTTTCATCTTATGCTTAACACCTTAACCTTTTTTAAGCTGTGTACATTTTGCCTTAACTCTCTTTAACCTTTCCTACTCCCAATCTCTGTACCACAATTTTGTTCAAGGACTTAGCATGATTACTAATGTATGCATTATGTAATACATCAGTTTTGATTGGAAAATATTTTACAAGTACTATTTTGTCTTTGTTCAAAGTCTCAGATCATCTTTCAAATAATGCTAGAGTCTGGTCTCACTATCTTCGTGAATTGAAAGTGGTGGGACTAATTTTATATCATCCCACTCTAACCACCGTATTTGCCGCCCTTCCATTGCTACCACCACTGGTGAGATAATAATCTGAACGATTGAGCTATGAAACACCTTTTTCAATTGAGCTTAGACATAAAATCTACTTGTAGTGGCATGTTGATTCTGTTTTTCCCTTGTCTCAACCACTGCCACCGCTTTTTCATGTACTTGTGAACTGTCCATTATCAGGACTTACAAGATGTTGATTTGCTTATATTTCTGCCTGTGACATGAGTGGATAATTTATTAAATTCTTGAATTCTGCTCCCCACTCCAAAAGGTTATTTTGTCAAAAATTATTCTTTTTTTTTTTTTTTTTGTGGTTGAATCTTTAGATGTTTGATTCATCAATACAAATTAATTTTGAATTATTCTATTCCTATCTAAAATTCTTTATGCTTTAATATTCTTTTTTTTTTTAACTTGCTGTACTATATAATTTCTTATGCATGCTCCTTTTCATTTTTTCTGATGATTTCCTTTTCATATATTTGGTGTTTAGGTGAGTTTCATGGGTGAGCTATCACATATGTCAATGGACTTTGACAAGGTGAGTTGCCTTTTCCTCTTGTACTTCTTAATTTTGTTTTACATAAGGAAATTTTTTAATCATTCTTAATTTTGTTTTTCATAAGGAAATTGTATAATCAATCTCATGCATTTTAATGGTGAAATCTGAAAACCTTCTTATACTTTAAGTTGCATTTTGAAGTACACTGGCTAGTGTGCACCATTTGTTACTTTTTCATATTAATTTGAAGTAATTTTCCATTCTGAAATAGATTATTTCAGTGACTTTGGAGAACTACGTGGACCTTCATATGAAACTCGAGAATGGTAAGGAAGAGAGACAACATTCTCAATCTCAGGACCAGTGGGTTCAAGGACTGCATAAAGAAGAAGATAATGGCTTATCTTTTCCAGATACGAGTAAAAAGGTTCCTTCCCCCCAACTCTCCGTGACAAATCCTGGTTCTGATCCAACAACGTAAGGAGTTATTTTATAATTCTTTGGTATATATATTCATTATCTTAGGAAATTGTTGTATGCATTTAATATAATCTGCTTCATTTGTGAATCTTACAGGGATACTTCCAAGAACCCCTCTTACTGGTCAAAAGTTTGCTTAGATAACATTGCCAGATTGGCGAAGGAAGCTACAACAGTGAGGCGTGTGCTTGAACCTCTTTTCCATATTTTTGATGTTGAAAATCATTGGTCAACAGAAAAAGGAGTTGCATGTTCTGTTTTATTGTATTTGCAGTCACTTTTGGAGGAATCAGGTTTTACTCAAATTTTAATTTAGTGTGCCTCCTGCCTCAATTGGTTTTCTATTAATTTTTCTATGGATGTAATTGATATAACTTTTTTCTTTCTTTTAAATGCCAGGCGAAAACTCCCATCTCTTGTTATGTAACTTGGTCAAGCACTTAGATCATAAGAATGTTGCAAAACAACCACTTGTACAGATCCATATCGTTGATGTTGCCACACAACTCACAAGGAAAGCAAAGCTGCAGGCATCTGTTGCAATCATTGGTGCAATAACAGAGTTGATTAAAAATTTACGAAAATGCCTGCAAAATCAAGCTGAATTATCTTGTTCTGGGGATAGTATGGCTAAAGGGAATGTTGATCTTCAATATTCCTTAGAAAATTTCATCTCACAGCTCTCAAAAAAGGTTTGTTAATGTTTATTAAGGCATGATAGATATTCAATTAGGTCACTTCTACATTTAATATAGGGTGTTTATGGTATATTATGATAATATTGATTTGTTTCTATCATGCTTATCAAATTTCACAACATCCTTCTGAAGTTAATATTGTCGCTCATATAATAATTTACTTTAAAGAATTTAAGAGGCCCACGGTAATATCATTTACCTTCCTTATTCATGAAAAACATTTTTTTTTTCATTTTTGTTATTATTATTATTATTATTTTTTGTTATAGGTAACAAAAGTAATTTATTGATCATAAAATATGATACAAAAACAAAGTTGAACATATGTCCGCACAAGAGAGTAAAAACAGCCCTGATATAAGTGTCTACATCCATATAAAAAACATTCTTTAAGAACAACTAATAAGAAAACATCCTAGCTTAACACTCTTTTCCCAATCAGAGATGGATGAAGAAATAGGAATTGTCCTGAAATGCTTTGAAAGGGAAGCCCAAGAGAAGCAAAAATTAAAGTTTTGTTGTGCAAACCACAAATGTGCCACTATCCTCATCAATCCACAAGAAAAACCGTCCATTTGGGACAAATCCTGGTCACTGAACTACTCTGTTCCTTTGATTCTGTCACCTTCTTGATTGCATCCTTTTCAGTTTCTTCTTAGCTGTGCTCAATTCTTCCTTCTTGAGCTCCTATTAACCTTTATCTATCTTTCTCGAAACATCTCTCAACATGTCCCTGTCAGGACTGCACTTGCATTTTCTCTGATGTCCTAGTATGAATAAAATTAATTTGACAATGAATCAGATTCCAGAAAGATTTTGTTTAGAAGTTACCTTTTTTTTTTTGTATTTTCTATTTTTGTTGCATTGATTTTACAAAATATTTTGTAATTAACAGGTCGGGGATGTGGGACCCATTCTTGATATGATGGCTGGGGTTCTAGAGAATATGTCAAATAATACTGTGGTGGCTAGAACGACAATTTCTGCTGTTTTCCAGACAGCTCAGATAATCTCTTCCATACCAAACATATCATATCACAAGAAGGCAAGTGAATTTCTTTATAATGCCATATATTGATGAACTTTTATAAGCTGTAAAACCATCTAAATTTTGAGTTTTCTTTTTCAGGCTTTTCCTGATGCTCTATTTCATCAGTTGCTTCTAGCAATGGCCCATCCGGATCATGAAACCCGAGTTGGGGCTCACAGTGTTTTCTCTGTTGTGCTGATGCCATCCCTGCTTTCTCCATGGTCGGACCCAAATAAGGAAACTTCCAATGCTGCTTCTGGGTTTTTACCAGTCCATGCATCGCGAAAAGTAAGGAATGCAAGTTTCTCCTTTCAGGATGAAGGTAAAGAAAAAGCAGAACTTCTAAATGGAGGACCAAGGGAGGAGAAAAGTCAGACATTAGATGTGGGTGTAAAACAATCTAATTGTCAGTCCTATAGCTTCAAGAGTGCTGTGACTAATGGAAAAACTGTATGAACTCCAAACTCTTATAATCAGTTTATAGGGGATTGGTTTTTGAATTCTATATAACATATTGCCTGTCTAAACTTTCCGCAGCTAACTTCATTTCGATTGAGTAGTCACCAAGTGAGTCTTTTGCTTTCATCAATATGGGTTCAGGCAACATCTGCAGAGAATAACCCTGCAAATTTTGAGGCTATGGCCCATACTTATAATATTGCTTTACTATTTACCCGATCTAAGGTTAGCCATGTTTAGATTGCACGCTATTGCTTATTGTCTTATCTCCTATGTGTTCCTTTTTAAATACATTTTACTCTAGTATGTTATGATTTCATTTATTGTTTTATCTCCTATGTGTTCCTATTCAAATACATTTTACTCAATAATATGATTCTGATATGACTCCCCCAGCCCAGCATATCTAACATTTGTTAAAAATCAAGTTGTTCGGAATTAATTTAATTTATTGAAAAATACTGAATGGGTAATATCTTCTCTGCACCTGCCATGTGGTACTCAAAGACATTGCAGTTTGGAAACACTTTCAACTGATGGCTGGTGCACATTGGTCTTTACAAAGTTGAAGCTTATTACTGGTGGTTCTTAGATATCACCATTTAGAATTCTTGCATTTGAACTTAATCCGACTAAAAGATATGTTTCTCCATTCATTGACTTATTCTGGTGTATTAGCATTCTGGTGTATTAGCTGTCAGCAATTAACAAGAGCCGTTAAATCTGGTGGTGGTGGTTGAGCAGATGGTAGTAAGCATCTTTGCATATGAAGTTGGGTTGATAATGGGTACTATGAGCCATGGTTATAAGAAGTATAGATTGGTTGCTGACATGGGACCAGATATTTCCCTGGAATTTTGTAGAACCAAATTCTATTAAGAAATTTTTGAAAAGGCAGAACACATCTTACTTGGTCTTACTCACCATCTTGGCTGATGCTATTTATGGCCTGCCTGAAGTAGCATAGAATTATTTTGTGTTCTTGAGCTGTTATTAACATCTGCTATGTTTGATTTTGCTGATGGCAGACCTCTAGTCATGTGGCCTTGGTTCGATGTTTTCAGCTAGCTTTCTCACTTAGGAGCGTTTCTTTGGACCAAGAAGGTAAGTTGCATAGTATTAAGGGTTTTTGTCTCTTTCCCCTATTCAGCCATTTAAAATTATGTGTTGGATACTCAGGTTTAATATTGAATGTTTCTTTTTATTATCCATGTTATATACTAGGTGAATTGAATTGATGGTACATAAGAAATGGTAAAAGTTGATTTGCAGGCCTCCTTTAATCTGGACTAGTTTCTACGTTTCATATCTTCATGAATGTGCTATGATTTTACCTGGGGAACTGAGAATTCTGAATTAAAATTGTTGAGATTCATTCCTGATATCGTGTTTCTTTTTTTCTTTTTTTTTTTCCTCCATCTTTCTATTCATATTGAAGGTGGCATGCAACCATCTCGCAGAAGGTCTCTTTTTACCTTGGCATCGTACATGCTTATATTTTCAGCCAGGGCAGGCAATCTCCCAGAGCTAATTCCTACTGTTGAAGCATCTCTGACTGAACAAATGGTTAGTCTTTACTCCTTGTTCCTTTTTTTTAACTTCATTCATTTATTTATGATTTATTGTGATTATTTTGGTCACCATTAATATTGAAATCAATTATCATCCCTTCAACAGGCCGATCCTTATCTTGAACTAGTTGAAGGTATCAGACTACAGGCTGTAGGTGCAGAATCTAGTAAGATGAAGACAGCATATGGTTCGCAGGAAGATGAAGTTGCTGCAATGAAGTCTCTAGCTGCAATAGAATCAGATGACCATCAGTTGAAGGAAACTGTGATGTCTCACTTCATGACTAAATTTGAGAAATTGTCAGAGGTGATACTACAACTTATATTTATGCAATCTCTTATTGATCAGATTATGGACTTAGTAATTAGCTAAGCAAATGAGTTATTGAGGACAGGGTCATTGTGTTCAGCACTTAAATTGATGGCTGTTACATGACCAATTATGTCTTCGGTTGGACAATACCTTTTAATGATCAAAGTTAGAATGCATGTCCATTGGTTTGAAAGTTATTAATCAGAAATGGATCTATGAAATTCTTTCATTTTATGCTAAAACCAGCATGTTGTAATTGTGGTTCACCCCTTGAAACCTATTATTTGAAAAGTATATAGCATTGGAAAGCTCATTCTTCCTTAAGCGGAAATTGCTGGTGAGAGAAATTTTATAAAACATGTAGGCAATTTTGGGGAACAAAAAGTCTTCAGTATCATTGTTGGTTGTTAAACACTTGCATTAGGAGAAAAGGGAAAGTGGGGCATTATGTACCATCTAACTATCTGCATGGTTTAATGCACTTGAAAACTTTTTTGGAGAAGGTGGAAAATAGGGGCTGATGCCTGACTGGATTTAATGGTATAGATGTCAAGTTTTTAAGATGAGATTCGACAAAGGGTTTGCTTAGAATTGAGGTACAGTTTCTTTTAAATCACTAGCGGGAAAGTGAGTAGTAAAGATTATCTTCCAAGTAAAAGTTGGTCTTGACCAAACACTTTGGCTACTGTGCTTTCAAGATTGAGTAGGTTCCAAACATATGCTAAGTTCATTATGGTTTAGCTGGAATTCTCAAAGTTTATTTGGTTTATTTTTCCCCTTTCAGAGGGGGAGGGGAGGTTTTATGACCTCTTTGATACGATTTTGCCACATCTAGGTGTTTTTTTTTTAAATTTCTTTTAGCAAGATTTATATTAACATTTTTGTTTTATCCTCCAGGATGAGTTGTCAGGCATAAAGAAACAACTTTTACAGGGATTTTCACCTGATGATGCATATCCATTAGGAGGTCCATTGTTTATGGAGACACCACGGCCGTGTTCTCCTCTGGCCCGAATGGAGTTTCAGGCCTTTGACGAGGTAAATATGACCAGGATAATAACCTCCACGATGACCTTAGAGAAAATCTTGACCGAATTCCGTTCAATGATGTTTTTCTTACAGGTTATACCGCTAGCAACTTTGACTGATGAAGAGGCATTTGCAGAGCCTAATGGAAGTCAGTCAGATAGAAAAACATCGCTATCAATTAATACACTTGACATTCTGAGTGTTAATGAGCTTTTGGAATCTGTAAGAAGAGAACTTCCTTTTTTTCAAAAAAAAAATCTTTTTGTTGGTAGTTTTTGAATTAGTTAGAAGATGAGTCTAAACAATGGATTTCTTGGTCATATCTGCATTATTAATACTTCTATTGATGTCTATGTTTTCTATTTTAATGAAAACAAATTGATGTCTGAATTGTTTTGGATGTGAGAATTTACTGTTACTATCGTGCTTTACTCATAAAAAAGGGGTGGGGGAAGTAGAAAAAGAAACAAAGAAAGAATAGTAGAGACTACTAGAATATCTTAGATGTACGTATTCATTTATTTTCCAAAAGAATACACTGTTTAGATTTTAGGTCGCAAACTAGATCTTTCTAGTCAAGATCAAGGCCAATAGATAAACAATCTTTCCAGTTGTATGAGACAAGCTCTTTTATTATTATTATTTTTTTCTTTTTATATTTAAAAAAAAAATTGTTGTATTGAATCTTAACGACCAGCATTTGTAGAACTGGCATTGGCTGTTTTTATATTCTCACAAAATGTATTGGTTTCTGTCAATAATAGGTTTTGGAAACAGCCCGGCAAGTTGCAAGCTACCCAGTATCCTCTACTCCTGTACCTTATGACCAAATGAAGAGTCAGTGCGAGGCCCTTGTAACAGGCAAACAGCAGAAGATGTCAGTGCTTCAAAGTTTCAAACATCAACAAGAAGCCAAAGCAATAGTTGTCTCTAGTGAAAGCTTCTCAAGTGAAAACGAGCAGAATGGCTCCCCTTTACCAAACATGGTTAGTTGATTCTTTCTATTTATATAACCAATTAATATCTTCATGAATTTATTATTATGTCCTATGGTTATCTATAAATTTTGTGTTTTTTTATCCCTGCAAAGAAGCTTTATTAAATATTATTGCTCAGGGTTTTAATAATAATAATATTTCAGTCCAGGGAAAAAGTCCGCTCAACTTCTTATTTAGAAATTCATTGAAATAGCCATTTTGCATGAATGGAAAGAGTATGTGATATCATATTTGATTGAAGGGCCATCCTGACAAGTGAGGTCACTTGAAATTCAGAAACATTTTAGGGTTTATTTTATATAGCAGTTGCTCAAAAGCTGTTCAGGTGTTGAATTCCGTTATGTCTGAATCTTGTTACGTTGGTGTTTCGGGAAGTGACTGTATTGAGATTTAGCCACATCCCAAGCTTCTTTTTTTTTTAAAAAAAAAAAAATTTCCTTTTTTCTTTTCAAAATACTCTTCGAGATTAAAGAATCGTATATTCTGATTGCAATATAATATTGGCGTGTATGTAAAACTGTCTGGCTTGTTTCAGGAATTGGCGATTACTGAAAAGAGTTCGAAGTTACCAAATATCGAGCGAGTTAGAGCTAGGGATCAGCTTGCCATATGTTCACAAGAGTATGGACAATATTCATTTAGATTACCTCCTTCGAGCCCCTACGACAAATTCTTGAAAGCGGCTGGATGCTGAAGTGATGAAGCTGTATCTTATTCATGTATGTAATTATATATCCACTTGCATCTTTTGTTACTCGAAATTGTAGATTTTTCTTTTCATTTATTTTCTTTTATCATTCTTTTATAGTGGAAATATATATATATATATATATATATATGTGGCACTTATATTACTTAGCTTTGGTTGTAACAAAGTTTCAGTCTGATTAGACACAATCTGTTTTGCAATATCCGTTAATACAAGAATGAACAAGATGGAGAATGAGAGTGAGCGTAGTAGGTGCAAAATTGAGTTGTCATTTTGTAAAGTTGCTGGTTATTTTGATCATTTCTGGCAAGATCTATTTCGTTGATATCAGGATAGATGGCTATATACATAAATAACGGATGTTTACCTCTTTCAATTTGTTTGTACAATTTGAAAATTATTATTGTATTCGGGATGTTTGTATGACATTGTTTCTCTTTTATTTTGAAATTTTATTTGATTGTTTTCATTTATTATTTCTATCTACATTGAAGATATAATTACTTCAGGTTACTATCTCGTTTATATGAAGGTTGTGTTTTTACTTAAGACTTTGAAACTGCAACCGTTAAAAAGGGTTTGATGAACATCTTTTACTGCCTACTCTTTCAGTTATACTTAACTACTTCTGTTTCGTAATTTGATCTCTTCTATGGTAAGAGATCAAATCAATTATATTATCTCTATGCAGATATGTTTCTTTATTTAATTTGACATCATAATGTGAAAAAAAAAAAATTGACATCACATTTTTGTTAAATTTAATCTTTTTAGTTTGTATTTGGTTGAAATTTTAAACACACTCATAAATATAATAGGATATAAATTAAATATTGAATTTGTCATCAAGTTTAAAATAAAAAATAAAACTAACAAGAACTCGCACACTATTGATTTGATGATTTGAGTTTAGTAATTGGTTGAAATTTCTCTTTAAAAATAGGAATGTTAAGAATTAATTAGCCATTATTATTAGGTTGTTGTTGTCATGTTATTTATTTAATTATTAATAAATATATTCTTACAAATTAATTATATAAAATATCCTATAATCTTAGAAAAGTAGACAAATATTCAATATTATCAACTTAAAAAAGGAATCACAAGAAATTTCTACATAAACAATGCTATTTTAACTTCTCATAATGAATTCTCTTATAGGTGATTTTTAAAAAATATTTAAATATATAATTTAGTCGTTGAATATGAATTCACAAATAAGGTTTAGTATTTATATCTTAACATGAAATTAATTGGGTTTTTAACAGAAATGTTCATATTTTTTTATCCAATTATATTAATGATTCAACTTAAATTCACTTTAAATTTATGGTCAAAAATTTATTATTTGGATAAAATTACTTTTGATTGGGTGATGAACATTACCCTCGACGAAATTGATCTAGATAAATATTATTCTAAACGAAGTTTGTCGAGATAAATAATACTCTCTATGAATAGTAACTTGACGAAAATTGGTTTCGGTAAATAATAATATCGATAAACAGTATCTTGATGAAAATTTGTTGAGCAAAACAAAATCCTCGATGAACAATATCTCAATGAATTCGTTGAGCTGAATAAAATCTTCGACGAAATTTGTCGAGATGAATAGTATCTTCGATGAATAGTATTTTGATAAATAGTATCTCAACGAACAATTCTCTACAAAATTCGTCAAGTTAAACGAAATTCTAGACAAAATTTGTCGAAATAAACAATACCCTCGATGAACAGTATTTTAGTGAAATTTGTCGAGATGAATAGTACTCTCGATGAAATTCGTCGAGAAATACTATTTTCATTTTAATTTCTTCCACAAAATTCGTCGATATAGTACTGTTCCTCGATGAAAAACGTCGAGAAGAGACAAAAAAAAACATTGAAGGATGATAAAAAAAAGTTGAGGGAAGACAAAAAATGTTGAGAGGAGAAAAAAAAATATCAAGGGGTGACAAAAATTATTAAGAGGCAATAAAAAATGTCGAGATACGACATAAATTGTTGAAAAATTTCGTAATTTTTGATCTTTTTTTTTTTAATATTTCAAAGATGAGTTCAAAAAAGCATACTAATTATATTAAGAAAAGTGCGTTGCAGAATTCTCTTGTTGTTTACACTGTTTGTAGAATGCAAAATTGGATAAAATTTGATAAGGTAAGAGGTAAAATGAAAAATTTGTCGAAATGAAAACTATTTCTTTCGTTTGAGAGGGAAACGAAAAAGTAAAGATAAAATAGGTATAAAATATATATTTTGACCATAGATGTAAGATAAATTTGGGTTAGGCCATTAACGTGATTGGACAAAAAAATATCACCATTTATATTAAAAATCCAAATTAATTTGCTTAATTTCTAATTAAATTTTTTAATCAACAGTAAATTATAAAATATAGAATAAAATTTAATCACTAATTATAAATTTTTATTTTTGTTTATAATGATGAATATACAAATGAAAAAAGTTCTTCAAATTATTTATTTTCTTTTTATGTTTACTAGTACTCCTACTTAATAATTTTAATATAACTTAATTAATTTACTAAATTATATATAAAAGAATAAAATTACAATTTACATTAGATAAAAGAGACGAGGAAATAAATGATACATTGAACAAACTAAAGAGTGTAACGATCTAGTGTTTAACAATTTGATGATCATTAATACTAATTATTCCTCCTAATTTAACTCGTGAAAAATTAAGCTATATTAACCATTTTTTTCTTTTCTTATATTCAATATGGGATAGACATTTCAAATCATGGAAATGTTTGGTTTTGATTTTTAATATTATAGTTCATATAAGGTAAAATGTATCAAACAAATTTATGAATGTTATCTAAATAACTATTTATCAATTAAAATAAAAAGTCTTTTAGATTAATTTGATTTTCTCCTATATCTCAAATAAATTATCATTCTGGTTAAATTTATTTATTTTTGTTTAATATTTGAATATGACTATGAATTCAAATATAAGACACACAGAATAATAATAATAATAATAATAATAATAATAATATGTATGTCAAGTTACTTAGATTCTAATTAAATATATATTTTTCAGTTTGCTAGTTAAATATGGAATTCAATCATTAAATATTATTCATATGAGTTCATATACATGCTGCACAAGAAAACAATATGTCTAATTTCTCACCTATTTTAGAAAGAAAGGAAATCAATTTTACGTGAATTTACAGTTTGTTTTTTTTTTTTTTTTTTGTTAAATTTGATGATTTGGGGGGTCATTGAATTTACTTTTAGTGAATTTAAGTAATTTATACGGCAGAAATCAAACTTATTTAATTATTATTATTACAGTATTTGGTTAAGTGGGAGGATTTGTTATATTAGAGCTTTGGGAATATTTAAATTTATAATAAATTATATAAAAAAGAAAAAGAAAGTTATAGTATTAATTCGATGTGCGATTATTATTTTATTTATTTTTATTTGCTTTATAAAAAATTAAAAAAAATTAATTTACTTTTTAAAGAGAGAGTGAGTCTTTAATATTCTTGACAAGATGAAATTGATATATTTAATGAATTAATTAATATATAATCTTTAATGTTACTTTGTTAATGTTCTTAAAATGATAAACTATTATTTTTGTGAAATAAATAAAAATATGTATGACCATATTTATTTTAATTCAAATTTTAAAAACGTAATCAAATATTGTCGTCATGCTACTTATTTTTAATCAATAAAAGTATTCAATTTTCTTAAATTCAGGGTTTTTAATAAATCCCAAAATACTATATGAAAGCAGGAGATTATAATCAACTGTAAAAGCAATTTCCTCTTCGTAATCAACTCCATCAATAGGATATTGCCACGTCACAAATATTATACCAAATGGGATCACAAACACAATTCGGATGACGTGGCAACTACTGAATGGGCCACTTTCGTCAAGCTTCCAGATTCCCAACATTTTATAGACGTCGCACAAAGCGACAAAATATGTCAGTGGACCCCACTCCATAGAGAAAATTAATAAAATCTCGTGACTCGTGCATTCGACTCAGTGATTTACGAACTCAGAGAGAAACTCGTTCCCCCTTTGCTTTTTTCTCTCTTAGGTTTTTATATTATACTTTGGGCTCTCCCTGAAACCAAAGACCTCGAGGTTTAAGGCTTCTCTCTCTCGCTCTCTCGCTCTCTTGCTCTCTCGCTCTATTAATTTCACTTCACTCGCTCCAGCTTGATCTCTCATCAGGTAAATCTCCGCCGTCCGTTTTGTTCCTCTCTCTGTATAAATTCTATTTTTTTTTTAAAAATTTATTTTATTTTATTAAGTTTAATTTGAAATGTGAATTGGCTTTGATTTTCTGTATAGTTTTTGAAGTTTGTGAGCATCTGAGCTCTTTTTATTTATTTGTTTATTTTTATTTGATTAGATAGTCTGTATGAATCTTTTCAGGATTTTGCATTGTCGTTTTGGGTGAGCAATTTGAATTTGCTTTGCATGCATTGTTTTCCATGCTGAGGATTGATTTGTTTATTTGCGAGTGTTGCTTTTAAGTATGTGTTTATTTAGGAGCGAAACAAGCTGAAATATGAATAAAATGGTTGCTAATATTCGATTTTCATGGAATGTTATGTGCATTTTGTAGTGTATGTGAGGGTGCAGTTCTGGTTTAACGAGACTAGGTTAGGTAGAATGTATCGGTAGCAATTTTTTGTTTAGTTATACTCAATTTGTTTGGTCGTAAAAAAAAAAAAAAAAGGGATGCCAAACTAATAATGAGGTCGAGAGTTAGTAGCTCACTGCGTTGAATGGCTCCACGACATGCATTCATTTTTAATTTGATTAGTGAGGTTGATCCTTAAATTTCTTGTTTATAACCATGCACACGCTTCCAATTTGAAAGCCACTTTGATGTGGAGTCGACTTTTTGAAAAGATAAAATAAGGTGACAGGTCTATAGAACTTCAAGGAATGAAAATCAATTACCTAACTGGAGATTGGAGTGCATCACATGATGTAGAAAGTGGGAAAGAGAATTTGAATATAGTGGATATATTGGATATATTAGAGACCTATATAAGCACTTTCCTGTTGGGAGTCATAATCCTAGTAGTTCCTTAACCAATCCAGTTGCTCTGTTTATAGTGACAGAATGAAGTTTAACTTTCAAGTGATTTTTGTTACCCTCTGCATTTCCATACCAAAAAATGCCCTATAACTTCTAAACTTTTTAGGTGCTATGGAGATTTAAAACTATGAAAGGAAATGGTTAGGGACATTTGTGCAGACTGATTAAACAGGAGTGATATGGTTCCTGAGGGAAGTCAGCCTAACCGCATTCTTTGTATACCTCGTACACGGCCATCTTCTCTCTTGCCATCATACAAAGAAAAAGGCCGTGCCCTTGATATAGTGACAATGGTTCTCTAGTGAGAGATCTGTTAGGTTGTGAAAAGTTCAACATTAATAAGCTAAACCTACCAAAACTTCAATAAATAAATAATTAACTGTTTGACGCATGATATATGTTATATATAGTGTTCATTTCTAATTATTTTATACACACTCACACAAACCAACTATTGCATTTAGTCTATTCACTTCTAATAATTTTTGGTTGCTGCAACGAGATAAGTTTAGTGGCGACTTCTTTTACTTAGCTAGTCC
Organism: Cedrela odorata; assembly: GCA_035584115.1. Classification (NCBI taxonomy): domain Eukaryota; kingdom Viridiplantae; phylum Streptophyta; class Magnoliopsida; order Sapindales; family Meliaceae; genus Cedrela; species Cedrela odorata. The sequence continues at coordinate 306,726 of JAXCLQ010000007.1, read as the reverse complement.
AGAGTGTATTCTCTTGTTAATTTTCGTGTCTTAAATCTTTAAATCTCTGATACCAATTGATGCTGCATTAATTTATAAGTTTAGTGTTAATTTTTGTCATAAGTTTCCCGGCTTTTTAAATCTATAATTTTATCTCAAGTATTTGTGATGCTTATATCTGTTTATTTTGAGGCAGAAAATTAATCATGTTGACGTTTTTATGCGTGTTTTTAGGTTGTTTATGGAAGAATATAATTATAATCAAAGCTAGTGTTTACCTATGTATTCCAAACGTTCTGGTCAAGGAGATGGGTCTGTTTCTGGACCAGTACGCACGAGTGATAGACTTAGGAGAAGGCCTAAACTATTGGGTCGCACATACTTGTATTATAATCCAATGCGCCCCAGGAAAAGCAAGACTAAGGCCAGGACAGCAGCTTCCCAGATTGCGAGGATGTTTGGTCCAGGGAAACGGCCAGTGCGGACCTCGAATGCAAATGTAAGTTGACTTGGGGAAAATTGGGACTTTTAGTTGGATTTTTTAATGTATGTTGTGTACAGAGTACGGATTTGTTATTTTTGTGCATGCACATGTTTGGGGAAGGAATTAAGGAGCTGCTCAAGCACAGGTTTAAGCTTAAATCCTGGTCTGTCATAGTTTCTATATATGAGATTGCTGATGGAGCCAGCAGGGATTTTTGTATAGTTGTATTGGAAATGCGGTGAAGCTTATTTCGCATGCACTGAAAATTTTGAAGGAATGATCTGATTTATGAAATCTCTGTTCCCACTGACTGCATTTAATAATTCGGGTTTGTTACATATTGATGGTGAACATACAGATACATTAGATTATATATTTTTAACCATGGGCTCAATTCCTTTAACCACAAAAAAAAAAAAAAAAAAGTAGGGGTGGGGGTGGGCTCAATTATGTTGCATCTTTGCACACTTTCCAGATAAATGCCTTTCCTTAAGCGGATCAAAACACCGATTTCATTTTCTTAGGATTTCATGCAGTTTAATTCTGGTATAAGTTAATCACTCTATTGTTTGCAGTCAGTTCCACTCAACCTTCGCCGTTCTACCAGAAAAAGGAGGATTTCGGTAAATCTTGAAGACTACACAGACAGTTCTGGATCCGAGGATGAAGACCTAATGGTGAGGGTTTATAATTTGCTAAACATGTAATGTTTTACCACCTATAATCTTGGCTTTGATAGTTTTGGAAAAGCTTCCCTATTTTTGGTACAATTAAAATGGTTTGATGTTCTTAAATTTTTTTACTTAGGACTGAAAGCTTTAAGTGGTTTTGTTTCAGAGGCCATCGTATCGACCTTTGCGAAATAGGATACACAATAATGTGAGCCAGGATGAGTTATCTTCTCCCAAACGCAAGAAGATTGTGGAGGCTAAACCAACACCACGACGTGAAGGATTGCGGCCTCGTCGTTCTTTAGTAGTCACTAGAAAACAGTTGAATTTAGAATCTGGTGATGAGCAGGGTACTTCGGAAGAGAAGGTTGGCCAAGATGAAACTGAAAATGGGAACGATTCTGATGACAATGATGCCGATGATGGTCAGAATGAGCTTGAAGGTGATGGTGAGGCTGAGGATGAGGGAGATGGAGATGGGGAGGGTGAAGACGAAGGAGAGGAAGATGGAGATGATGAAGAAGGTGAAGAAGAACAGGATGGAAGGAGGCGATACGATCTCCGGAATCGTGCAGAGGTCCGCAGGCTGTCTGTGGAAGAAGGTAAGCAAAGGCAAAGGTCTCCTCGAAGGGTATTGCATCAGGGAATAGGGACTAAGGTTAGTAGAGATGTAAGGAAGGGGGGATCTCGAGTTCATAAGCGTCATCGTCTAGCAAGAGCTGAAGATTCTGATGACTCCCTTCTTGTGGATGAGTTGGACCAAGGCCCTGCAATTCCCTGGGGCCGAGGTGGGAGCAGATCTGGACCACCTTGGCTCTTTGGAGGGCTAGAGATGCATGGGACAACGGCCTGGGGATTAAATGTTGCAGCATCTGGTTGGGAACATCAGGGTGATACTTTAGCTACCTTGACTTCTGGGGTTCAAACCGCTGGGCCAAGCTCTAAAGGTGGGGCAGATATTCAACCATTACAGGTTGATGAGAGTATAAGTTTTGATGACATAGGTGGACTTTCAGAGTATATTGATGCTCTGAAAGAAATGGTCTTTTTTCCCTTACTTTATCCAGATTTCTTTGCAAGTTATCACATCACCCCTCCTAGGGGTGTCTTGTTATGTGGTCCTCCTGGTACTGGGAAAACATTGATTGCCAGAGCTTTAGCATGTGCTGCATCAAAGGCTGGTCAGAAGGTCAGCTTTTACATGCGTAAGGGTGCTGATGTGCTTAGCAAATGGGTTGGTGAGGCTGAAAGACAATTGAAACTACTTTTTGAGGAGGCGCAGCGGAATCAACCTTCCATCATCTTCTTTGATGAAATAGATGGACTTGCACCTGTGAGGTCTAGCAAGCAGGAGCAGATTCACAATTCCATTGTCTCTACTTTACTTGCCTTGATGGATGGTCTTGATTCTCGTGGACAAGTTGTTTTGATTGGAGCGACCAACAGGGTTGATGCAATTGATGGAGCCTTGCGCCGTCCTGGTCGATTTGATCGTGAATTTAACTTTCCTTTGCCTGGTTGCGAGGCACGTGCGGAGATATTAGACATTCACACTCGGAAATGGAAGCAACCTCCTTCAAGGGAACTGAAATCTGAACTTGCAGCTAGTTGTGTAGGATATTGTGGTGCAGATTTGAAAGCTCTATGTACTGAAGCTGCCATTCGTGCATTCCGTGAAAAATATCCTCAAGTTTACACTAGTGATGATAAATTCTTGATTGATGTTGATTCAGTCAAAGTTGAAAAGTATCACTTTATCGAAGCCATGTCAACAATTACTCCGGCTGCTCACAGAGGTGCCATTGTTCACTCTAGGCCATTGTCTTTAGTAGTTGCGCCATGTCTGCAAAGACATCTCCTGAAAGCCATGGATTATATATCTGATATTTTTCCTCCCATTGCTATGTCATCCGAGTTGTCCAAGCTTTGTATGCTTTCCCATGGCTCTGCCATTCCTCTTGTATATAGACCACGGCTTCTGTTGTGTGGTAGTGAAGGCAGTGGTGTGGTAATCATCTTGGAACTTTTTAATTTTAACACATTGTTTACGTTGGGACCCTCAAACTAAATTTACTTACTGATTTAGTTTAACAGGATCATCTTGGGCCTGCAATTTTACATGAACTGGAGAAATTTCCGGTTCATTCTCTTGGTCTTGCGGCTCTTCTCTCAGATCCTAGTGCCAAGACCCCAGAGGAGGCATTGGTACATATATTTGGCGAAGCTAGAAGAACAACACCATCAATACTCTATATACCACAGTTCAACCTGTGGTGGGAGAATGTGAGTGGCATATTTTATTTTTATTTTTATTTTTTTCCAAGTAAAATTATCATCTCTTTTCTAATCGGGAGATTGCGCAGGCTTAAATTTGTAGTTTTGTTATAGTATTGTGTTTTTACAAGATCAATTCATTAGAGTTAATAGACTGATCTAGGAGCTGAGTTTAATACTTTCTTTATTTGCAGGCACATGAACAGCTCAGGGCTGTTCTGCTGTCTCTTTTAGAAGAATTGCCTTCAGATTTGCCTATATTTTTACTTGGAACGACCTCAGTCTCACTTGCTGAAGTTGAAGGGGATCCTTCTTCACTCTTTCCTCGTCGCTCCATGTATGTCTTACTAAAAGCAACCATTAATTGCAAATCTTGCACTCTACCGTTTATAGCGCATATATTAGCTGTTAATAATCAATTCCTAAAGTCTTGGTTGGTCAATTCTGTTGTAGGAAACCTAAACCTTGTATTAGAATGAAATGAACTCTTTTTGTGTTCTTGAAATCATAGAAAATAATAGGGACCTGTTCAAATTAGTGTTAAACTTGTTAGGTATACATTAGAATTCATTTTTTGTCCTCTTCCATTTTGTGCCTGTAATATATGTCAAATAATGAACTCAGAGCAATTCCGTGCTTAGTACTTTCTTGATGGTGAGGCTCTCGTTCTCCAAGCAATAGAAATTTGACTTGCATACTCAAAATACAACAAAGGATATGGTAAAATGTAGATTCTCAAAAAATTATTCATTGTAGGCACAATGTTTTACAGCAGTGTCACTTGACTGACTATTTGTTTTTCCTTCTTTCTCTTACAACCTAAGTTTTTGTTAACATAAATGATTGTTTCATTTTGCTTTGGTTACTTTTCTCTAAGTTAAATAACTGTTCTAATTGTGCATTCATTGGGACGACTTATTTGAAGTCACCTTATTTGCTTGGAAACTAAGACGAAGAGTTTTGTATGAGGTTGTTAAAATTCATAAAAGTCAATACAAATCAACTACTTATGCGGTGCCTCCATGGAACAAGATGCTATTGTGGCTTTTTTTGCTTGTAGGAATTTGACTATGCTGATGTGGCTTTTCAAAAACATCTGTGTTGTATCGTGAAATCCATTTTCAAATAGATTTCCAATTCTATGTTATGAAGTCATAAATTACTTACTATTTTCAGCTATAAAGTGGAGAAGCCATCAACTGAAGAAAGATCTTTGTTTTTGGATCGTTTAATTGAAGCTGCTGTGTCCGTGTTGTTGGAGGGCAAGACCAAAAAGCCCCAGGAATCGGTGTCCCTTCCTGAACTTCCCAAAGTACCTAAAGTAGCAGCTGGCCCAAAGGCATCAGAGTTAAAAGCTAAAGTAGAGGCTGAGCAGCATGCCCTTCGCCGATTGCGGATGTGTCTTAGAGATGTTTGTAACAGGTAGAAATAATGACTACTTAGCCTTGGCCCGTTTTCTTTTCAACATTAATTTTCGTTATTGTTATTTATTTATTTTTTGCAACTCCTATTAAGATTGATGTATGAACCTGGTGTAGAATATTGCACTTATTGTTTAGTTATTTCAACCTTTCTATCATTTCTTGCTTCTGTAAGCTTTGATGGGTCTTTTGTTTTTTGTTAGTATTTCAAGACCCATATTCTGATGCTAGATTTGTCTAGAATCTTGCTTGAGTCTTGAGATTAAGTGTGGCAGTATACTGTATTTGTGAGTATGATGAACTAATTTAAAAGCTCTGCTCCCTACTTAATAAGTGGCTTGCTTGTCTGTCCTGTGTTGACTATCTAATGTGCAAGAAAACCTGTGCATATATTTGTTTGTACGCAGAATTATTTGGACTCACTAGTTTGGCCTGTAGTATCCTCATTGAGACAGTAGCACACTGGTATGGATAATAAATATGGTGGTGCTGTTGTTAAGAACGTTTAACACTGCAGATCTGACAAGGTGCAGCCTTGCTTTCTTTTTCCTCTTTGATAGGAAACTAAAGAATTTTATCCAAAATAAGGAAAGATGATGCAAAAGTGAACTGGTGGTCCTAAAGGGCAACAAAATCAGCTCTATGAAAGCTACCTTGCTACCAACTATACAAAATAAAACCCAGCTTGTCTATTTCCCAAATAGCATACCTGTCCAAGTAAAAGTGAAGCATTTTTATTTTCATTGGGGGGTATATTATGTGGGAGAGAGAGAGTGTATGTTTGTGTGATCAAATTAGCTTTTGGCAAACAACAATCATTAAGGTTGCACTTGCTTGAAGTGATACTGTGTTTGGCTTGAAGACAATGTTAACTTCAACACTGCAAGTTTTAAGATTACTATAGATGACTGCTTATCTTGCTTATTGCAACTACCAAGTGTGAAATTCAGCAGAAGCCTTGTGTTTGCCTTTATTTTATATTTTATTATCATGATGCAGGATATTATATGATAAACGATTTGGTGCCTTCCATTATCCGGTCACAGATGAGGATGCTCCAAACTATCGTTCGATTATCCAGAACCCTATGGATATGGCCACCTTGTTGCAGCGTGTTGATTCTGGGCAGTATATTACATGTTCTGCGTTCATGCAGGATTTGGACCTTATTGTGACAAATGCAAAGGTGTGCATATTTGACTGGAGTTTTTGCATGAACTAAATTTTCTTCTTTTTTTCAAAGATCTTCACACATATTTGTTTGTTGAACCAGATTTTTTGCAATCAAATTTTGGTTTATTAATGACCAGGGAAACATGTGGTGCACAAGGTGTTTTCGTGCATACACACTCATAAATGCACACTACGTATGCACAAATATTGTTGTAATAGTTAACTGGCAGAGCTATGAAAGCAGTGACAATGAAAACTAGATGCTGAGTTACATTAGAGGATGACCATTTTGTTAAATTATTTTGTTTTGAAAGCAATCTCTTTTTTCATTACAAAGTTAATGTATTTTCCATTGACAGTTGCGGTTTAAATTTGACTAAATAGCTTCCTCGCACATGAAAAACATTCAAATCTATGCAAGGTTTATTCCTGCCAATTTATGGGAAAATTGGAATTCATTTTTGAAATTCAATTTACCAGCAACCTTCTAGCCTGGTGTGGGTGGGATTCAGTTCCAAGATCTTGTGCAACAATAAGAAACTCATCCCTACCAGCTTAATAAGCTAGCACCCAGAAATGAATTAACTATTTTAGTTTTGATGGGTTTGAATTTATTTTCTTAATTTTGACTCAATTATTACAAGGGAAAGCTGGGTGCCACTTCTAACAAGTGCGAGAGAGTGCGGAATGCAATAGATTCCTGAGAGTAGCCACTTTATGAAGAAATGCTAAAAGATAACCATCTCTGTAAAACCCTCCAAACATCCGCCCTTTGTAAGACTGATAGTGGACCCTGCTATAAGTAAGCAAACCCATTGTTCTATTCTTGATTCTACAAAGTTTTAAAACGGTCTGATTGATAAGTGGTATGGTTATCAGAATAGTAATTTTATATTTTATGTTCATTTTATCCTTATATTATGCTGGAGTTTCATGACTTGAGCATCTGCTAGATTGTAAGGATTATGATTAGGGTGTTTAATATGAAGATGCTGGTTTTATGTGAAGCTGTGGATTATTGGGCATTGGAATCTGATATTTGTCTTTGCTTCTTAGCATTTTATCTATGTCATGGTAAAATTACATGAAAATTCCATGGTTATGTGACCCAATCATTAATGAAGTGGTTACTTACTGTTTCATGTTCCACATTTTATGTCCTGGAATATGTTGTACATATCAGAAATGATTGCAACTATACTGTATTATTTAGTGCTCAATTTTTTCTGTGGCAAACTGATGTTATTTCTGTTCTTAATCCAGGTGTATAATGGAGATGATTACAATGGTGCTAGGATTGTTAGTAGAGCTTATGAGCTTCGGGACGCAGTATGGTCATCTGAAAATTTATTTTCATGGTGTCGCACTTTTCATGTATTTTTTATTGACATAATATCCTTTACGTGTCATCTTGTTTCTCAGGTGCATGGAATGCTAACTCAGATGGATCCTGCACTAGTCACCTATTGTGACAAGATTGGTGCCCAAGGGGGTCCAACTCATCTGCCAGATGATATGGGCGGTTCTATCTTCCCAACTACCCCAGTTGTGCAGCTGGGCACTGTTACCAGAGCGAGTGCACGGCTTCGTAATGTCCAGCCAGAGGTTAATCTTGATCAAAGCTACGAGGCTCTGAAAAGGCCAAAAAAGAATTCTGACGCTCCTCATGCAGGTATCCTTACACTTCCTTCATACATATCTACAGATACAAACACCTCATATGCATACACGCACGCATATATTTACATGTGTACGTATAAGCTTGTTGTATTAACTTGGATGTTATTATTATTAGTTTTCTAATGAGAAACGTGAAACCAATTTCATTATTGACGAAAGTTGGTAATATTGAATGTGAACCAACAATCCACATCAGGAAACAAAGCCCTGCAGAAAGACTCAGCTAAAGGACCTAAATGAGAACAACATTCCAATCTGTGTATAAAGAAAAATAGGTAGCTTGTAGATGTTTAGGAACTTCAGCCCATAAGATGGTAAGAATCAAATTTTGTCCTCCGCCACCCCCCAATAAAACAAGCGGACAACGTGCAACATCTCCATAAGACCTATTCTTTTTCAACCCTACCAATGTAAAGTGGTACGTAGCTTATGAACCACAATTTTCTGGAACTGCCCAAGAAAAATCTAGCTTCTTTAGATAGGTCAAATCACAGAATTTTATCATTAATGTTTGTTAGACTACAAATACAATTTCTTGTACTAGTTTATTTCTTCCATCTGATAGTTGAATATGCCAAGCATGCTGTTAGGAAAATATATACGTAGGGGTGATAATTCGAGTAATTGTGTCGTATTCGTGTTGTTCCGTATTATTGTCGTGTTAAAAGAAGTAAACTCAAACTCGACTCATATAATAATCGTGTTAAGAGATGAAAATACCAAGTGGGCGCGATTATTAAATAGGTTGTAATCGTATGTCTATCTAATATTTTTATAATATTTATGATAATATTTTTTGAAATACTAATTAATTTTATTTTAAATATAACTAAATATTTTTTAAAAATAGATAAATATAACTATAAATTTTTTAAAATAAAAAACTGTAAAATAAGTTTATTAGATCATAAATGAGTTAGTAAGATATGATTACTTGAATAATAATCGTTTCATAAATGGGTTCACGTGTCAAAAATTCTAAATTTTAACTTGATACAAATATTAATCGTGTCGTGTCATCTGTTTAATAATCGTTTTATTTTATTTTAATTCAAATTTATAAATTTCATATTGTATTTGTGAAAGATTGGCGGGTCATTTAAAAAATTATCACATTTATATTTATCTTAGAGTAAGTTTGGGATTGTGGTGCTTTGGCTTTGACTCAGCTGCAAGGGGATAAAATTGATAGATTTTAAGTATAAGCAGAAGAGAGAATGATTTACCAAGCAAGTCAGCTATGTTGCTTTCAAAGTTAAGTAGAACCCTGACAGTTCCAGTCGTACTCCTAATTTTTATTAGATTTCTGTTCTGCTGATTGTACATTATGACATTATTATTCTTGGGTCATCTGTTAAATATGGAGCTATTACTTGGTAATTATTTTTGTTTCTGCTTTTGTTCTGCATTATTTTATAGTTCTTTTAACAAACAAGGAACTGTCAAATCACTACATGACTCCACTTGATGTTTTGCTTTATTGAAAAGAAGCTTCAACGGCAGAAGACAGGTCGCGGCTTCAAGATTTGGTACAACAAACAAAATCACCTAATGAAGTCGAGGCAAACGATGGAGATACTGAAATGCCAGAAGCCTCGTCTGCTGAGGGTAATCGTCATGAAACTTCGGGAGAAGTTTCTGGTCTAACTGAAGGTAGCGGATCCCAAGATGTTACAATTTCATTTGGCGAGGCTGTAGATGAAGCCGGGTCTGTCAAGCGGCTTTTTGTGGGGCGTACGGAAAATTATGGCATTCCACATCTTGAAAGGCTCTACACACGTATTATGAAAGGCATTTTTGAAAACAAAGATGGAGGTGATCCCAAATCTTCAATTTTGAGGTTTTTGTCGAAATTTGCCGAGGATGAAGCAAATTTCTAGACCCATGTTTTTATTTTTTTTCAAAAAAGGAAAAAAAAAAAAGAAAAGAAAAAAAAAACCTAGTTAGTTGATGTAAAGTCGGAATTTTATTTCCAATGAAAATTAATGAGTGAAAGCAAACTCTCTTATTCATGTGCGTATGTGAATGGGGTATTCTCTTTATTAAATTTGTCACGTGTCTTGATTTTTTCATGATGTAAATTTTTATATAAGCTTTATTTTTTTTTAAGCTGATGGTAAAATTATATAATTTATATTTATATAATAATATAATGTTTATATATCAATTTATATAAACATGGGTATGGGTAATACTATTCAATTCGATTATAAAAATTGGGTCATGTGGGCCTAAATTTTAGGCCTCTCTTACTGTCAAGTTTTAGGTTAGGAAGGTGTAAGTTAATTAGCCTCCATTTTCATGTTATCACTAAAATTTGATGTATTTAGTATTTAAAATCAAGAACTGACAGATAAAATGTGGAATCACTCTTAAAAAGGAAGGAAGAAAGAAAGAACGAGCTAATAATGTTTCTAGCTTTAATAAGTATGGGTACATTCACTGCTAATTGTGTCAAATTTTGCCATGTTTTATTAAATTGATAATGAAGATTGAGATGTATAAAGTAAAATTATTCCATGAAAATGTAAGTAAAAAAAAAAAAAGTGATAAATACCTCCCCTGATATTTGTTGTAATTTCATTTTGTACTAAATTTTGTGAAAATACACATTTACCTCCCTTTTGTATATATATATTTTTAACTATGATTTAACTAACTAAAAAACAAATATATTATTTATTTGTTTATTTTTTTTATAAATAAAACCCTAATTTACTCATTCTTATTTAATTTTTAGAGTTTGTTAAGTATACTTTTTAAAATAAATAAAATAATATTTTATTAAAAAAATCTTAATTATATATACACATATAAATTCTCTAAAAAATTAATTTATAATTACTTACTATTCCATAAAGATTCAGAATCTTTATTTAAAAAAAATTATTATATAAGTATTCAAATGATATTAACTAATATTAATAATAACTACATTGAAATATTTTAATTTTTATTATTTGGAGAATATTTGTCCCACAATATTTGAATTGTAAAATTTAAATATTTAATATAAATTATTTTTTAAATGATATGATAATATATTAATGATATTAATTTTAAGTTAATTAAAGTTTTATATTATTAAAAAATTAAAATATAAATTAGTACCTAATATAAAAAAATAAAAAAAATAAAAATGAGTAAATTAGTGTTTTACTTATAAAGAATAAATAAATTAAGAGTATATTTATATTTTAGGTAGTCAACTTATAGTCAAAATAATGTAAAGAGAAAGTAAGTGCGTCTTTTCATAAAATTTGCCACAAAGTGAAATTACTTCAAATATTAGGAAATGTATTTAATAACTCCTAACAATTAAGGAAAAGTATTGTTATAAAATATTTTGATTACTGTATTTTTTAAATTATGTAAGAAATATATCTAATATTCTAACCTACCAAGAGTTTGAAAGGGTGTTATTGATTTTAATTTAACTTATCAAATATAGGGATTCTAATTGTTGAGAATATATTCATTAGGAAAAGAGTATTGATATTATTAGTGTTTTCACATTGTAATGTGTTATCTTTCAACTTATGTTCTATTGAATTCTATTTTGAAATTGAAGTTGCAATTATACTCACTAACATTGATTAAAATCATTTACATATCCTATAAAAAAGGATTAAGGAAGTAAGATTAGATCTCCAATTATGAACTATGAAATTTCTTCTTCTCTTATTAAAAATATTTCTCATATACAATTTAGAAACAATTCCATGTTTTTTTTTTAAAAAAATTGGAAAAAACAAAGTGTGTGTATGTGTGTGTATATATATATATTTTAATAAATACATAAATATGAATAAAAATCCTCTCTAATTTTAATATGACGGCATTCAAATCTTAAATATGTTGGGAGATTGTACTAAATTATGACTTAAAATTCTAATTTTATTTTTTTTCTACATTCTCATTTATCAAAAGTAGGGGTGTTTAAAACAGGTTTCGATTTTGGTTCCACTCGGAACCGGAACCTACCCTAAATAAATTTGGTTCTTAAATTTTGGAATAAAAACCTATCCTATTTAATAAGGTACACTTTTTTTCGGTTTTGGTTCGAAAAGAGGGTACCCTATTTATACATCACTAGACAACAATAAAAACTGCAAACAACAAACCCTTGCACAATGCAACAATAACAATACCTGGATGGATTTATGAGTAGAGCTATAATATAGATAAAGTTGAGTATTGGTAAACAAAAACGTTTATACCATTACAATGATACAGAGATGATTGTAGAATACCTATAATAATCGACAAAGACCAGACTTATACAAACAATGTTTATAAGAAACTAAATTACACAAATTTAGGACACATACAGGCAAAAGGTACAAGCATGGCTCCAAATGACAAGCTTCCTAATCCATATCTCAATCCCATAACACCATAATCTTCAGAAGATATTCTGCAAAGCAAATTAAGCTTTGACAAGGAGAATGCATTTTATAAGTAGTAAGTGTGCCTACCAACTAGCTGAAGACTCCAAATGATATTAAAAAAATGCACCTTTTCTTCAACAGTAATGGAAAGATGCCAAATGCTCTAAATCCCGATTTTGGATAGTAATCACACAACCTCATTTGTAAAACACTACTGCAACAACATGCCCAACAATATTTAGAGAAAAATGTCTTTTGAAGCATGAAAGCAAGCAACTAAATACTTGAATGCAAAACTTTTACTTGAAATTAATGGTTCCTTACAGATCAGAGTTTGATATGAAAAGGTCCATGGACGTATGAGGATCATCCACATCCCTATTCACGTAAGTAAGCATTATAGTCCATAGTTTAATAACAGTTTCACAACTCATTATATTGCACAGCAAAGGTAATCTAAGAAAAATATCACACTTTTGCTAGCGAAATAGTGCATTTTCGACTAAAGCGGACATGAAACCTAACCATATTAAACAAGAAAATTAATCAAATGAAACTCTGTATAATACAAGAATGTAATAGCTAACAAGTGTAGTAAAAAAAAATGAAAAGTTTCAAAGAATTGATGGATATAGTTGCAATCAAATCGACACGAGGATCATCAATGGGCTTCAACATAATTTTGGTGCAAAGTGTCTATTCTGCGTGCTCTTGGCAAACATGTCATGCCATTCATTTCCTTTCAAATCCATCAGCTTTTCAATTTTCAACTACTCCCCCATTTTCAACAAAATTTTATCCTTTTTGTTAGTTAGATTTATTAAATAATGGGCAATTGAAAGTGGGTCTCTAAATTAATCTCTAGCTTAAACCTTCACTATAAACATGAAGACAGAAGAACTTCATTAAAATCAATAAGATGTGTCGTATATAAAACAATACAAGACCACTAATACAAAAAATAAAAACTAGGAAGCACTCTAACTTTAATTTCAGCTCTCTCATGGTCATGTCAGTGCGTTCTTTAGTGCGTTTTGTCCAATACAATTTCTTGTTAAAAGCCAAATAAATACATATCAACTTTGCAATTTGTAAAAGATTTCAGTTCAAGAAACACAAACACTACACGTAGAAAAGATAACAATTATATTATATCAAATTATCAATCAACCAACCTCAGTGAGTCCACAAAACGTAACCAGTGAAGAAATAAAACCCTTGATTACTCCTCGGCAACGCACCTTGTGATTTCAAGTCACTAATTATCTCTTGCACAACCTAATTATTAAAAAATAAATAAAATAAACACCACACTAACTTAAGCAAAAATTCAAAAGAAAAACAACATAGTAACTAACATAAAGGAAAACACAAATCACCTTATGAAAATCACACGCGTAGAATCGAAAATTGGCTAGATCTTGTCGAAATCCTGAAAGATCTGAGCATCAGAAAATGAAGTCAAAATGAATAGAAAAAGAAAATCACAAACGTTTCAAAGTTATATGAACAAAGAGATTCGAGCCAATACTCAAATAAATTCTTTCTTGATTAATGCTATATCAATTGATCTAGCATGGTCCATGCCACAATTGAAATTTTGCTGGGATTTGGAGAAGAGATGAGTGAAGACCGAAGATAAAGAGAGAAAAATTTAGGGGTGTTCGAATAGATTAGGACAGATTTTTATTTTTGTTTAAGTTTTTGGGTCGGGTTGGATCAAATATGGGTCAAGTGGGTCGGATTTGGTTCAGCAGTTTGGTTCGGTTTCATAAGATAGAGAACTAAAATTGAACCAAAATAAATCAGTTTTCTATCTTATGAAACTGGAACTGGATCGAAATAAACTGGTTTCGGTTCAATAACCGAATCGGACGATTTGGTTCCACAAGGTTCTAGGTCGACCCGAAACCCATAATCACCCGTAATCAAAAGCAGCTAATATAAGATAAGTTAGGACACTGATACTATATATATATATATATATTAAAAAAATATATTTAATATATTTAATATATTAAATCAAATTAAAATTTTAGCTATAATTAATAATTAAAGGCGTAAATTATCCTTCTTCCATTTTTATATTTTGTGTAACTTCTCACGTCTTTTTTCTTATGTCTTAAAATTAATTTTTTTTAATCTGTATATCTCAAGTGAGATATTGAATGTAGAATTTTCTTTTTCTTATACAATTTATATTCTAACTTGAGTAAGGTAAATCTAACAAAAAAATTACTCATAAAAAATAAAAAAATATTTTGAAAAAGAGAATATAATATATATATATTTTTAAAAATAATCATATTTCTGAATCATATATTAATTAAACTTGATGCTTAATTAGTATACTGTAATTAATATATGTAGTAAATTTAACATCAAGGCTTCTAAGCTTTTTCATTTTTCACAAATAATACACGTATTTGTGTAATTATTATTAAAATGATCAAATAACCTTTAAAATATTAAATATTAATTTCCGAAGACTCTTGCGAGTAAATGAAGTGTGTTATAGTAGTGAAACTTGCAACATGAATGATTAGATTTGGAACATGAAAATTTAAATTGGAAATCTTACATATTATTAGCCTTGCGATCTGAACAGTTAAGGTTAGAACCTGACACATGATTAGAACTCTAATTTGTGAAGAGCTTTGTAGTTAAATTTTTTGCTTTATTTCATTATCCATGAAGGAATCTCCTTGTACATACACTAAACACATTACATGCATATACACATATTCTTAACTTTGTTTACGGAGTTTAATTTTAATGCAGGAATGGAGACTTTGTAAGATCAAATATTAGAAAAGCCAGCAACAGCAGACATTGGAGCAAGACAATGTTAACTATGAACCAATATCTCTCATTTTTCAGGTGGAGAAAACCTGAATGATCAACAATATTCCTTTCAAATAGAAAAACATGTACGAAATGAACCTTATAATTTGCAGCATTAGACGTGCAAATTGACATCGATCAACGACAGCAGATTGCTTTACATAATCAGCTCGTATTTCCAAGCATTTGGTCTTGGCAAGCAGATCTAGACAGGATTAATTCACCGTTCTATACGTGATCTTTCGAGATTTTTTTTTCCTTTTTCTGTTTTAATAAATTCACTGTTTGATTCTCTTAATTTTTTTTTTTTGCTTTTCATTATTGTTTAATGAATGCACTGTTGTTGCGGTATTAGTTGGTTTAATGAGTTAAGTCTTTTGAATAATGGAAGTATTTGAATTGCGCTCATATCAAAATTGAGAAAAGAATAGTTGGTATGATTTTTTTCATTGTGGCTAGCCAACGGAGAAAGAAATGAATTTGATTTTTCGGGAATAAATAACAAAATTAGCAGAATTCATGATCAACAAGCACTTGTGTAACGCACCCAATTTGAAGGGTTGAACAACACTCAAACTAATCATATAACACATTTGACTATAAAAAATTCAATATTTATTAAATTCTCGTAAATTTAATCTAATTATTAATAACTATAGATCTCTAAAACATATCATGTAATCCAATAACATAACAAATGAAAAATTGCGGGAGTCCTAAAGCCTAAAGAACTAAGGGACAATAAAAGCTTAGTCAAATTTATTCACTTTGAGCACAAACCTTCAATAATCTGAGTATCACAATAAATTATAATGAGTTTTCAGTTTAATAAGTACACTAATTTTTTATATACACAAAATACATAGATAATATATATAATGCATGTACATAATATGACATGAGACAAAAATATAATTATTTAAAAATGTTTCGTAACACTTAATTACTTTAGAAGTTTCTTTTAAAATTTATTAAGAATATCTTCTTTGAATTAGTACTTGACTTGACTTATTACTTGTTGAGCTTAGTCACCTATCGATGATGGGTGCTAAGCGCAAGTAAAGCTTATAATTTTAGAAATAATAAACTCTCATACTTGAGGTAAGAGTCACTCTCTCACCCTGATCAGTAGTGAGTTTTTTCATATGTCACATCCCGATTTTGGGGTCCACTTGTGACAATCGTCACAGACCTTCATAATACACCCTCTATATCCAGAATATATCACAAGAGTTTGTAAGGCTTTCCTGTTAATAATCAAAAACCTGAAAACAGTTTATAAATACAACCTTCCATTTATTGGAGCATTATCAAAGAATTGATCTCCGTGATCAATTTATCCACAACATATATAATTAATAAAAATATCAATTTTTAAAAAAATATTGCATAAAGGTTGAACAAATTATTAAGTTCGGACATAATCATTTAGTTTACAATTCTTCTAAAAATCCAAAATAAAACCAACATCCCAGGAAAATACATATCCAGTGGACTCGAGACAAAACATGTGAGTTAAGACGAGAGGACCTACCAATAGTGTCGGGTGCTCTTAACTGCTACCACAAGCCCAGTTAGTTCTAAAGCGCCTAATCCTAAAAACTGTAATTGTGAGGAGTGAGTATAAAACTATACTCAGTAAGTAAATATATACATACATCTATATACATACATGCATACACTTTTTAAACCATGATATTGAGATTTCATTATTAATAGTCTCAAATACATATATACATACATTTCATGTTCAACAAATAACTGAAAATAATGTAAGGATGGTTTGCATTTATTTAAATTAGCCAAATCGAGCTGGTTATACTTTCTTGACCGTTATCTTGATTGAGGTAACGTCGAAATCCATCAGTGAATTTGTTATGCATAAAATCCATATGCAAATGCAATCTTTATAAATAGAAAGCCGTAGATCATTTGTCTTGCTTTACAAAATTATTCATTTCTTTGTAAAACATGCATATTTGAAAATATATAGCCTGTCTCACTGATGTTAGCCTAAGTAGCACTTGGTGATAAAGTGACTGTCCTTGTCATTCATCAAATCTATGAGATCTCTATAAAGCCGCCAGACTTTCCATAGGGTCTCTATATAACTGTGCATTCACACAGCAACTCATAGTGGGCTTATCATGGCTTAACCTCCCTTATATAGCCCCACTGTGGCACTAGTAACCTTTGCGGCCTCTCATAATTTTGTCCATTAGTTACAGCCCTGTATATATCACAAATATCCTGGTCCACTAGCCATACAATAATATCTAGCCTTAACGGCCTCACATCACTAATATACACGCATTAAAAATATTTCATTTTCGAATCAATAGTTTACTCATGTAAATCAAAACTCGGCCTCCCCGTCCTTAACATATTCAAACAATGTTCACGAACATAAATCCAAGTTTTAGCCTCCCGGGCCATTACATGTATTTTAAAATATAATTTAACAGCAGACCACAATATACAAATCATTTCCCAATATCATACAAAAACAAGAGTAACATTTTCATTTTACAATTTAACACACATGTGTACATATAGATATTACATGCATTTCTATTTACATAATATGTATGTATAAATTTACTCACTGTATGGGGAGGGTAACCACTCCCACTAACAATCCTCACATCTACTCGGTCCTTCTTTCGGATCCTTGTAGCTTAATATCACACACGTGTAGTCTCATAACTTCCAACATTCCAAATAATTAATATCTGCATTAATTGCGATGCTCGTGAGTAATATGTTTACAATTCATTGATTTAACACATTTTATATTATGAGGCCATTTATCCAATTCCCAACAATAGAATTCTATGTTGGAATTATTCTAAATTTTGCATTTACGCGTAAGACGAATCTACCTATTCTCAATAACATCCAACATGTATATGTCATCATAAGCTTCCATTTATTGCAATTATACACAAATATACATTTATGTCAAATATAGATACTATTATTTCAAATGGCAACAACGCATATTCAACGCCATATTCTTCCAATTATCACCGTTCAACATAATTCTACATCACATTTTATCTATTATATCTATCAATAAAATTCCTCTTATTCAAATATCATATTTGTCCACTAAATGTGCCTAATAAGCTTAGCTTAACACATGTATAATCATCACAACACTTAATTTAACACTAATTTAACATCATTAACATTTCCAAAACATAATTCAATGAAATCCCAAATTCGTATTTTTGTCTAAAACGGTTTTACTCATTCCAAGTAATATTCAATGCATATATATAACATTTTATACTTCCAATCAGTGCAAATCAACACAATTTATGTTTCCTATGCAAAAACTAACTTAAATTCGGATGAACAGTAAACCATAACCTTTCAATATGCTCAAATTCTTAAAATTTTGCTTATAATGAGTAATTAGACTTACCGGTACTCTTTAGAGGCCTTTAGAAATCTCAAATTACCGTTTAATCAGAAAAGCCCCAATTTTCTCTTGAAACCCAAATTTATTCTTCATCGTTTCTTGCTTTTCTTGGCCCAAATGTGGTATCAATACGAAGAGGAGGAGACGAGGGTTCATTTGGTGGCGAAAATTTGACGGGAAATTGAAGAGATGAAGAGAAATGGAGAGAGAGAGAGAGAGAGAGAGAGAGAGAGAGACATTTTTAGTGAGAGAGAGGAGAAAATTTTTTGGTTTTTGAGAGGAAAACAAATGAGAACTGTAGAGAGCTTGGATATATATAGATAAAGGGTGAAAGGACCAAAATACCCTTAAAATCTTTAAAATTTATGCAAAAAATCCATTTTTCTAGCGAATCGGTCAACCACTTCCTTGAATCGGTTGATCGGTTGCTCATTTCCCCCTTGAAACACTAACTATCGATCGACCGATTTGGGAAGCGGTCGACCGGTTGTATAGTAACTGCTACAGTAGCTGCTATAGTCTCAGTTTCATTGTTTAAAAATCTTGCGATTTAGTCCCTAAAAATTTTGCAATTTGGTCTCTTTTTCAATTTAAAAAAAAAAATATGAATAAGTCTATATTAAAAATTTCATTAAGCCAACTTAAGTTCTAGCAAGTTTCGTTAATGTGTCAAATATATTTTGAATCTGGCACGTGTGATAATGTATGTCCTTAATTGACTATTTTACCTCTGATGTTTGAAGAATAGAGTTTACAATTCTACTCCCCTTAGAAAAATTTTGTTCTTAAAATTCTACATAACAGATACATTCATCAAATAAAATATACATATTGTTGGGGTATGGAATGCTAGACTCTCAAGTTATGCCCTCTATATTTGCATACCACCACACATAGCTTTTACCATAAAAATGGTCTTGTTTTTCAAAACTTGATACTGCTAATCAACTTTCCTCATTGGATAGATCTTATAATTTAGATTCTCTCTCAACTTTAATTGAGATGACTCTAAAATATGCTAAGAATCTGACATGTACTTCTTTAACCTCAAAATATGGAACACATTATGAGTTATTGCCAAGTCTAATGGAAATTTTCAAATCAATAGGCTACTGTGCCTATACATTACACTATTCTGTACTGTCTGCTTAAACTAAAGATTCGAAAACAAATCACACTCTTTTAAGGTGATATTCTCTGATATGTCATTTCGTCAACTTCACTTTATAAAACTCTCCATTGGTGTTCAGATAATGCTTCTGCTTGTCTTATGCCGCCATTATTCTTTCACGAATGATCTTGTTCTACTCAATGGAGATCTCTATTAAGTCCATATTCTTCTAACTCACTTTTTCTGTCACCCCAAATAAAAAAAGGTGTTCAATAGTCTTCACTATATAAGGCTTCATACAGAGCCAGTTTAGTACTAGCTGGATAACGATTATCACACACACATATATATATATATAATTGATTTAATTTATGTACATATCTTAGCTACCATAAAACTTGATAATAAATGCCTAAGTCATATCTTGGATAAACTATTATTTTACATCTACTTTCCTTTAATCTGATCCACTAAGTTGGATCTCATAATTAATTAGCCACCAAGGCTCCGAAATCATCATAACTTAAAGCTACAAACAAAGACTTCACTTCTACCAACAAGGCATGTATGTTGTTTAAACACATGCTAAAGTATCAGAAGATTTTATATTCAAAACATCTATCACTTCATTAATATTCCGTAAACGGTACTTGATAACTAGGTCAAAATTCTTACTTAACTCAAACTATCTTCACTACCTCAAATTCAACTCTATAGTATTTAGTATGCTCCCTCATAAATTTAGGGGTACACTAGAATAGCAATAATTATTTTGGCCTCAAATTTATCCAAACAAGGATATAAGACACAATTCATAGAATTCACTACTACTATTGGTGCATTAATCAATTCATCTGGCATTACTAAAACTCGCAATTTTCGTATCTTATTTTCAAGGTAACTCTTATAAATACCATTCTACGAAATCCTTTACCAATAATACTTAAATCTCACATCAATCATAGTAAATACAATCGCTCCCTACAACTGATCAAAGAGATCATCTATATTGGGCATTAAGTAATTATTCTTGGTAATCATCTTATTCATCTAACGATAATCAATACACAGCCTCAAGAAATTGTCTTTCCTTTTCACAACAACTGATTGCGCTCCATGATGAACCATTAGGTCTAATTAAACCTTGGTCAATCAATTCTTACAACTAAACCTTGAGTTTTCTGAGCTCTATAGGAGCCACACTTTATAGAGGCATAAAGATTGGATTATTTCTAGGCTTAAGATTTATACCAATAACCAACATCTCGTTCCAAGGTATTCCAAGTTACTCATCTGGAAATACATCTGGGACTCATTTACAATTGAGATATACTCCCGCTAATTCCTTTAAAATAACATAACCACCATAATATAACTTTTACGATAACCATTTCATTCTCAAAATAGGATTAAACTCTTTTTTTTTTTTTTTAGCTTAACCCAAAATCATGATCTTCATAGGTTTCAGCCATAAACTTTTGTGTATAAATTGACTACCAATAATTGCAATGACATTTCCATCAAATTTTATGCTCATCTTGATACATTTATATAGTTTCATATTTATATTGAGTTTGGATTTTAAAGTACTCATATGTTTTAAACAAAAAAATAAATCATCATCTTAAATATGAATTCATACTAGTGATTTAATTTCCTTATAACCACCTTCAATAAATTCCAACCCAAGTACTGATTGTAATGTACCAATATATATATATATAAACATTAAGGAACTAAAATATAAAGAATTAAATCGATTCCAACAACGAGTCTCCATAATCAACCTTAAGATAAGCCCGGTATATATTTAATATAAATCAAGTATATAACTTACTGACGTTTTGCCAATAAATTTTCGGCAGAGTCTCCCCTATAATTTGGACAAAACCTGTCACATACTGGTAAATCGGTATTATGATGGCATAGAGGTAGGAATATCCTACTCCTATAAGCCTCGAACAAAAACCTGTACATGTAAATTGTAATGCAGAGAACTACCAATCATATGCATGACTCATATACATACTAAGGGCTTCATGCCAATTAATACAATTCCAGAATAAACCAGGATACTCATAAATAAAAGAGTATATGCACACATATCAATATGCACAGAAATATACAGAAGACACACTCATAATGTGTATACATAATTAGACTTCGTGCCCAATGTACAAAACAGACCACAACACGAACTCCTAGGTGACTGCATGGAGAATCTGGAATCCCAATGCTCTTCATGAATATCTCCTAGAATCTTCACCTAGAAGAAAATCCTGCACTCACGGGAAACTGTGGTGGGGTGAGTTTTGGGGAAAACTTAGTGAGTGGATACTGAAATGAAAATTTTAAATAAATTTACTTTCGACATAACATATGTTTAAACTTACAATCAATTTCAGACAGAAATCATATTAACAAGACATCCACTGCATATTATAATAATTTCCAGAATTAACATTTTAAATAGTCAAATGAAAATAGAATAATATGCAGTGATATGTATAGATTTCGGGTCATATATCAGACCACCTTTCGCCTTCTACTTCTTATATGTACTGGTACCTTTACATAACACAAATCAGAATGTGCTTTCAAAGCATATAAACTTCCCCCCTTATGTCTCCCGGTTAGGGTTAAGTAAAAATTAAAGTAATTGCTAGTATACTATTATAAATACAGAAATCATAATAAAATACAATTCAAAACACAATGGCTTCCTCCTGGCCTCAAAATAATATCTCAACAACCCCTCCACAACAATATACACATATAACTCAAAGCAGGTCTCATTTTTCATATAAAACAGTATGTAAATCAATTTATAAATAAACTATTCCTTATTTCGGAAAACATTAAATTTTATAAAATAATTTTAAAGAAATGAAAAACATGTAAAAATTCACTCACAAGTGTCGCAAAAAACGGAACAGAACCTTGATCACTAGGGGCTGGATGGTCACTCCCCCGGCATATCTATAACACATTTATACTAATTATTAACATAATAATTTAAGGATACATGCTTACAATTTAACTGCGATATTGATATACAACAAGGTTTCCTCCATTTTTGAATTCTATTTTCTTTTACAATCCGAATCTAACGATTAATAATCGAAGTGTTGATTATATTTAATTTACTATTACTAACCAATTCCGTACGATAACACATTATTTTGAAATATAAATCGAACGCAATGATATTGTCACTATTTATATTTTTCGACAAAATTTAATTTTACCTAATCTAACAACTAATCGATTTAACCCTAACCTTACAAGTATAATCTAAAAAAATTGTCTAGGATAAATAGTAATTTCATTATGAACAGTATTTTTGGCATGAATAGTATTTTTTGGTATAAACATTGCCCTCATGATGAACAATGATTTATCGAAAAATGCATAAATAAGACAACAACGAAGCTAGGAATCATACCGAGGTGTCAATTTAACTCTAAGACATTCGAATTGCAAGTAATTTCAAAAATTTCCATTTTGTGAATAGTAGCACTATTCTCCTCCTAGCTAAATCGTTAACTGAATCGCCCAAACGAAGCTCCTAGAGTGTAGATTGTGTCATGTAGATGTGATTTGTAGCAAGAAACGGAACTTTAATCGGTCAAAAATCAAGTAATTTGGGAGAAATTAAAAAAAATATTAAAAACAAAGTAAAGAAGAAGCTACTAGAAAGAAGAAGAAGATACCCTGCGTTTGGTTCTTAGCCAGCTTTAATTGAAATGAAAATTTGCAAAAATTACACATTTGCCCTTAAAAAATTAAAAGGAGCTTAATAGAAAAAGGATAAATACATCATTTGAAAATTTTCTATGTTCCAAGCTTCAATTCTCTATTATTTGATCTCTGATTTGACTCTAGTTTATTCATATCGATCCTTATTGAGTCTTTTTTCAGTAGAACCAAACCGTTTATCAATCAGATTTTCAATTAACGCCAAATTTTATTTGAAGGTCGGGTGTGCGAATAAAATTTTAAAAGAAAATTTTCTAAACTTAACAAATTGTTATCAAATCACTCTCAATATCTAATTAAATATTAATACAGAATTAGTAGCTCAATTTTTAATACCTCAACATAAATTTATAAAATGACCAAATTACCTTTGATATGTAAAATGACTAAAATGCCCTTAGTTTAAATTTTGGGGTATTACAAAACCAACCTGTAATTTAACATAAAACACTTCAAAATTCCCCAACATTCAACTATACTCCACAACCAATACACTTTGAAAGCAATCTTATAAATTTCCATAGATACATATACACATATCAATTAAATTAACTTAAGTTGTGAATAGTCACCATGACCTACATGAAATCATGATATCAACTAAATCTTCTATTCTTTATTATTTTAATTTACGCATCACATAGATATATACTAAATCTTGTTTAACTTTGGTAAAACCGCATAGAGTAATAATCACTTAGACTTGATTCAAATGAAAAATCCTTACTTACAAAGGAATATACATAAAAAGTTCACTATAGATGCAATGTTGTATATCAATCAAAGCTATATTACAATGTCATTCTCATAAGGCACTAGTTGATCGATTCCTAGTTGGTTAACTCGATCATCAACCTCTTCAAAAGTTTTTCAACAAGATAATATGAATTCCATGTATGCGACATCATATATCAATAATAATCGTTGAACATCCAAACCTCCCAAAAATACGCACCAAGCAAAAATCTTGAAGATATAGCACGCCCAATAACTATTGGCTAAAGAATTAAATAAACTTGGAACACGTAAAACCATTACAGGCTAATTAATTGGAAATTAATGACTGAACCTCAATGATGGCCCGACAATAATTCTCATGCAACAACGATTTGGTAAGAATACATGACCAAATTATACTCCACGGCAATATTACAATTGTAAATGCTTGGTTAAATAATCTCCTAATAATTTAGTTGCAATACTTCTCAAAACACCAAAACATATCTTGGAGTTCGCCCGCTTAACTCATATCTACTTAAAAGAGTTTGAGAAATCAAGTTGAGGTTATTGATAACAATATCTTTATACTATTATTGATAATATGTTAATATTGTAATGTAAATAGGTAATCCTTAAATCCAATAACTCTTGGAGCACAAAGCAGTCAATAAATCATGCACGGAAACTATCACTCATGGATTAAATGGTTAATTTAGTTCTCTCTTCTACAAGGCAAAATTTTATAAATCTGTAGCCAATAATAAAACAATATAAAGAACAATTCAATAGTCAACGCAGATAGATGACCAAAAGTATAATAAATCGAATATTTAACCTCAAACGAATATTGCAGAGATCAATTATCGATCATTTGATATTTCAAGAAAGAGACAATATCTGTCAAAAAACTTTATGGAATCGTCACATAAACTAAATTTAAAGAAACTTTATAATCTAATACCGCAACAAGAAGCTAGCACAACAAAAACCCGATGCTGCAATAACTAATCCACTTTTAAAATGGCATTGAAATTCTGACTCTTATCATAATAAGATCTATTTTTTAGGTAGTTTATCCCATTATCACCACATACTATCTAAACACAGTCTCTCTGAGCAATCCTTACTCCAGTGATGTATGTACTCCTAACTATTGATCTAAGGAAGTTAACTTTTAGTAATTCTAAGTATTTGTCACTGGCATCTGTTCTCTGATGCTTAAATTCAGTCTTACCTCAATCTAGGCACAAAAGTTTTCCTATGGTTAACCTGAGAACAAACTCTGTTAATTCTTTCAACAATCTCTTATATTTTATCATTATATCATATCCTCATCCTATGCATTATTATTACCCCTAACTTATTCTGCAGGGGTGTAGTCGCCCTCCAGTCTAATCCTGTACTCTATGGTCTTTCATTATTTCTCAGTTTGCCTCGGGACATCATTATTTCTCAATAAAATACTCATAGTTAAAGATATATGCACTTCCAATTTCTTCACACAAACTTGGCCTACCAAAAATCAAAACTAGTTCGATTTCTGCTGAGATTCAAACTTAATCAAATCAACACATCATCTTCAAATATACATCAAGACGACATTGTATATTTATATATATAATTAAATAAGGTCATACTATCTCTTTAATTATTTCCATACTATCTATACTGTTGATTCTTTCTCCATCAGCTTCATTTAATTCTTTAATCTCTTAAATACTTGCTCTTGACTCTTAAGTGTGAAAATCCACATTTTTATCGAATAATTTTCTATTATTGAAAGGAGATTATATACTTCACCTAAAGAAGTAACATGAATAGAACCCCCCCCCCCCCTCAATTATAAATTTAAGTAATCTAGTATGCCTTTGGTGTTATAAATCACAAAAATAAAATTTTACGTTATAATACTTTCCTATAACATAACCTTTATACAACTTGAACAATACTAATGTATTGTTGCTAAGAAACCTTTGTTCTCCGTGATCTACCCCTTCCTCTTTCGTACATGGAGTAAATATGCCTTCTTACTTACTAGGTAAATAAACCAAGTTCAATCGTACATGCTTCACAACAGCATATACTTATCTACTACTTGACTCACTTAATGTCCACTAGATAAATTAAAAATCATTTTTAAAACTATGTTCAACCTATTTTTTTTTCTTAAACATCAAACTGTTTCAAAACATTTAAAAGTACCTTTCAAAACCAAGTGCTTTGATACCAATAAAATTGTCATGCCCGAACCCTGGGGTCCACTTGTGACAATTGCCACAGACCTTCATGATACACCCTCTATACCTAGAATGTATCACAAGAGCTTGTAAGACTTTTCTGTCAATAATCAAAAACTTGAAAATAGTTTATAAATTCAACCTCTCATTCATGAGAGTATTATCAAAGAATTCATCTCTTTGTAAAACATGCATATTTGAAAACATATAACCTGTCTCACTGATGTTGGCCCAAGTAGTCACTTAGTGATAAAGTGACTGTTCTCGTTATCCATCAAATCTATGAGATCCCTATAAAGCCGCCAAGACTTTCCATAGGGTCTCTATATAACTACGCATTCGTACAACGGCTCACAGTGGGCTTACCATGGTTTAACCTTTCTTATACAGCCCCATTGTGGTACCAGTAACCTCTGCGGCTTCTTATAGGTCCGTCCATTAGTTACATCCCTGTATATACAGTAAATATCATGGCCCACTGGCAATACAATAATATGTGGCCTTAACGGCCTCACATCACCAATATACATGCATTAACAATATTTTATTTTCGAATCAATAATTTACTCATATAAATCAAAACCCAGCCTCCCTGTCCTTAACATATTCAAACAATGTTCACAAACATAAATCCAAGTTTTGGCCTCCCGAGCCATTACATTCATGTAATTTAAAATGTAATTTAACGACAGACCACAGTATACAAATCATTTTCCAATATTATGTGAAAACAAGAGTAACATTTTCATTTCACAATTTAACACACATGCGTACATATAGATATCACATGCATCTCTATTTATATAATATGTACGTATAAATTTACTCAATGTATGGGGAGGGTAACCACTTCCATTAGCAATCCTTACGCCTACTTGGTCCTTCTCTCGGATCTTCATAACTTAATACTACACGCGTAGTCTCATGACTTCTAATATTCCAAATAATTAATACTTGCATTAATTACGATGTTCTTGAATAAAATGTCTACAATTCATTGATTTAACACATTTTACATTACGAGGCCATTTATTCGATTCCTAACAATGAAATCCTATGGCGGAATTATTCCAAATTTTGCATTTACACCTAAGACAAATCTACCTATTCTCAACAACATCCAACATGTATATGTCATCATAAGCTTCCATTTATCGCAATTATACACAAATCTACATTTCCAATATTATGTTTATAAATAGTAGTATCTATATTTCAAACGGCAACAACAGATATTCAACGTCATATTTTTACAATTATCACTGTTCAATATAATTCTATGTCGTATTTCAACTATTATATCAATTAATAGAATTCCTATTCAAATATCATATTTGTCCACTAAATATGCCCAATAAACTCAGCTTAACACATGTATAATCATTACAACACTTAATCTAACAACAATTTAACATCATTAACATTTCCAAAACATAATTCAATGAAATCCCAAATTCGTATTTTCGTCTAAAACGGTTTTACTCATTCCAAGCAATATTCAAAGCACATATATAACATTTTATACTTCCAACCAGTGTAAATTAACACAATTTACTTTTTCTATGCAAAAACTAACTTAAATTCAGATGAACAATAAACCCTAACATTTCAATATGCTTAAATTCTCAAAATCTTGCTTATAATGAGTAATTATACTTACAGGTACTCTGTAGAGGCCCTTAGAAACCTATAATTACCGTTTAATCAGAAAAGCATCAATTTTCTCTCGAAACCCAAATTTGTTTGTCATCGTTTCTTGCTTTTCTTGGCCCAAATGTGATATCAATATGAATAAAAAGGAGAAGAGGATTCATTCGGTGGCAGAAATTCGATGGGAAATTGAAGAGATGAAGAGAAATAGACACAGAGAGAGAGAGAGAGAGAGGAGAGAATTTTTTGGCTTTTGAGAGAGGAAAACAAATGAGAACTGTAGAGGGCTTGGATATATATAGATAAATGATAAAAAGACTAAAATACCCTTAAAATCTTTGAAATTTATGCAAAAAATCCATTTTTCTAGCAAACCAATCGACTGCTTCCCCAAATTGGTCTATCGGTTTCTCATTTCCCCTTTGAAACAGCTCCTGTCTGTCGACCGCTACCCGAACTAGTAAATTGGTTGCTGTAGTACCCTTGAAAACATCTACTGCTGGTTGACCAGTTGTACAGTAACTACTACAGTACCACTACTGTATTCAGTTTTACTATTTAAAAATTTTGCGATTTAGTCCCTGAAAACTTTGTAGTTCGGTCCCTTTTTCAATTTAAAAAAAAATACGAATAAGTCTATATTAAAAATTTCATTGAGCCTACTTTAGTTTTCCTAAACCTCATTAATGTGTCAAATATATCTTGAATCTTGCACGTGTGTTAATGAATTTCCTTAATTGACTATTTTACCCTTTATATTCGAAGAACAAGGTTTACACTATATACGCAAATATGTTGTCATACGAATGTGAAGACATTATATCTCAGGGTATCTTAAAGGTTTCTCCTATGTCATATGGTACACTTAATAATACTTATGACATATACTAAACTCGAAGGTATGACCACACTTATTAAGAATCCTTATAAATTTATAATTGCATATTAAGCAAATAATGAAATTGGACATCCTAACACACAAATCTTAACTTTCATGACCATTTTTTTTTATAAAATTACTTTCTTATCACTTAAAACATCATGCATTTGTCCACGCTTTAATGCCAATGCACATGACTTATAAACAATCACATATGTAAACAAATAATCATGAACAATCACTTTAACACATAATAATGTGAAAGCCAATACTTTCATAATAACATATAATTGAAACATATTCTCGAGAACACAATTAAACACATATATACGTTTATTGTGATTCTTTTTAAAAAGTTCAGTATATTTATATCTTGATCACAACCAACCTTACTTAAACACTTTAACCTATAATCAAATATTAATATTCATAAGTTTCGTATACATTATCACAAAGTATAATATAATGCATTAGACCTTATTTGTACCACTTATTTCATTAAGTCTATGTAACAACTTAATATTGCTAAACTTGTCAAATCTTACTTTATGTTGTTTAAGAATGTTTCTTATATCTTCATTCTTTTATATTGAAATCAGAACATAATCTTTATGAATCATAATATAAGTCCATATAAAAATATTTACTTCTAAATCCTCATAAAACTATTTCTTATTATATTTTCAACTTGTTCACTTATTGAAATAGTTTATGAAATAAATTGAGTAGTTTCTAATATTCAATTTTTAAAAAATAGAATACATACCCAAATATCATAAAATTTTGTAAGATGATATAGATATATAGACAGTAAGATAGTAAAAGTTTATGACTAAACTCATTCTATAATAATTTTAAATAAATTTCATTTTATATTCTTCAAATTATGTGAAATAGAAATATACAGTGAGCTATGTTCATTCAAAAATTCATAACAGTGTGAAATTTTTTTTTTGACTTTAAAAGTTTAATATGTTATAATAGACAAAATTAGAAATCGGTATGAAATCTTTTATAATTTTTTAAGATTATTTGATTAACTAAAATAATTTTTTCATTCAGCTGGGTTGCAAAAACGAATAGTTTTCACCATTCTAAGCACAAATTTGAAAAATCAATAAAAACTAAAAGCTTAATATTTTTGAATGAAACAAAATTTGACATGACCCTACAGATGTCTAGTTTTATTAAATAAATCAATTTTTACAAATTAACCTTATATAATTTTATAAAATTCTCCAACCGAACTGCTGCTATACATCAACTTCGCAAAAATTCTCTTTTCCTCTGTTATATCTCCAAAAACAATAATTCGTAATTCATAATTACGAAAAATTAAAGTCCAAGTACCCCAATTAGTTTATAGAATTCTAATTACCATCTTTTATGAAACTTATATAACAACGATTGGATGCTAAACTAATAATAATCATCAATACCTAAAAAAAAAAAATTAAGGAGGAAACTTACAATCTTTCAAGGTTAAAATCAATCCTTTTTTTCTCTGTCTCTTCTTTTTTCCCAAAGTAGAATACCTTAAACACAAATTAACTTATTTTTTTATACTTATTGGAAAATTTGAATTGGATCTCTAATTTAATTAATTAATTATTTATTTTATCCATAAATTATAACTTGTTACTAAAACATTCTGTTGTTTTCCATAGTATACGTTTACCATCATAAAAATATAATATCTATTATCTATACATAACTTTCCTTAAAAGAATTTTGTCCTCGAAATTTATACATACCTTATACATTAAACAATTGGGGATACTTCTCTCGCATTTTCTCTTCTCGCTCCCAAGCTATTTCCTCTATCGAGTGGTTTAACAAAAGATATATTTTTAGTATGCAACACTTGCTCTTTGTGATTTAGAACTTGAATATGTGTCTCCTTATAGGTTAGTTCATCTATAAGTTGGAGTAGTTCATAACCTAACACATGTGTTAAGTTGGAACATACTTACATAGAAAAAATACATGAAATACAACTTTAACTAGAAGTAATTAAGGAAGATCTAATTTATAAGCCACATCTCCTACTCTTTCAAGTATCTAAAAAGATCCAATAAATCTTGGATTTAACTTCCTCTTTTTTGCCAAATCAAATAATTCTCTCGTTAGAAAAACTTCAAGAAATACCTTGTTACTTACAATGAATTTCAAATTTTTTCTTTAACTATTTGCATAACTCTTTTTTCTGCATTGAGCCACTTTTATCTTCTCAGTTGCTTCACATGTTTGTTGAACTATCTCTGGTCTCATCAATTTTCTTTCTCCAAGCTTATCCCAATATACTAGAGATCTGAATTTTCTTCCATAAAGGGTTTCATAAGGAACCATACCAATTGTAGATTGGTAACTATTATTGTACACAAACTTTATCAATGATAAATGTTTGTCCCAACTACCATTGAAATTCAATACACAAGCTCACAACATATCCTTAGGAATTTGAATAATTTTTTCAGATTATCAATTGTATTGAGGATCAAATGCAGTGGTAAAGTTTAATTTCGTACACATGGCTCTATGAAAACTCTTCCAAAACATTGATGTGAACTTTGAATCTCTGGCTCAGACAATAGAAATAAGAACTCCATCCAATCTCACAATTTCATCAACATAAACTTGTGCATTCTTATCCATGGTATAAGTAGTTCGCACTGGAATGAAATGTACAGACTTCGTTAATCAATCAATAATCACCCAAATGACATTAAAGCCTACTTGTGTGTTTGGTAACCCCATAACAAAGTCCATGGCTAAAAGCTCCCATTTCTATTCTAGAATCAATAAAGGTTTCTATAATCCATACGATCTCTAATGTTCTTCCTTGACTTGCTGGGATGTCAAGCATTGCTTAACAAATTGTGAAATTTCCTTCTTCATATTATTCCACCAATAAGTAACTCGAAGGTCTCGATACATCTTCGTCCTATCTTGGTGTATGGTATACGGAGAGTTATAAGCTTCAAACTTTAATGCTTAAGTAAAAGGTTATTAGTGCCACAAAGCCTCTCCTCAAAACGTAGTTCTCCATCTTACCCAACGTGAACTGTCACATCCCAGAATTCCTGGAATATGACCAGCAAAAGACAAGACTAACTTGTCTCTCTCAGCCTCATATTATCATACAACCCGTGAACATAAACTCTATAACCTATTATATATAGATTAAATAGACATATATGAAACTTCATTCAAATCAACACATAATTATATTGCCTGAAATGGACTCAGTTTGTCAGAAATTGCAAAAGGGCTCTATGCCCATGACATACACATAAACCAACTGTCATGAAATACATATACATGATCATTGATTCATAAACACAACCTAGGGCTACAATGCCCAAACTAAATAGAACAATGCATGTGTGGACCCAAAATCCCTAGCAACTGCATGTCGATATCTTGATCCATTAGCTTATTCTCGAGGAAAGCTGCTATACTTCTGGATCATATATAGAACCTACAAAACTGAAGTGAGGAGAGGGGTAAGTCTTCCCAAGACCTAGTGAGTGGAAATGAAATTTTCAATAAAAGCATTATATACATATACTTTAATTAAGTAAAAACTGCACATAATCGTTTATCTATTTATTGCTCGTACATGTTATAGAACCATTATTTGTAAATACACATATACATATCATGCGCATACATCTTTGTTTGGTCCATGTCCAGGGCTATGCATTTGATCGGATAGAGGGATAGTCCATACTTAGGATTACGCTCTTGATTGAGCAGAGAGATCATATTTGGATCTATAAATCAATTCTATAGCACACACACATGCACGCACACACACAATCATATACATATATATATATATATATAATATATGTATGTATATATATCATAAATAGATAATCTATATCAACATCATATTCGGCCTCCCCTTGGCCATAATTTCATATAAATCATCAACACTTCCATAAGTAACTAATATCTTAACATATCATTTTCATAGACATAATTATAATTATGAACAAAATTATAAACATCACATAAAACAAATAAGAAAGTATGAGTATTCCACTCACAAGTCTTACAGTCACTATTTGAATGATGTTTAGCTCAATGAGGGTTAGGCTGTCTCTCCCTCAGAGTATCTGTAACATGATATTATTGAAGATTGTTAGAGGAATCAAAACAATGACATTTACAAACTAATGCATACAAATACTAAACATACTTAAATATAACCTAAATTAAGGCCTATATAATTATCATTACTCATGATTTGACAAAATTTAATTTAGATTAAGTGAACATGGCTACGACACAATAGGTTTAGCTTAATGTTGATGACAGGCTGCATAAAACAGCTACATTGATAGCTCTACTGTGAAATAATTCGAAATGTTATAAAGTCAAATTTTGGATATGTCGTACCTTTATGTGTCTAGTTTCTATAGCCTCTTACAATGCCTCATTCGGAGTTTTAGAACTCAACATAAATCCACGTGAATGGACACTGTTCTAATGTACCTCCATTTCGAGTATAACATGTCTCAATACAAACATGGTTCATAAATCACGATGAAACCATCCATAAGGCTTCAATCATCATTGATGAATTGGTATAGTCTCATGAATTTAGTTTCAAGGTCTAAAGCCAATATCGCCATATAATGTTCCAATTAAGTTCCACAACAGAGCAGCTGGTTTATGAAAATTGCTGGGAATTTATCTCTTCATGAAATAATATTATTTTTTTTACAGTGTTATTCCTTATTGTGTCTAGTTTACAAAAATTTTACAGTTCATTAATTGGAGGTTAAAACTCATTTTGTTTACAAAATATTAAACCATGTTCAGAATTTTTGGCAACCTGGCATGTAAACTTTTCACATGCCATTTCGTAGCCATAAAATTCGACACAATTTAGCCACCATTTTAATACGTGATTACATCTTAATTTCACACTTTTATGCATCAAAACACAGCTATAATACATTCAATCAATTGCTTAATTAAATCCTAACATAAAAATTTAAGTTTACACTATAATAATCAAATCTACGCAAAGTTTCATAAACCAAAATTAACAAATCACTCACCTTTTACCCATTCACTTTCTTTCTTCTCTTCTTTCCTTCCTTTCTTTCTTCTTTTCTTTCATTTCTTTATTCTCTTGGTCGTTTCTTCTTCTCTTTTTCCACTTTTTACATTTTACATAATCTGAAGAAGACTGAGTGCTTAAAATCGCTTGTGAAATAGAAGGCTTATTACTCAATGAATGACTTGGGCATAGTCCTAGAACAGGTTAAGCCTATGAACGCCCAAAGGTAAAAGTACCTTAGATTTTATGGAACTGAGAGTTTTTTAGAGTACATAGAAGATGGCCAGCTTCATATTATTTAAAGTTAAGATATCAATCTATCAAGTTTGAAAGATTAAGTTAAGATTAATAAATGTTACAAGTTCAGAGAACAACCGAGGACTGCAAATAGAACCGATTATCAGAAAAAGAGAAGCAGATCAAAGAAAGAGTAAAGTAAACCTAGAGAATTTCATTGAAAGATAAGTTAATGTACAAAACCCATAAAAAAAATTTTAATTAAACTAAAAACTAACTAAACTACATCTTTAATGGTTGGGTCAGCTGGAGATTTGGCTTGAGGATTCGATGGGTCATCAAGAGGAGCTTCAGGATCAACGATGTCTGCAGAAGGGGGAGGAGCCACTACCTCTTTAGCAGAAGAGATCTTCACTGGATCAGCTACAATGGCAAGAGGTAGTTCAGTAGAGGGACCATTGACAGACTCTATGGGATTCAAGTATATTGTCTTAAAGTTGGGATACCCTTCCCCCTTAGGAAGCATCTCATCAGAATACTCCCCACCTCGGGGTGGAGCCTAACGTCCTAAGTTCTCATAAGTTAATTCAATGCTATCATTGACTAGCTTGTGAAGTTGAACCCCCATAGCCTCTTCGTCCTCTTTAACCTTCTTGGCCAGAAGTGAATACCTCTGCTTCTCTTCATCCAAGCTTATCCGAAGCTCTTCGCACGCCTTACTGAAACTTTGGAGGCATGCTTGACCCTCATTGTTTAAGTTATCCAACTTGAATCTCAGAACCTTGACCCTCTTATTTGACTCAGACTGAGATAATTTGGCAGTAGCCACCCTAACCTGGAGCTCTTCTAGCTCTTGAGCCAACTTACCAAGATCGGATTCAAACTTGGTCCTCTTTAATGCCAAGTTATTTTCTGCCTTCTTGGTCCTCTTCTCAGCCTTGGACACCTAAGAAAAATCATCCATAAAGGCACCATACTACAATATGGTTTAGTAGAAAAGCTGAAAGCCACTAACATACAAAATCATTAGGAGACGAGTTACAACAAGCTTCATTCATTATACAAAATTGAGAGGAAGCGGACCTACTCGGCCAAGCCACTTCAGCTAGAAATTCAGTGATGACTCGCCTGAGAGCCAAGTAATATCTTCAGAAAATTTGTTGCTGATGCTCTAGACCTGTAGATTGATGTAGAGAAGGAAGTGCTCGAAAAACTTCCTCTTTCTCGTAGGAAGATCCTTTGGAAGAAGCTCGGATGTGTTGATTAACTCCTTGTCGGCTTGGCCAAACATTTGCTTCTTCTTTTGAGACTTCTTCTCAAAAGTTACAGCAACAGCCTTACATTTCCTCTTTTCTTTATCTATAAAGGAAGTTGGAGGGGGAGGTACTAGACCCTAGATTATTACCTCTTTTTTAGGGGCTTGAGGGCAAGCCGAGCTAGAGGCACCAATGGCTTGGAGAGATCTCGAGGCCTTAGCTGGACCTTTTTGGGCAGCCTTCGGGAGCTGAGGGGCCTTCTCAGCTCCCTTCTCTTTATCCAGTCTTTGCAAGACCTCAAAGGGGTTTGGAGTAGAATCTTTAAAGTCCATCTCACTTGCAAGAACGAATAAAGCCAAGGTTAGATACTGCAGCCCGAACACAAGAATAGGTTATTTCAAGATAGTTACCTTTTTGGATGGCATTTTCCGAGACCAATTGATCCCTAGATACATAAAAATCAATGAGACTTGATGAGATTATCTCATCTTCGAGGAGCAAAATGCTTTAGTCAGATGCTAAAGACCTAGCCAGCCTCACACTCTCTTTGCTATGGTGATCTAACTTAGGCAAGCCACTCTAAGTGATTGCCTCCTCAAAAGGTCTCAGCAGGTGGGTGCCAAGAATAGAGTTCCAGTCACCTTTAATAAAGAACCACTTCTTCCTTCAGTTTTTGTTGAAGGTAGGGTTACCAATGATGGGGTTCATCTCACCAGGTCGGTTTTAAAGATATAACCACCCCAAACTCCTTATTTGATTTCTTTTTAGAGTATACATATATTCTATCTCCTTGAGAGAGGGGGCAAAGTTTGAGATCTGATGCTATAAGACAGATAAACCTGACAGAATTCTTAAACTGTTTAAGTTCAGTTGGTAAAGAGGGATCTTAAAAGAAGCAAGAATTTGGGCAAAATAATGTTGAAAGGGAAGCCTAACACCTAGATGGAAGAACTCATTGTTGAAAGCTATTTTCCCCCTCAGATGGACAACTTGGTAGTTCATCTGCCCTTGGGACTCTAAGATAAACTCTCTTTGGAATGGTATACAACCTAGTATAAACTTCTAAGTCTAATTCCATTATAATCGAAGGGAATCTATCTACCTTGAATTGTGTTAAGTCTCGCCTCACTGTAACAGGAGATGGAACATGGATGATAACATGCCCCTTGCCAGAGTTATTTTTCCCAGAAGAAAAATAGATGGTTAAAGGCTACTTTAGGATCATCAACAACTCATGAGGGTGGGCCTAAAGGTCTCTAAACCTAATAAAATATTTACTAGTTGCCTCAATCAACCAATCATGTCACAAAATCAATTGCAACAAGTGAAGAAAAGAAAGAAGAGACTTACTACTAATGGAGCTAAATGGAAAAGCTTGAAGAAGTTGTCAAAAATTTGAAACCTTGTTGCTGATAAGGTTATTTGAAATAAGAAGAAAGTGATAGTGTAAAGATGCAGACGAAAAGAAGTGAAAAAGTGAAAATGGGAAGTATTTAAAGAAGAAAAAGTGAAAATGGGAAGTATTTAAAGAAGTAAAAAAACCTTAACCATCGATGGATATTGCAGATTAAGGGATAGAATGATGCCATGTCAAAGTAAAAGCTAAGGGAATATCTCTCATTTTTGATAAAGAAGGCAACCGTCATAGGGATAGTAAGATCTCTAGAGACCCGAAGCGTCGCAATCCCTAGAACTAGTCACCATCTACCACGTGTTGAAAAAGGATGGACTTCAAGTTGGGTATTTAAGTATGACGAACAGGCGTGCCTTTTGGAATGGATACCTTTAGTTTTTGTCAAAAAATAGTTATTTTTAACTAAAACTAGGGGGCTTGATATTGAGTATATAGCTTAGAGTATACGTAAGTCCCAAAGGGTTACAAGCCCAGAACGACTGTAATGCCCACAATTTTAGAAATATGTATTGTAGTATTCATAGTATTTAAAAATTTTAATCAAATAATTTGAATTTATTTATTTAATTAAAATTTAATATAATTTAGAATTTCTGGGTGAATGATTGAATTTTGATATCAAAATAGTGTTATCTGTTTAAATCCAAAAAAAAAAAATTAATTCTATAAAATTAGGTTAAATTGGATTTTGGATTAAGAAAATAGTGTATATTGATTTTTGGTTTTAATTAGGACTAAAATGAAATTTTTTTTTTTTTTTAAAGTTTTAAGCTATTTTTATAATTTTAAAAAGAATAAGGTTTAATTAAAATTTTATGTGTCAAAATAAAACAATTTTGCCTTTTCCTTCTTCCCCAACCCGTATTCATTTTTTCATTTTTAGCAACCCATTTCTCTTAATTCTCTCTCAATGTATGGCCAAAACGCTTTAAATTTGGCTAATTTTCTTTTAAATATCAATTACCAGTTAACTATTTAACGCATTAGAAACTTGAATTTTAGCTTTTAAGTATGAATTAAATTTAAGATCACTATTTATTTAAATAATTTACGCTTGATTTCGCATAGAAAATGTTAGATTATATTGAATTGAAGTAGAAAAAGTAATATTTGATTGAATTTGCATTGATTAAGGTGTTTATGGGAAGAAATTTGAGTTTTTTTCTCTCGGGTAAACAGTAATTTTGAATGTACTACAGTATTTTTAATCTTAACCATAACTATTGCTACATTATCTAATATGAACAGTGCATTATCTACAGTCCCCCATGAAAGTTGCCACAGTATTCGGCTTAAATAGTTTTTTGCTACAGTATTTAAATTAAAACTATATTTGTTTGCTTAGACAAAAATGTGTAATTTTAGGGTAGTAAAAAATGTGAATTAAAATAAATTAGTCATGAGAATTCATTGTTGAAGATCGAATAAATGATTTTAGTTAGTTAAACTCAGTGATATGGATAAAACTAAGGAATTTTAGACATTAATTCCACGAATATCGCATTTAAAACATTAATATGGATTAATTGAATAGTAGAAGACATGACTTATATTTGTAATATTTGGCTCGAGAATCTGGGAGAAAGAATAAGTTAGACAGGAGGATCATTAGTAGGAGTGGTTACCCTCCCTTTGTAGTAAGTAAATCATACATGTATTTTTACTATTTTTAAAATAATATGATATTTGAGCATGTGTTTGAAAATAATATGAAAAATGAGGATTTTGAATGTTTTATGTGTTAATATCAAATTCATGAAATGATTGTTAAAAATAATGTCGATGTGTGAATGTTTATAAATGAAAATGATTTTATGGCTTTAGTCGTTAGTCAATGTTTATTATGATTTGGTTGAGTCTAGTGTCAAAAGCGGGACTTGTGAGCTATTTAGAATTCTGTTTAACGTGCTATGCACATTTCTGTCATATTCGAAATGGAAAGAATGTCCACTTTAAGCAGAATACGTGATCACATTTTAAATTCGGGTCACCGTGAGTATAGGTGACACTAACTGACTAACCCATTTCTGAAAATGTCTGTACTATGAATTGGTTTCTGTATAATTGAAAAGTTTGAAAATGTATTGATCTATTTGAGTTTATATATTCTGTACCGCATCGACATGTGCAAATTTGTATGGTTTACTTACTAAGATTTTATCTCATGTTTTATTGTAAAAATTTTATTTTTCAGATAATAATATTTATGAAGGAAGAAAGGAGGAGTATGCAGGTGGTTAGGTGTATAAGAAATTTTGGTTATAGGTAATTAATGGAGTAATTGTAAGATTGAGAACTAGTTATGTAGATAACTATTTGTATATGTAAGGAATTATGAAATGGTAGACATTTACGAATCATGTAATAGTAATACTCTTTGTATGAAATGCTGTAGCATTATGTAATTATGATTGATTAAGTATGAAATGGGGTGTGACATTTAGTAGTATCAAAGCTAAGGTTTGAGGTTCTATAGACTCTAAGTGATCGGATAATAATTTGAGGTTCATTAATATTAGTAATGACTGAAAAATTTGAGTGTATAGACATTCGGATTAATAGGAAAACCAAAGTTTGAAATTAAGAGAATCGATGAAAAAATATAATTATGGCAATAAGGGATAGAGAAGAAAGTATTAATACGTGTGAATATAGTATCATTACCTGTGAAGAAAGTATCGATACTTTGTAAGTAAGAGAGTTCAAAATTATTTACGAACTCGCCCAATCAATACCTTAAGAAGAAGGGATTGATACATGAAGGCAAATGTATCGATACTTGGTATCAAAGAAATTTTTAGAAGCAAATTTTAATGAATGGATTGATACCAAGGCGTAAAAGTGTTGATACATTGCAAATCAGAGCTCATGTCAGGATTTTGTAGACCTTGTTTTAGTTAAATAAATAAATAAAAATGCTAAACAAATTTTTAGTTAGTGTAGTTTTAACTTCGGTATATTTGTGATAATTTCATGGAATTTATTTTATTTGGTTTTGGATTATAGATATGATAAGGACAAATTATGATTGATGCACTAATATAAATATAAGTGAAAATGGTACGATTAGTAGAGCCCTTGTAAAGGACTTGATAAATTTTACAATAGTAGAAGAGAGCGAAATTAGCAAGAATTATTCTCTGTTATTTCCATGTCGATCCGGGTTTACGAGCGACTGAAGAAGTAAAAAAGGAAGCCCTCCTAGGAATGCGGGTGTATAAAAAGGATGTGAATTGTAATAAATTAGTGGTGAGACGTTTGGACTAGAAGAGGAGGTATTACAACACCTATAATACAGATAAGTGTTGGGTGAAGATATTAAGGGAAACCTTTCCTTGGAAGACTAGTTCAAATGAGAAAAATAGCAATGAAGGATCGAGAAGATTTGTTCCTTAACTGAATCACAAGAATGAACTCTTTAAACCCAAGATTGTTAAAGTTAAAAATGGCAAAATAGTATAAAAAAAAAATTTTAGGGTTAAAAACTTAGAATTTAGAACCCAAGATTATTAAAGTAATGAAAATATAGTTTTATTGTGTCCAAGTTTGATTTGATTGCTATTTTATTGAAATTGATGTTAATGCTTGAATCAAGTTAGAAAAGTTTACGAAGTAGCATATATTTTAGAGGACGGAATGACTGTTGCAGAGTTAAAACGAGTGTTCCATCAAGTATACTTATAATTCCATTGAGCAATAAGTTTGTTGAAATAGTTATTTTCCATTACATGATAATTAAATGGATTAGTATGGTGTGATTGTGGAAAAAAAAAATCGAATTCTTTTTGCGAGTATTGTGGGAAATCTCATCTCAAGATTTGTTACGAAGAGTTAGGGGCTTGCTTCGGGTGTAGGAAGTAAGGGCATATTATTAAGGAATGTTCAACTAGGAGAATGAGTAGTAAAGATAACATGGGGGAAAGCTAGAATAAAAGGCATTTCATAGGTGTCCAATGAACTAGCAATAGGTATTGCAGTTCTTTTAACCAAAAGGATAAAAGATTTGATTTTGAGGCTACATATTCATTTGTAGCTTATACTTTTTATATGTTCCTCTGATAAAATATGTTATGTTATAAATTATATTTACAAAGATTGAGAGATTAATCTTGAAGATAGGAATATTATAATTGATTGCTATTGAAGATGCACGAGTTTGACATTATCTTGGTAATAAATTGGTTAGTCGCCTATTATGTAATAGTGAATTGTTTTACTAAGGTACATTCCGGGCCAATTGGAATTTGGTTTTGGTGGGAGACGATTTTTGATGGGTCAAAGGTTGCTAAATGCGATTAAGGCTACAAAGTTACCAAAAAAAAAAAAAGGTGGATGTGTAGATTTCTTAATTTATGTGATTACCGAGGAGTGAATTGAGCCACAATAAAAAACAAATATTCTATTGTAAATGGGATGGTGAGAATAATGAGACTGTAGAAGAAGTTGATTACTCGGAATAGTTGTTCTTTGAGAAATTGTTATTTGATTTTTTTTTTAGGGAAGTATGATAAAATTTCTTTTAAGAATATTGATACACGTCTTAAGTTAGAAGTAAGATCTTAGAATAAAATATTTTCTTCAGCTAGTAAAAGACCAAAATGGAAATAAAATAAGTAAACGAATCCAAGTAAAAATGTATAAAAGGTCTAAGCAAGATGTTGAGGATTGTAATTAGGTCATGAAATGTATTTCACATTTCTTAAATATTTTTTGTAACTATTCATTATGAATAAAATGTTAAGGAAATACAGATTTTATTTTACGAGATCTATAAGAATTGATTATTAAGAATTATAAATTATTGATCGAGAGTAGAGCCTAAATTGTAAATGTGTGAGGTTAATGTAGAAGTTCATTTTAGGTTCTTTTATGAGAAGATTTTTAAGAAGATTAGAGAAATATTATGAAAAAGAAATTTAAGATCATAAAATTAATAAAATTTTATTTGTGGATGAAGGCCAATGATGTTTAAGAAATATGACAATTTTCTTTAAGGAGTGAAATTGATGTTTTAAATTAGATTAAATTTACAAAGATCTGAAACCTTTATTGACATGTTATACATAAAGAGGAATATATAGTTTCCTAAGTTAAGAATTTATATTTATCTATTTTATTCAATAAATTTTTAATGATTAAGGAGTACGATTAGGAAATTCCATAAGTATAAAATATGCTTATTTTCATGATAGTTGAAAGACAAAGTTCATAGTTGAAATATATATATATATATATATCAAAAACAATTTATGAAAGAATATTATCTAGTGAGTTATTTAAGAGATTTCAATTAAGAATTTATTTGTTTCAAAGTATATTAATGAGAATATTTTAATATGTATAATAATATTGAATTTTGTAGGCAAAAGAAAAATTATGATAGTGGACTTAATATGATTGATGGGGTTTTTAACTGAATGAATACTGGTTATATGGATAAGATAATTAGTAAAAGAGTTATTCAAGGTGAATAAAAGAAAGATTTAATTACTAAGTATAACTCAAATATTATTTTATTTAATCTTTTATATTAATAAAATTATTTTAACGAAATTGATAGGACATGTAAGTTGGTTTTGTATTGGCTCAAGGTGTTGAAATTTGATTTTGTTTGATGATTAAGATATTATCGAATATACATGTCTGTATCTTAAATTTGAAAAGATTTAGACCATGTGAGGAGATAATTAAGATCGATATTACTTTGTATGATTTCATATGTAGTATATAAATACATTAGTTTGTAACTGATTTTAAGGTTCATATGGCGGAACTATAAGGTATTATAAAAGTAAGTTATTTAATTATTTAATTTTTAAGGTTTAATATTTTATACATATGTTATTTTAGAACATAGAATGGAATGAGAACAAAAGTATCAACAAATAGTTTTGGGTGACTTGATTCAATAATTTAATTGAGAAAAGTTATTATTAGATGTTCTTAAATTAAACAATAATTTTTGCTACAGTAAGTATTATAGGTTATAATCAAATTGAAAATATACAATTCTTGATTGATATGAATGAGATGGTTAGAAGTTTATTTTAAGAATATCAAAAGTATCATATTATAGTGTACTATTTGAGAATTTAGATTTGTGTTTACAAGGAATTTTGCTTATGCTGTGATGAAAGTTTTAAGTATGAAATTATGCATTTATAAGTAGAGATTGGCTAAGATAATGATGTATAACAATTCTTGATGTAGGAGTTAGACCATAACCATATTTAATGGTTGATAACTATTGAAATTCTTCGCATAGGTAATACATATATTACTCAATATATTAATAAATATGTTTTGACATTATGATGGGACAATGATTGAATATTAAGGAATTAAGGCGATTAGAATAAAGTTGAATTATATTATAAAGATAATGTCTCTAATATCTTATATTTAGATCTTGGATATATATACAATGGATATGTTGTATGTTATATTGACCTTAGTTAATCTATAATACATAGAATTTTGTAGAAGTTAGTTATAAGTTTTGTTGTGTTATAGAATAATGAATGGTGATATTATAGTTTAGAATAAGGGATGATGACAGTAAAGTTTAAGCATTGAGATCATGTAGACTTTAAGTTTAAATATAATGATTGAACTACAAGTCAATAAGATATATGATTTAATATTATACAATTTTTTTGAAGCTTATTATTGGAGTTGCTCAGTAGAAGTATGATTTATTAAGAATAATATTTGCTACTACCATAAATGAATGAGTATTAGAAAAATAGACTCATAATTATGTATTGATTTGACTAAATTACCACACGTTTCGAATGGTAATGGTAATTGCAATGAGTTTAATCAAGTGAGTCATTTCAATTACTTACATTGTGGGGATTTCATAAGATGATCATTATAGGTAAATTTAAAGAGTACTACTTGAGTTATACATGATAAATTAGGTGCTTATCAAATTTCCAAGACGAAATTTTCATAAGGAGGGGAGAATTGTAGCGCCCGCAATTTTAGAAATATGCACTGTAGCATTCACAGTATTTAAAAAATTTAATCAAATAATTTGAAGTTATTTACTTAATTAAAATTTAATATAATTTATAATTTTTGGATGAATGATTGAATTTTGAAATCAAAAGAGTGTTATTTGTTTAAATTAAAAAAAATTAATTCTATAAAATTAGGTTATAATTGGATTTTAGATTAAGAAAAATACTATGTAGATTAATTTTTGGTTTTAATTAGGACTAAAATGAAATTTTTTTTAAATTTTAAGCTATTTTTATAATTTTAAAAGAATAGTCATTTAATTGAAATTTTACATGTTAAAATAAAATAATTTTGCTTGTTCCTTTTTCCTCAACCTATTTTTATTCTTTTATATCTAGCAGCCTATTTCTCCCAATTCTCTCAATGTTTGGCCATAACGCTTCAAATTCAGTCGATTTTCTTTTAAAGTTCAGTTACCAGTAAGTTATTTAATGCATTAGAAACTTGAATTTTAGCATTTAAGCGTAAATTGAATTTAGGGTCACTATTTATTCAAATAATTTACGCTTGAATTTGCGTAAAAAATGTTAGATTGTATTAAATTTAAGTAGAAAATATAGTATTCGATTGAATTTGCATTGATTGATGTGCTTGTGGGAAG
This sequence comes from Cedrela odorata, assembly GCA_035584115.1. NCBI lineage: Eukaryota > Viridiplantae > Streptophyta > Magnoliopsida > Sapindales > Meliaceae > Cedrela > Cedrela odorata. The sequence goes on along the minus strand of JAXCLQ010000007.1, from coordinate 262,414 downwards.
AAATTTGAGTATTTTTCTCTCTGATCAAAAGTGATTTTGAATGTATTAGAGTATTTTTGAATATGCTACAGTACCTTTAATCTTAACCGTAACTGTTGCTACAGTATCCCGCATGAACAGTTATTACAGTATCTAGCTTAAATAGTTTTTTTGTTACAGTATTTAAATTAAAACTATATTTGTTTTCTTAGAAGAAAATGTGTAAGTTTAAGGTAGTTAAAATGTGAATTAAAATAAGTTAGTCATGAGAATTCATTGTTGAAAATCGAGGAAATGACCTTAATTAGTTAAATTCAGTGATATGGATAAAATTAAAGAATTTTCGACATTAATTCCATGAATATCACTTTTAAAACATTTAAATGGATTAATTGAATAGTAGAATACATGATTTATATATTTGTGGTATTAGGCTACAATAATGTGGTAGAAAGATCAAGTTAGGTGGGAGGATCATTAGTGGGAGTGGTTACTCTCTCATTGTAGTAAGTAAAATCGTACATATATTTTTACTGCTTTTGAAATAATATGATATCTGAGCATGTGTTTGAAAATTAAGGATTTTGAATGTTTTATGTGTTGATATCAAATTTATGAAATGATTTTATGGCTCTAGTAGTTAGTTAATGTTTATTCTGATTTGGCCAGGTATCGTATCAAAAGCGGGAATTGTGAGCTATTTAGAATTCTGTTTAATGTGTTATGTACGTTTCTGTCATATTCGAAATGGAAAGAAGCTACTTTAAGCGAAATACGTGAACACGTTTTAAATTCGAGTCACCGTGGGTGCAGGAGACACTAACTGACTGACCCATTTATGAAAATGTCTGTACTATGAATTGGTTTCTATGTAATTGAAAAGTTTGAAAATGTGTTGATTTGTTTGAGTTTGTATATTTTGTACAGCATCGACATGTGCAAACTTACGTAGTTTACTTATTGATATTTTATCTCACCTTTTATTGTAAAAATTTAATTTTTTAGAGAATAATATTTATGAAGGAAGAAAAGAGGAGTATGCAGGTAGTTAGGCATAGAATAAATTTTGGTTATAGGTAATTAATGGAGTAATTGTAAGCTTGAGAACTAGTTATGTAGATAACTCATTGTATGTGTAAGGAATTATAAAATGGTAGACATTTAAGAATCATGTAATTGTAATACTCTTTATATGAAATGCTGTAATAATATGTAATCATGATTGATTAAGTAAGTATGAAATTGGGTGTGACAATGACCCTGCATAGAGAGGCAAATAGCATTCTGAGACCTTGCGTCCCTGAGAAAAGCTATTTGAGCAGTGATGGAAGCCCGGGCTTTCTCAAGAACAAAAACCTCTTAAAAGAAGTTAGAAGGTCTCGGGTATAAAGGTCTCAGCTACTGCTCATAAACGTTTCGGACTTGAAGGTCTTAGCTATAATTTGTAAAAGTCTCGATCACAGCTTATGAAGGTCTTGGATATAAGGTATTTGAGCTCGTCTCAAGTGGATGAAGAAGTATTGAGCAAGAATTCCCAATATGCTCAACGGTTACGTGTCCAAGAAGGATTCTTACTAAGTAAAACTTCTTATATTATAAGAACCCTAAGGCCAAATAGATACGCTTTGCGCAGAACGCATTTGATCATAGAAAATTCGGAAGCTGATGCTTACAAAATAAAATTCTCATGATTCTTGGAATCTAAATATGACTAGGATTTTTATTTCCAGATTTTATAGAATTCTACTAAGTTTGAGAGACTCACGCCTATAAAATGAGATTAATGGCTACCAAGTAAGCATGATGAAACTACCCTAAAGCATACATACATTCTCTTTTTCTTTTAGTTCTCTCTCTAAAAAATATTCATAAGTAAAACCCTGACTTAAGCATCGAAGGGTTTTCGCTGGACAACCAGCTTTTACTCATAAGGTTTTCTTGTGGTTGCAAATTGGAAAACATTCAAGGAAGAAAAAGATCACTGGTGCACAAAATCCAAAGGAGGATTTTACTGCATCAACAATATATATATATATATATATATTTTTGATGTAACAAAAATCCTTCATTGGACTCAGTGCACTAGCAACGATCTTCTTTTTCTCCACTCGATTGCTTTCGTAACTTACGATCACAATGGAAAACTATGGGGGTAAAAAGCCTATTGTCTGGCGAAATCCCTCAGATATTTAAGTCAGGGTTTTACTTATAAATATTCTTTAGGAGAAAGAGAGTCTGGCGAAATCCCTCCGATGTTTAAGTCAAGGTTTTACTTATGAATATTCTTTAGGAAAAGGATCTAAAGGAGAATTGTAATAGTTCTTGGCCAAAGTCTCAGTAGTCGTACTTGGTTGTAGCTAGTCTCCTTTTATAGATGTTATTGTCTCCCTAATATGGTAGAATTCTTTGAAATCTAGTAATCAGTATCTCACTAAGCGAGAATCACGGAGATTTCTTAGTTTAAGTATCGGCTTTTGAATCTTGTGGGATTGTATCTCTAAGATTCTTATTATTTTATAAGCTTAATTTAACAAGAATCCTTATTATAGAATAATCTGGGAACATATGAGAAATAGATGAATCATTCACTAATATGCAAATATAGAAAGGTCTCGGAAATCTTTGTTTGGGATTTCTTTTATCCATCTAAGATGAGCTCTGGTGCTGCATGTCCGAGACCTTTATAAGCTATAGCTGAGAAACTTGTAGGTTATGGCTGAAATCTTTATAGTGTGTCCTCAAGATAAGGTTTAATCCGAGCCTCCTGATGATTTTGAGAGGTTTTGACTTCTATTACTCCTTAAGTCCTTGCCATCCCTTTTTATTACTATGATGCTGACCCGAGATCTCTTATTATCTTATCAAGTCCTAACCCTTGACAAGGCTTGAGCTTTTCTTTTTGGGTAGCAGTTGGTCCTGGAACAATGTTTGTCTCTGCCTGCAGAACCATTCTGAGCCTTGTGCATACTAAACTATACCTAACATCAAGCCCTCTAGTTTTAGTCAAAAACAATTGTTCTTTGATTAAAACTAAAGGTGACGGTTTTGAAGAGATGCGCCTGTTTATCACAATTAACTACTTAACTAGGAGTCCGATTGTTTTCAAAATGTGGCAGATGATGACTGGCTCTTGGGATTTCTGAATGGAACAATAACTGCAAGTAGGCTCTGTTTCCATGTGCAGCGGAAGCGCGATGTATGAAATGAAATTTCGGGCGCACAACCGCTGCAGGCGAGTCTTGGTTATCATTATAAACTTGCGGAACAAACTCCCTGACGATCTATATTTGCATACATGCATGTTACAGTCTACAAAACATACTCTGTTTTGTAAACAAAAACAAAAAAAAATATAACCTTTGTTCTAGCAATTCGAACCAACAACAACCTTGCTTTCTTGGGTGTCCACACACGTCAGTGTTGAGAATGCTAGTTCTGGCTTGATTGAGATCTTTAAGCTTCACAAAGCTTACCAAGCTCTTTCTCTCTCTCTCTCTAGCCTTTCTGTTCCTCTCTCTTTTGGTTTCTACCTTGGTTCACAACCAAAACTCTGCACCAATCTTTGCTTCACCAAGCTTCTGTTAGTTGAAGAAGAGGAAGAGGCTTTGGTTTCAAAAACAGAAAAGAAAACGAAAGAAAACAGAGAAAGAAAAAGAAACTTAATACGTTTTTCTTGTGTATTTATATATATATATATATATATGTATTAACAAGCTTAATACTTAAGCTTTCTTTTAAAACAAATCCTTCCACCGACTCCACAATTTCATAAATATCAAAATCCAATTAATGCAATG
>JAXCLQ010000007.1:236712-258538 GCA_035584115.1 Cedrela odorata | reverse complement strand
TTATTATTATTATTTTCATATAAATCTCCTACAACACCCACACCTAATGAAATTTATGCCTTATCAAATTAATAAAAATTTCAAATATCAATAAAAATCACATACTTTGGTATATTTTACATTATATACCTCAATTTCGATTTAACTATGCATACGTAACCTCGATTAATTTTTTTCTCATAACCTATGCCGAAACTTTGGTTTTAATTTAAAATTTAATAAATTCAATTTGTGTCGAGATTGCGGGTTCTACAATTCTACTCCTCTTAAAATTGATTCGTCCTCGAATCACAATAGCCAAGGTTATGGAGTTCTAAAATGCATGGTTCATTTTGCCATTTCATATGTCTTCCTTTCAACTCTTTAAGGAATCTGAAATAATCTTGATAAAGATTCCTTAGTAGAATGCATAATTCATCTGTACAATTAAATGGACAATGTGAAATTTTTTTTTATCTCATCTACGTATTCCAATGCAAAATTTATACTAAGGGAAGTAGTCTATATGTTGATTCTTTTTGTTTTATGATTAAGATATTATTGAATATACATGTCCGCAACTTAAATTTGAAAAGGAATAGAGCAAGTGATGAGATAGTTAAAATCCATACTACTTGATATGAATTTATATGTAGTATGTAGATACATTAGTTTGTACTGATTTTAAGGTTCATATGGTGGAATTATGAGGTATTATAAGAAGTATACTATTTAATCATTTAATTTTTAAGGCTTAATATTTTATACATGTGTTACTTTTATAACATAGAGTGGATGAAGAACAAAAGTATTAACAAATAGTTTGGGTGATTTGGTTAATAATTTGATTGAGAAAAATTATTCTAGGATGTTCTTAAATTAAATAATAGTTTTGTTATAGTAAGCATTATAGGCTATAATTGAATTGAAAATATACAATTTTTGATTGATATAAATGAGATGGTTAGAAGTTTATCTTAAGAATATCAAAAGTACCATATTATAGTATACCATTTGAGAATTAGAATTTGTGTCTACAAGAAATTTTGCTTATAATGTTATGAAAAATTAAGTATGAAATTATGCTTTTTATAAGTAGAGATTGGCTAAAATAATGACGTATAACAACTCTTGATATAGGAATTGGACCATAACTGTATTTAATGGTTTATAACTATTGAAATTCTCCGCATAGGTAATATATATTATTCAATATATTACTAAATATGCTTTGACATTGTGATGGGACAATGGTTGAATATTAAGGGATCAAGGCGATTAAAATAAAATTGGATTATATTATAAAAGCAATGTCTATGATATTTTAGAATTAGATCTTAAATATATATATATATATATACAATGTACATGTTGTATGTTATATTGACCTTAGTCAATCTGTAATATATAGAGTTTTTTTAGAAGTTATTTATAAGTTCTGCTGTATCGTAGAATGAAGGTTGATGACAGTAAAGTTTAAGCATCGAGATCATGTAGGTTTTAAGCTTAAATATAATGATTGGACTATAAGTCAATAAGATTTATAATTTAAGATTATACAATTTTATGGGAACTGGTTATTAGGGTTGCTCAGTTGAAGTATGAATTATTAAGAATGATATTTGCTACTACCATCAACTAATACATATTAAAAGAATAGGTTCAGTAATTATATATTAATTTGGCTAAGTTACCATATATTTCGAATGATAGTAGTAATTAAAATGAGTTTGAACAAGTGCACCAGTTTAATTACTTGCATGGTGGTGGTTTCATAAGATGGTTATTATAGATAAATACAATGGATAATAGTTGAATTATACGGGATGAATAAGAAACTTATCAAACTTCGATAACGAAATTTTTGAAAGGAGGGGAGAATTGTAACGCCCACAATTTTAGAAATTTGTAAATGTACCATCTGCAGTATATAGAAAATTTAATCAAATAATTTTATGTTATTTAATTAATTAAATTTCATGTAACTTGTAATTTTTAGGTAAATAATTGAATTTTAGATTCAAAATAGTGTTATTTGTTTAAGTCCAAAATTAATGTTATAAAATTGAGTTATTAGTGAATTTTAGATTAAGAAAATAGTGTTTGGATTAATTTTTGACTTAATTGTAAAGATTCTAAAACATTTAAAAGATTCTAAAACATTAAAGGTTATTTTAGAATTTTTTTAGAAAGGACTAAAATAAAAGTTTTATAAAGTTTTAAGCTATTTTTATAATATTAAAAAGAACAGGGGTCTAATTGATATTTAACAATCCATGATATAACACAATTTGCCTTCTTCCTTCTCCATTCCAGTAGTATCCGTTTTCTTAACAAAATATTTTGTTTTCCTTTTTTTCTCAAATTCCAGCTTAATTCCTCCGAATTGAAGTGTTTTTCTTTCAAATTTTAATTATGGGTAAGCTTAATGATTCATTAGAAGTTTAATTTTTAGATTTGGGGCGTGAAATTGAATTTGAGTTACTATTTACATAAGAAATTTATCATTGATTTCACTTAGGAAATGTTAAATTAGGTTAAATTAGAATAGAAAATATAGTGTTGAATTGATTTGGCATTGATTAAGGTGTTTGTGAGAAAAAATTGGTGTGTTTTTCTCTCGGGTAAACTGTAATTTTGAAGGTGTTACAGTATTTTTGAATATTGCTACAATAACTTACTCTGCACATTAACTTTCATCTGTACAGCAACTGTTTGTACAGTAACTTTAATCTGTACAGTACTGTTTGCACAGTAAAACCGATATAAACAATGTTTAGCTACATATTCTGATATAAACAGTATTATATTACAGTAATTTCGTGCGTGAACAGTGTTTTGTTACAGTATTTAAATAAAAACCATATTTGTTTACTTAGACGAAAATATATAAATTTAGAGTAGTCGAAAATATAAATTAGCATAAATTAGTAATAGAAATAGTTATTGAAAACCGGATAAAGGACTTAGTTAAATTTTGTGATGAGGGTAAAACTAAGGAAATTTTGACACTAATTGAACAAATATCGCATCTAAAATATTTACATTGTTTATTAAATAGTAAAAAAAACATGATTTATATATTTCTGGTATTAGGTTACAAGAATCCGAAAGAAAGATTAGGTTACAAGAATCCGAAAGAAAGATCAGGTTAGGTGGGAGGATCATTAGTGCGAGTGGTTACCCTCCCATTGTTGTAAGTAAATCGTGCATGCATTTTTAATATTTTCCAAAATCATGCAATATTCAATGTTATGCTAAAAATGGTGAATTTTAATGTTTTGGTATGCCGAGATTGTTTTTATGAAATGAAAATTGAAAATAATGAATTTTAATGTTTGATATGCCGATATCGCATGTATGAAATGATTATTGAAAATGATGTCGATGTGTAAATGTTAATGAATGAAAATGATTTTATGGCTCTAGTCATTGGTTAATGTTTATTCTGAGACGCACAATACACATTTTTGTTTAACATGCAATATACGTTTCGGTTGGAATTGATATGAAAATGTCCGCTTTAAGCGAAACACGTGATCACGTTCTAAATTCGGGTCGCCATGGGTGTAGGTGATATTAACTAACTGGGCCATTTTATAAATGTTTGAAATATGAATGAATTCCTATATAAATTGATAGTTTGAGAATTCATAGATCTGTTTATGCAAATATGATTGCTTTGAAAATGATATAAATATGAAAAGTTTGAAAATGTATTGATCTATTTGAGTATTTATGTTCTGTATCACATTAACATATGAAAAACTTGTATGGTTTACTTACTGAGATGTTATCTCACTTTTTATTGTAAAAATTTTGTTTTTCAAAGAATAATACGTAGAAGTGACAAATGATGCGTACAAGGTTAGTTAGGTATAGATGAAATCTTGGTTATATGTGTAATTAATAGAGTAATTATAAGTTTGAGAACTAGTTATATAGATAACTCTTTGTACGTGTAAGGAATTTAGAAATTGTAGACATTTAAGAATTATGTAATAGTAATACTCTTTGTATGAAATGATGTAGCATTATGTAATAATGATTGATTGAATAAGTATGAGAATGGGATGTTACAACTACTATCCTATCTTGTCTCTTGAGGATGCCTTCACCTTGCCCTATACAGCTCTTAATAAACTGTACCCTTGAATCCAACTCTTGAGCTGCACGAATCTCATCAATAAGAACAGACATCACCTAAATCTGTGCCATCAACAGACCCTGGTCTGTTATTTGAAACAACATTCCATCTCTAAAACAGTCATGCAACTCCCTCACCCTCTGATGTTTACTTACTGCTACATACGATAAACTCCCTATCGATATCCTGCTTAAGGCATCTGCTACTACGTTTGCCTTACCAGGATGATACTATATAGTGCAATCATAATCTTTTAGAAGCTCAACCCACCTCTTCTGCCTCAAGTTGAATTCTTTCTGACTTAAGATGTATTTAAGGCTCTTATGATCTGTATATATATATATATCAAGTGTCTCACCATACAAATAATGTCTCCATATCTTAAGTGTAAAGATCATTGCTGCCATCTCCAAGTCATGAGTGGGGTAATTTTGCTCATAAAGACGCAGCTGCCGTGATGCATAAGTTATCACCCTACCCTGCTGCATCAACATACAACCTAAACCCACTCTAGATGCATCATAATATACTATATATCCTCCTGTATCTGTGGACAATACCAGTATAGGAGCAGTAGTCAATCTCTCCTTTAATTCTTGAAAACTCCTCTCATATGCAGCAGACCACTCGAATTTAACATTTTTCTGAGTTAGCCGTGTCAATGGAGCAATAATCCTAGAGAAGTTTTCTACAAAACATCTATAACAACTTGTTGACCCTAGAAAACTCCGTATCTCAATCACACTAGTTTCAATGCATGTGTGCATGTCAAGATCGATTGGGAGCTTATTCCGCAAGTTTATAAAGATAACCATGGCTCCCCTACGGCGGTTGCGTGTCCGAAAGTCCCTTTAGTGCGCCTCGCTTCCGCAGCTCACGGAAACAAAGCATACTCAAGCTCACTGTTCCGTTCAGACTAATCATATCTGGAGCAGCCTATAGCAATTATTGATAGAGGAACCAAAAAGTTGTGATTTAGATGGATTCCATCGGTTAAAGTAGTCTGGCAACATCATAAGGAGCAAGAAGCCACCTGGGAACTTGAAGAGCTTATGAGGAAGCAGTTTCCCTAGCTATTTGTTAATGAAGGTATTCAATTATCTTTAATTTATTTAAATTCGAGGACGAATCATATTTAAGTTGGGGGGTAGAATTGTAATGGTCAAAAAATTACGATAACAATGAAACTAAGATTTCGGTGGTCGGATAAATTTTTATTTTCAAATTTGTGGTGTAAAACTAAATGGAAAATGAATTTACTATATTGGGTTGATAGTCGATACATGGAATATATCAATGGGCCTAAGTGTTTGTATAAAATAGGCCTAAAATCAAGTAAGGCTATTAGGATTAAATTGAGCCTAAAATAAAGATCCATTTAAAAAAATTAAAAATTAATTAAGCATAAAATAAATAATAATTTGAATATTTTGGACCAAGGAGAGCTAGCCACTTAAGCAAGGAATATGTGGTATATATTGAGTTTATTAAAGTTAGAAGTGGTGGTGGAAATTTTTCAATTTAAAGCATGTAACTTAATAATTTATTTAAATATAATAATTTATTAAAATATCAAAAAGCTCTAGAAAACTCTAACATTTTCCATTTTTATTTACCAAAAATATAAATAAGTAAATGAAACAAAAAATGAATGTGGAGACCATTCCCTTGACATGAACCAAAACAAACCAAAAGCTTTACCATTTTCTTTTCAAAATCGTGAGCTAAAAGGAGAGAGAGCTAGACAAATAAAGTTTAATTCAAGTCAAATAAGGTGATTGAAGATGAAACTAAGCACAAGGAAGCCATGGAGGAATAACGCTTGATTAAGGTGAGTGGAAGTTGATTTATTTCATGAGTTTTGGTCATATGATGATGATATATAGTTATGTTATATGGTTATGTGTTTTGTTGTTGTTTTGATGTATGAATCGTGTTTGAAAGATGATTGAGATGATGATGATGAAGAGCCTATATGCTTGGATGTTAAATGATGATGAAGTTTGATGTGATGATATGAAGACATAGTGTAAGGAAGCCTGTAGTATTGTTATTGATGCTGAAATGCATGGCTTTTTATTTGGTTATGGAAAGAGCTGGTTCAAACAGCTAAGTCAGTGGCTTTAATGTATGTTTGTTAACAAATTGAAGTAGAAATGATGAAATAGGAAGCCTATAAATTGAATGGGGTAAATTAGTGAATGGGGTGGTGCATTATATTTAAGCATATGATGGTTAATTAAGTCTTGTTATTGTGTTTATTTGTGTGAATGAATATAGCTTATTTTGGATATGTTTTGGGGCATGAAAATGCATAATTTAAAGTTGGAAAATATTGAGTTAAAGGTCTGGTCTGGTCGTGTATACTGGTGTGGGGTAGAAATTGGATGCATACATTTGGCATGCTTGTTGTAGAAATTATGGCTTAGTAAGTTGTAAAGAATGGACCATATCTTGAGTTATATAATTCAAAACAACGAACTGTAACAATTGGCGTAAATTTAAATTTTAGAATTTTTCATGCATGCATGTGTTGGTATTGAATTTTTCAATAAGGCTAACCCGAAATCAGGACCTGATCATTTTCTTCCTGTACAATAGTTATAATTTCAGTCGTAACTTGAGTTTTATGTAATAGAATCAAAATTCGTAAAACCCTACTGAAACTAGACTCATAAGAGCATATTCTGTAAAACTTTCAATTCCAAATTCCATACCGAATGACCGTGATGAATTTTTTAAATTAGTGTATATTCAGTGAATTTGCATATTAAAGGGCAGAAACTGTTTTGGTAATTTCTTAACTTTCGTTACTTTGAATCAAATCCCATAAAATCTGTAGAGATCCTAGATACCCTAATTTATCAATGGAGATGATAATTTATAAATAACTTGTTGTTTGCTGATGCTGTATAATTATGAAAAGCCATTGTTCTAACAAAAATGTCTGTTTGTAGATCGAAGACGGGATCCACCGTTGTGCCACCATAGCTTTGTTGGCCACATTCTAAATTTGTGAGTGCAGTACTTACTTTCTTTATTTATTTTTTTGAAAAAGTATTGAGATTATTATTGATGAGGAAAGGACAAGTTTTAAATATTTGCATATGTTTTATGAGATTTGCCAATTTTTATACTTATGATCGAATCTAGATGAGATTTATTGTTTTAGTTTGATATGACTTATTTATGGAATTTTATGACTTCATGATGTTATAATGATTTAACATGATTTTTAGAAAGTGCGTTTTGAGAATTGATGTTGAAATTTTGTATTTGAGAAAGATGAGGTTTACTATGTTTTTTTTAATACTTAGTTTTGAGAAAAGTATTTTAAAGAAGATATTTGAACTGTTGTTTTATTTTTATGAACTCTCCTGAATACATGATATTTAACGACGTGCACGGATCGTAGATGGGAGAATTAGGGGGATGCTTCTGGTTCCTTCCCTTTATAACGACTAGATGACCCATTCCCAGATGTAGTATATTTGAACGACCAGATGATACATTCTCGGGTGTAATGTATTGATGTTTTCAGTTTTAGAAAAGAGATTTAAATGTGACAAAGTTTAAATATGATTTACTTTTACTTCAGTTTAGTAGATTTTCCTAACAGGATTTATTTTAAATTATTTATTTATTTTTCTAACGATTTAATTTAAATGTTTTTAGCTCCACTTACAAGGTCTTTCAAAAGATCTGACCCCCCCACCCCCCCCCCCTCACTTCCCAGTTTTGCAAGCCCGTCCATATTGGTGAGCCATGGCTGATTTTTGTGAAGACATGCAAGGAAGAGGAAGATGGGTAAAGTCACTAGTGTTGGTCAAGTCTATCATGCATAGTAGGAAGTTCTACATTAAAACAGAATGTAGTCAACATTTTGCTGTATTTTGAAATCATGTACATATACAAATAATGTGTGTAAACTTTGATATAGTTGATATATATATATATATATATGTATGCATGGTTTCGAGCAATAAGCCCATTTTAGAACTGCATGTGTGCATGGATGTCATATTTGGTTATTAAAGTCAAGTCGTTATAGTAGGGTTTGTCAAAGGCTTATGGTGATGGTGGGATCCATCACCTACCGGTAACATTTCTAGATTTGGGATATTACATTTTACCAATGTTCTCATGACATAGCCATCGATTGGTCGATCTAAGCCTCTAATAACTAGAATCATATGAAGGAACCTCCTTTCTCAAACCATTTATCAAGTAGCCATCTTATTGACTCTACAGTTCTATACTTTTGTCTTCTGTCAAGTGTTCAATGAGTTCAATGCTAGGAAGCTAGAGAAGAACATATTTAAGGGGAGACACAAGAACAAGTTATTTTTAGCAATTATTGGAATCACCATGTTTCTTCAACTACTGATGGTTGAGTTTTTGAAGAAGATACTCAAAGACTGAAGTGGAAGCAATAGGGAGCTTAAGTAGGCATTACAAAATATCTTGGCCAATTAGTTTTCTGACAAAGTTCATTCCAGTTTCATGCAAGCAGTTTCTCAAACAAAGAGCTTTTGAATCGTGAATCCTCATAGCAATGATCATTTCTCTGTCAAAAATAAACTTTTACCTTTGTTTAATTAGTACTATAAATATCTTGTATGATGGCTTAGTTCAAGAATCAAAATTTAATTAAAATACAAGAGAAGCTTCTATTGTTTCAAGTTAGTTTACGTTTGAAAATTCTTGTATATTTTTCATTAAACATATGGTGTATACTTGAGTTTGCTCTAAAACTAGTGCTGCTCAATTTTTGTATAAACACCAGATTACTTAATTTTAGAGTACTAAGTATTAGTCTTGTCTTATTTTGATAAATTTTGCAATTGTTAAAATATTTAATAGTTACATTGTACATGGACTTTTCTTAAAATAGTAGATTATCAAATTTTAATTTAATCACTATAACTAAAACTTGCCAGTAACCATAATTACCACTTACAATTTATAATAGTAAATTAGCTAAATCGACAATGTGCAATTATTGCGTGGTAAATTGTACAGTTTAAAATTTTATTCACAATATAGATAATAAATTGTGCATAATAGTTTTAACAACTTGCTTCTTCATCATTAGCAACTTATTCAATACAACAATACATTATTATGATTTTCTACAGCACCTTAATTGATTGTAGGTAAAGTGCAGGTGGTTAATTTAAATTTACCCCATGTAACACAATTGGTATAACTACTCATTTGTTGTAGTGATTATATGATCACAATGGTGCCAACTAGGTTTAGGTTAATCCCACAGATGAAGAACTCATTCAAATACTTGAAAGAAAAGTATTTGATCAATAAATGCCCCTCCATTTCAACTTCATTATTGAAAGAAACTGTTAGTGATGTATCGTAGGTCCAATAAAACTTATATATAAGATTACATTATTACATTGATTAATTACATTGGCAATTTTATCTATAAGCATATGCTATGTATTTAAGATTTCTTATATGATAAAGTTCATATAATAACACTCAGATAAGTCAATTTAATTGATATATGAGATTCTGTTATTTTTAAATGTTTCTAGTGACAGGATTATCAATATTAGGATGTTGATATATTCAATTTAAACTGGCATGTGTTATGACTATTATTGTCACACCTGTTTCATATTAACTGCAAATACATACTCATGTTTACTATATACAAAACTATTCTTTTATTACACAAATTTGAAACATTTATAGTAAACAATTTATTTTGTTTTTATATAAATACATACAAGGTTACATATATTACAACTCCTTGATATACAACTAACTTAATAACTAAATATCCAAACATAAATCTATACATATTACTTAGCTATCTTATAATTACATATATCCAAAAACTTCACATACGCCTAGTACCCTCGCTTGCGTATTTTGTCACCTCTATGTGCTATTATCTAAAAATAAATTTTTCAATAAAAATGTGAGATAAAATCTCAGTAAATAAATCATACAAGTTTTATATGTCGATGCAGTGCAAAATATAAAAGCTTAAACAATCAGTACATTTTCAAACTTCTCAATTATATAGAGTTCATTCAAAATACAAACATATTCAAAACGGTTTAGTTAATTAGTGTCACTTGTACCTACGGTGACCCGGATTCAGAAAGTGATCACGTGTTCTGCATTAAATGGTCATTCATATTTCATATAACAGAAACGCACACGACGCGATAAACAGAAATCTTACTAGCCTGCAAGCCTCGCCTTTAATATGAGATCCAGTTATGTCAGAATAACATAACTAATAACTAAGCCATAAAAATGCATTCCATTCAAATTTTCATTTATCGACAACAACTCATAAACATTTCATAAGTGCGATATCGGCATACAATATTTGAATTCATAATTTTTCAAAAATCATTTCATAAAACTCAAATTGGCATACCAAACAGTAATATACACATTTTCACACAACATCGAATATCGCACAGTTTCAAAAATATTAAAATGCATGCACGATCTACTTACAACAACGGGAGGATAACCATTCCCATTAATGATCCTTTCACCTAACTTGATCTTTCTCCCGAATTCTCGTAACCTAATACTGCAAATATATAATTCATGTCTTGTACTATTTAATAAATCAATATAAATATTTTAAATACGATATTTGTGAAATTAGTATCTAAAATTCCTTAGTTTTACCCCTATCACTAAGTTTAACTAGCTAAATCCTTTATTCAATTTTCAACAATGAATTTCTATTACTAACTTATGCTAATTCATATTTCTGACTACCCTAAACAAATACAGTTTTAATTAAAATACTATAGTAAACACTATTCATGCCAGAGTACTGTAGCTAAGATACTGTTAATACCTGATTCATTGTAAAAAAAAAAAGATACTGTACAAATTAAAACTACTATACAAACAATTATTGTTCAAATCAAAATTACTGTAATAATATTCAAAAACACTATAGCAACCTTCAAAATTACTATTTATCTGAGAGCAAAACACACCAATTTCTTTCCACAAACATCTCAATCAACACAAATTTAACCTAATATTATATTTCCTACTTCATTTCCTTTCAATTTAACATTTTCTATTTAGAATTTAACATAATTTATTTGAATAAATAGTAACTCAATTTTCAATTAATCATAAAATTTTAAAATTTAAGTTTTTATCAGGTTATAAAGTTTACCGGTAATTGAAATTTGAAAGAAAATTGCTCGAATTTGGAGTAATTTGGCCAGAATTTGAGAAAGAAAGAGAGATGAAGCATTTTATTGAAGAAAACGAAGGCTACTGGAATGGGGAAGGAAGAAGGCGAAGTCTGTTATATTGTGGTTGTAAAATATCAATTAGGCCCCTTTTTTAATATTATTAAAATAACCTAAAATTTTGTAAAACTTTTATTTTAGTCCTTTTCAAGATTTTAAAATAACTTTTAATGTTTTATAATCTTTAAAGTTAACTCCAAAATTAATCCAAACACTATTTTCTAATCCAAAATTCATTTATAACTTTATAACATAAATTTCAAAACTAAACAAATAAAACTATTTTAAGCCCAAAATTTAATCATTTACCCAAAAAGTCTAAATTACATATAATTTTTAATTAAACAAATAATATCAAATATTCGATTAAATTTTTTAAATATTGTAGAGGTTACAATTACAAATTTTTAAAATTGCAGGCGTTACAACTATCTTAGTGAAGGTAGGCAGCTGATCTCATAGGTTGCTAGTAAAGGTGTTCATTTAGTCTAACACATAGATGTTTATTTGTAATACCCCAATCTCATACTTACTCAATCAATCATGTTTATATAATACACATACTTTACACATATAGTCATTTGTTTTAATAATCCAAATGTCCACTCAATGTTACATCATTTGTCACACTCTTCGTACAAAATTTTCATATATAAAGACTTAACCTTAATATTCTAAAATTCACGCACAATACTACATTAGTATTACATGATTATTAAATGTCTATAATTTCCAAATTTGTTACACATATAAAAAAAATTATCTATATAACTAGTTCTCAATCGTATAATTATCCTATTAATTACAAATATAACAAATATCTTCATCTATACTTAACTAAGCTTGCCCGCGTCCTTTATCACTTTTATATACTATTCTTTGAAAAATAAAATTTTTAAAATAAATAGTGAAATTTACACATGTTAATGCGGTATAGAATATAAATATTCAAACATATCAATACATTTTTGAACTTTTTAATTACATAGAAACCAGTTCATAGTATAAACATTTTCAGAATAGCTCAGTTAGTTAGTGTCACCTGCATTCACGGTGACTCGAATCTAGAACATGGCATATATTCTCCTGAAACTAGGCAATTTTTTCATTTCGAATACAACAGAAATGTGTATATCACGTTAAACAGAATTCTGAATAGCACGTAAGTCCCACTTTGACAAGCAATCCGGCCAAATCAAAATAAACATTAACTAACGACTAGAGTCATAAAATCATTTTTATTCATAAATATTCATACATTGACATCATTTTCAACAATTATTTCATGAATTTGTTATCAGCATATAAAACATTTAAAATCCTCAATTTTTATATTATTTTCAAACATATGTTTAGATATCATATTATTTCAAAAGTAATAAAAATACATGCACGAATTACTTATTACAACGAGAGGGTAGCCACTCCCACTAACAATCCTCCATCTAACTGGATTCTTCTTCTAGATTCTCATAGACTAATACCACAAATATATAAATCATGTCTTCTAATATTCAATTAATCAATATAAATGTTTTAAATGCGATATTTATGGAATTAGTATCTAAAATTCCTTAGTTTTATCTATATCACTAAGTTTAACTAACTAAGGTTATTTACCTAATTTTCAACAATGAATTTCCCTAGCTAATTTATTCTAATTCTTATTTTTGATTACCCTAAATTTACTCATTTTGCCCTAAACAAACAAATACAGTTTTGATTTAAATATTATAGCAAAATACTGTTAATGATAGATTTACTGTAGCTAGAGACTGTTCATGCCGAAGTTACTATATCTAATACTATTTATATTGAATTTACTGTACAAATAGTTATTGTGCAAATTAAAAGTATTGTGCAAATAATTATTGTGCATGTCAAAGTTACTGTAACATATTCAAAAACACTGTAATACTTTCAAAAATACTATTCATCCGTGAGCAAATCACCTTAATTTCTTTCCACAAACATATTAATCAATGGAATTTCAACCTAATGCTACATTTTCTACTCCAATTCAATATAATTCTAATGTTTCTTACGCAAAATTAAGCATAAATTTCATGGATAAATAGTAACCCCAATTCCAATTTATGATAAAAATCTAAAATTCAAATTTTTAACAGGTTATAAAGCTTACTGGTAACTGAAATTTGAAAAAAAAATTAGAGAATTTGAAGTTATTTGGCTAAAAATTAAGAGAGAGAGAAAAGCTTTCGGTGGGTTAGAGAAATGGCCAAAAAAGACAATTTTTCCTTTATTTTGATATGTAAAATATCATTGAGATTTCTATTCTTTTTAAAATTCTAAAAATAACTCAAAACTTTGAAAAATTTTGTTTTAGTCCTAATGCAAGTCCAAAATTAATCAAAGTACTATTCCCTTAATCCAAAATTCACTTATAACCCAACTTTATGAAACTAATTTTGGGCCTAAACAAATAACACTATTTTGGGCTTAAATTCAATTATTCACTCAAAAATTCTAAATTACATGAAATTTTAATTAAACAAATAACATCAAATTATTCGATTAAATTTTCTAAATACTACTTATGTTATAGTTACAAATTTTCAAAATTGCAGATGTTACAATTCTCCCCTCCTTACAAAAATTCGTCCTCGAAATTTGATAAGTACCTTATTCTTCATGTCTAACTTAACTAGTACCTTTTGCATTTAACTAATATGACCATCTTATAAAACCACCACAATGCAAGTAATTGAACTGACGCACTTGATTAAACTCATTGCAATTACCTCTACCATTTGAAACGTATGGTAACTTAGTCAAATTAATACATAATTAATAAGCCTATTCTTCTATTACGTATTCATTAATGGTAATAGCAAATATCATTTTTAAAACATATATTTTATTGACTTGTAGTCCAATCATTATATTTAAGCTTAAAGTCTATATGATCTCGATGCTTAAACTTTACTGTCATCTTCCCTTTCTCTAAAATATAACATCACCATCAATTATTCTACGATACAATAAAACTTATAAATAACTTCTACAAAATCTTATGTATTGCAGATTGACTAAGGTCAATATAACATGCAACATGTATGTTGTATATATATTTAAGATATAAATCTAAGATATCAGAGACATTTTCTTTATAATATAATCCAAACTTTATTCTAATCGCTTTAATCCCTTAATATTCAACCATTGTCCCATTATAATGTCAAAACATATTTACTACTATATTGAGTAATATATATGACCTATTGGAAGAATTCCAATAGTTATAAACCATTAAATAAAGTTAAGGTCCAACTCCTACATCAATAATTATTATGCATCATTACCTCTACCAACCTTTACTTATAGAATGCATAATATCATACTTAAACTTTCATAACATATAAGTAAGATTCCTTATATACACAAATTTTAATTCTCAAATAGTACGCTATACTATGGTACTTTTGATATTCTTAATATAAACTTCTAGCCATCTAATTTATATCAATCAAAAATTGTATATTTTCAATTCAATTGTAGCCTACAATATTTATTGTAGCAAAATTATTATTCAACTTAGGAATATCCAATAATAACTTTTTTTTTTAATTAAATTATTAAACTAAGTCACCTAAATTATTTATTGATACTTTTGTTCTCAATCCATTTTATGTTCTAAAATAACACATGTATAAAATATTAAACCTTAAAAAATTAAATAATTAAATAACATATTTCTTATAATACCTCATAATTCTACCTTATGGACCTTAAAATCAATCACAAACTAATGTATCTACATACTACATATAAAATTATACCAAATAGTATGGATTTTAACTATCTCATCACTTGTTTTAAATCTTTTTAAATTTAAGTTATGGACATGTATATTCAATAATATCTTAATTATCAAACAAAATTGAATTTCAACACATTGAACGAATACAATACTAACTTACATGTCATTTCAATCTCATTAAAATAATTTCGTTAATATATAAAAATTTAATAAAATAAGATTCGAATGATGCTTAATAACCAATCTCTCTTCTATTCACCTTGAATAACTCTTGTGCAAATTGTCTTGTTCATACAATCAATATTCCTTCAATTACAAGCTCCATCAATCATGTCGAGTCTACTATCATAAATCTTTGCATATAAAATTCAATATCATTACACATATTAAAAAATTCTCATTAATATACCTTTGATACAAATAAGTTCTCAACTGAAATATCTTAAATAACACATCAGATAATTTTTCTTCATAAATCATGTTTGTTATCTTTTTTTTTTTTTCCAACTATGAACTTTGTCTCCCAAGTATTATGGAGATAAACATATCTCATACTTATGGAATTTCCTAATCGTACTCCTTAATCATTGAAATTTTATTAAATAAAATAGATGAATATAAATTTTTAACTTGGGAAACTATGTATCCCTCTTCATGTATAACATGTTAGTAAATATTTCAAATCTTGGTAAATCTAATTCAATTTAAAACATGAATTTCACACCTTAAAGGAAATTGTCATATTTCTTAAACACACTTAGCCTTCATCCAAAAATAAAATTTTATAACTTCTAGGATCTTAAATTTCTTTTTCTTAATACTTCTTTAATCTCCTCATAAATTTTCTAATATAAAAGCATAAAATGAAATCTTAAATCAACCTCATATATTTATAACTTAGATTCCATTCTCAATCAATGAATTATAATTTTCGATACTCAATTCTTTTAAATCTCGTAAAATAAAATTCTTATTTCTTATTGTTTTTTATAAGAATAAATAAGAATTAAGCTTTATTCTTAATTATAAACTATACTCATAAATAGTCTCATATCAAAAATCAGTTAATAATATAACCCAAATATTGTATAAATAATGGGAGTTTTTCGGATATCTATTAATGGAAACAAGTGATACTTGAAAAAAGGTCACATAAATTTTTGCAATGAACTTTCTTGGGTCCCTTTGTTAATTATTTGAAATGAAATTTGATTTTATAATTTTTTTGTAGAAGTTATTAAAACAAGCCGTTAACGCAAGGGAAGGTACTTGCCTACCTCTATATTCTTTCCATTTAAATTAAATTATGATAAACGGTCAAGAAAAGAGATAGATGATAATTTCTCTCTATTAAAAATAGGTCAAGGGATTAAAGTGAAATTGCTGGAAATAATGAGTAAAGTAAATAATAAGAGAAAATGTAGAGATCTTTGTGAATAACATGAAAAACTATTTGATTAAAGTAATATCTCTTAAAATATCAGGGACTAATCTAAAAATTTTCCTTTTTCTTTTTCCACAAATTAAATGATTAAAAACGAGTTGCTAATTAAAAATGGAGAAAACGTTCCACAACCCACACTGTTTCTATGACAACATAAAATAAGTTCTCGTATTCACACTTATTTAGTTCAAGAAGTCAAGATATTCGGATTTTATTTAGATATGATTGCATTTAAAAATATATATATTTATTACATTTTTAGACTGTCAATTGGATGAAAAAAGAAAGTAGTCAAACAAATTTATTCTTGTCCAGGGATTCAACAATTAATTAAGTAGTGTCGTTTTGAACCCATTTACATTCATGGATTTTTTAAGACTTGTGTATCCTTTCTCTATTATTAAAATGCAGTCATGTACCGTTTGGCACTTCCGGATATGACAAGAAAGTAAATCATTTATATACTTTCTATATTTTATGTTATCTTTGCAATGATTTATAATTTTTTTTAAAAAACATTTTATTTTAATTTGAGTAAGTTTAATACACATTTTCTATTCGTAGGTCTCTTAATCTTGTTTAAAGTGGAGTTTAAATATTCTTAATTATGGATTACAATTTACAATATAAAAAAATATATATATACATGTGAAGTTATAGATCAACCCAGATAATTTAATTAGTGGGTATTATAATTTAATAGATAAAATTACTTGAAATAGTACAAGAAGTTTTAGATTCAAACCGCATCTAGTAAATTAAGAATCAATTTGGGTTTTAAAAAAAATAATTGAATTAGTTTATATTATGATTATGTATATTCGAATATTAATGAGGTAATGAGTTTGATATTTATTTTGTATTGGTAGTCTTCTATATCAATTATAAGGTTATGATAAATTTCTCTTTTATCTATAATGTAATTTAATTTTAGATAAATCATTTGTGGGTCTACTAAATGTAGATTAAATTAGTATATATATTTTTATTTACTATGTGATTGTTTTTATATATTATTAATATTAATACTTGATAGTTTCTGCATATTTTAAATTTCTTAGATTTTTAAGATAATTTTTCGAGATAGATTTTCAAGATGCATGATATTTGCTTGGTTAAGAAAAGTAAGAATTTCTTCTGATTAAATAAAAATTAGTCATACTAAACAAGTTTGTACAATATTTTATTTTTTAAAAGAAAATATGGAAATTAATTTCTTTCAAAGATTTTCCATATATATATATATGTACATATTGACAACTTGAACGAAATAAGGAAAATTTATTAAAATATGTAGGGAAGTCGTTGGAACAAAAAAAAAAGAACACATTCATAGAAGGAGCAAAATTCCACACCAAATTTTAGTTAAAGTATCGTCAACAACTAAAATAATTAAGAAAGAAAAAATGAGAATAATTTATATACGATTGAATGTATAAAATATGGAGTTCGGTAAAATTACAATAATAATAGTAGTATAGTCCTTTTTTAAAAAAAAAAAAAATTACAGTAAAAAAAGTTAATTTATTGTGATATCATGTTAAAGAAATATTGAACAAAATTTTTTTTTTCAGAATATATATAACTTTGAAAATTGAATAGTTCAGAAAGAGGGTTGAAGTTGAGGTCCTAATATGTGCAAGAAATGTTACATCAACCTAAGACAGAAGCTACAAAAGTCTTTCAAGGAGAATGGAACAATTTGTTTATTGGTCTCCTTCTAATTTGATACACCAAATCTTTCTCTCAATACCTAAACAAGATACAAAAAAATCAACAATCCAATTATAATGGGACCTCAAAAATATTTGAAAACTCCAAATCAAAAATCCTTGTAAGACAACTGTAAATACTAATAATTATAAGTATCTTCTATCTTCCTTTTTTTTGTCTTTAATTAAATCTTTTTTTACTCATAATCTTGTAAGATCTCCATCATTTTCAAGCACATGTGTTATTGGATATAATCTTGTATAGTCTAAATTTTGAATAGATATGTTCATATTAAGGTCATAAGCGAATCCTAAATTGATCTTTACAAAGTTATTTGAACATGTATGTATGTGATTCTTGAAATCAATCTTATGATATCTATTTAGTGTCATTCAGTTAATATATTTTATTTTAATCTTCGAGTGTTTTTAATATCTTTTTTTGAAGCATCATTTCGTGGCAATCCAAATAAAAAGTTTATCTTATTTGATGGACATGACTGGAAAACATATATTTGAACAGATTCTTTCATAAGTAATAGATGGGATATGTACCAACTTTTATGTCTTTGTCTGTCAATCAATTTTAAGGTTTGTTTATAAGCTACTACTAAAATATAAATTTTAATAAAACTTACGAATTTGCATAAATAATAATAATAATAATAATAAATAACATATAGTCTATGAACATGAACTTTAAATTATATTGAAGCCAAATGACGGAAGCTAGTAGTTTTCTATACTATGATCATTTTAATACAAATTTTCCAACACTAATTTTGTATTCATGTATATCTAACCAAGGTCCCATCATTAACTATTACAGGATTCTTGATTTGTAACTTTAAATTAAAAGCAATTAAGATTTACTTTTGATACCCATCATTGTTAGGATATATTTTAGATACGCATTTTAGTCTCAGTTAATGTTGGAAACAATCAAACCAATTATGTCACTTTTAAATCACGCTATCTCTAATATCTACTTTAAAAAAATTTATGTAACATTATTAGTTTAACTGTAAGAAAAATTAATACTTGGAATTTAACAATTTTTTTATTTTTTTATTTTTAATGAACTCCATAATTTTTAAAATTTGGACCAAAACTCTTTTAAAAGACTTTGTTAAAGGAAAATAATTATAACTTTTGGTACATTAATTGTGAAATCAAACAATAAAAACCATTTTTAGCATGAAAAACTCGACCGAAAAGTGTTGGGATTTTTACTACTAACAAGAAGTCATATGAACAACTACAAGCAATAATTATATTCAACAAGTCATTAAATATGAAACATAATCTATTAATGCGTGCTTTAAATGGTACCAGCTGTCTGACTTGGACAAAACATGCACCAAATATACCTAAAGTCGGATTAACTTTTTTGTTTTATTTTGTGCTTTAAAGTATATTTAATTAACATTACTTAATTAGGATGCAAAAGTGTATTTAAAAATAATAAAGAAACTTTAAAATATTAATAAAATTCTCACAATTCCATTTCCTTTTTCTTATTATTTTTTGATACAGTTTGGTTTTCCTTCGTCTCTTCTATATATAATACATAGAATCTATCATCAGTTTCCTGTCTTTCAGAGATTAATTCTTAATAATCTACCAATATTATTAAGATGACAATGGTGCCAACTGGGTTCAGGTTCAACCCCACAGATGAAGAGATGATTGAAATACTTGAAAGGAAAGTATCTGGGCAACAAATGCCTCTCCATTTCAACTTCATTGTTGAAAGAAACGTTTATGACCATGAACCTCAACATCTTCAATGTCTGTTAAGCTTCCCTCTCTCTTCTATCTTCTATCTTCCCTATATTTGTATCTTCAATGTCTGTTGTACTTTTTTTTTGTTGATATACAGGGGAATACAACGCGGTGCTGCCTGAGAACGAAAGATATTGCTTCTGCATGAAGGAGAATGATTCAAGAGAAGTATCAGGTCGAGGATGGTGGAAAGCTACAAGCCATGTTAAGAAAATTTATGCTAAAAATGGATCATCTGTGATTGGTAATAAAAGACCGCTCACATTTCACAAGTTCAAGGAAAATAAAAAAAACCGAAACAATTCTATCAAAACCAACTGGATTATGCATGAGTTTAGCCTTCAACCCCACGCAACGGTTTGTTTAATTTGTGCCCTAATTAGTTTCATATCATTATACATAATAATAACTTGTTCTAATTGTTTTCTGAGTGAATAAAAGGTTATTTTAATTGTCAGTTTCACTTTTGATAATATTTTGTAGGAGTGGAGACTTTGTAAGATCAAATATAAAGGAAAACCGAGTTTACAAGAAGTGCTGGAGAATATCAGAAATGGGTCCAAATTAAGGAATGATTTTGAAGCTAGCAGTTCAAGTTCAACAATAACAATGGGTAAGCAGCAGCAATCAGATTCTTTTGCTGAGCAACAGCAACCGCAAAATGCTTCATATGATCCATTTCTAAACCAAATTATGAGCACAAATTACGACTTTGGTGATCATAATGAGCAAGCTGCAGCTTCATCAGAGCAAATATTATTTCCTAACATTTGGTCTTGGCAGAACTAAAATTTATCGCCTAGTTGTATCTCTTTCAAATTCCTGATCAGGGAAAAGTGGAAACTTTTTGTTTGATAATTGAAGTTTACAGCTTTTTAGTTTATTAATTTCTTCTTTAGATGTTGTTTATCTCAAACCAACACTTGCCCCGTGAAGAATATTCATAGAAGGTAAACTCTTGTTTGATTATTATAAAATACGAACTCATACATGTATAGCTACAATAGATAAAAGAAATTATATATATCTATATATATGTCTGTGCGTGCGTAAATTTTCTACGATCAAGTTAAATTTTACTATTTACTCATTGACTCAAAACATATTACAAATAGAGAAAAATTAAAAACTAAAAAAATAATCATGCCATTATCTGGGGGACACATTTTCTATAAACAAAGAACTGGATGATTATGGTTGATTATGGCTGATTTGGATTCTTGCCAAATATTTATCCATTAATAACCTTGAGTTGATTTTCGCTCTAATTCTCTTCATCATGATCTTGACTCTGATCCTTATCAATACAATGAATATTACATATATAACATATGAAAAACTTATTTTTACAATAGGTAAAAATAATTATAGAGAGAATATGGTGATGACTTGTTAATTGATCGGGAAAAGTTGACGTTGTCTTTCTTTGCTGGAAAGAATATGGTCATATAAGTTAAAAAAGTTTTGTAAAGTGGATGTGAGTGATATTATGTTTTCAATTTGATTTTCTAAGAGTGATGTAACTTAATATCCACAAAAGTGATAGCAAAATCTAAGTGATGTAAACTTCAGATGAGAACTTAAATTTCTCTTTTCCCTCTTTTCTTTTATATATATATATATATATATATTTTATTAAACTTAAAATAATTCTCTCTCTCTCTCTCTCTCTCTCTAAATCTAGAAAGTCACCATATTAAATTTTCAATAAGT
>JAXCLQ010000007.1:222780-234198 GCA_035584115.1 Cedrela odorata | reverse complement strand
ATTTTTGACTTAGTAAAAAATAAAAGAGAGGAGAAAGGAGGAGGAGGCATTTCTTTTCTTTTCTTTTCTTTTCTTTTATGGTGTATAAAAGAACAATTTGTATAATTTTATATATGATATGATGAGATTCTAGTCGTTGTAGAGTCGAATTGAAAAGAATCATTTTCAACCACATTTGATTATATTTCGTTCCTAAAAATTTATTTATGAAATGACGTTTCGAGATTCTTAATGGTTTTTTTAAGAACATAGTGTCATACTTGACATGCTCTAAACGCTTTATCAACTCCATAGTTAAATGGACCGAAAGACTTAAAGGCACAATAATGTCTTGCAGAAACCAAATCCCTACTTAGTTCTTATATTTAAAAATTAATTTTTGGTTTATGCTGAAAATTATCATGAACTTTTATTTTATTATCCATTTGGACAATAAATTTTGTGACTAAACCATGTTATTGACCCCTTGTGTCCCTAAATTAAAATAAAAACATGATTAATGTAAATTATTTAAAGAAAATTTTTACTTACTTTTTATTATTTTATTTATTCAACACAAAGAAATGAGAGAAAGTTCTTATTTCTCAATTTGAGAGTGCTTGTGTAACCCTTTAAATATAAGTTATTATTATTTTATGATTTAAGGGTATAAAATATTTGAGATTTATTTAAAAGTATCATTCTGAATTTATTTTTATTATTAAATATAAAATTTGTGAAAGAAATAGTTGTATGATATATTATTATATTTATTGAAGGGACTATAAACCTATTTTATGGGTTTCATATGATAATTAAGAATAAGAGTCAAATCATATTAAGTTATAATAATAGTTTTATGAGCTAAGACTTTTGTCGGTTACTATTTTGGGTCGGGTTTATTAAGTAATAAGGACCCATAATAATATTTTATTACTTTATGAGATATTGATTAATATTAGGCCCAAAGAAAAAACTAAAGTATAAATATGTTATTATTTTTATAAGAGATTATACTCTTATAATATATATACTTATTTTAAATGAGGCTAGGATTTCATACAAAAAGATTTGGAGATTAAAGGTAACTTTAGGTTTTCTCTTTATTTTTCTTTTGGTATCTATGAGTATTATGAATTTAGCATGCAATTATTGTTATATATGTTTTATAAAAGA
This sequence comes from Cedrela odorata, assembly GCA_035584115.1. Taxonomy (NCBI): domain Eukaryota; kingdom Viridiplantae; phylum Streptophyta; class Magnoliopsida; order Sapindales; family Meliaceae; genus Cedrela; species Cedrela odorata. Next base: position 233,043 of record JAXCLQ010000007.1, on the reverse strand, counting down.
TGATAATTAGAATTCTATTGTAATATCTCAAAACCCAAGAAGTTAACGGCAGGTGATTGGACACCCTATCTCTTTGAGCCTTATACAGCCTGTCTAAATACCAATGTGAAACATGCATGCACAACACATTTTATAGAACATATTTGAACAACTCATGGGGCGATATGCCTTCATTATTACCATATACAATCCAAGTGTATACCAACACATCACATAGTGTACTGGACTATACAACTGACTGACATGTGCATAGGTATAACATCTAACTAGTGACTGTGATCAACTCAATATAAGACATCAATATAAAACTACCACTTTGTACACAAAATGGACCCAATAACCCTGGTGATTGTAATTTGTACTCTCTATTCAGTTAGTGCCTCCATGATGATGAGATGGCTCACTAGAGATATAAGGTCCTACAAAACTAGAAAGCTGGAGGGGGGGGGGGGGTTTGGTGTGGGAGAGGTAGGGTAGGTGAGTTTAGGGAAACTTAGTGAATGGATGCTATAACATATTAATGCACAAGTATTAGATACAATCAGAGTTTATATAAAATGCTCAATTCTAAAATAAATTAAATCCAAAGTACTTTATAAAATGAGTCATTATCACACCTAATTCTGGGTAAAATTTGATATTTAGGGGCGTTACGTATTGTTATCCCCTTAAACACATATCTAAAATAATTGGTGCCTTAGGGCATTATTTATCGCCATCCCCCAAGTCACTATCACTACTCTCAGGAATGTGACATCTGAGGCAGAGGAATCCAAAGCGTTATGTATCACCGTCCTCTTGGTCCCGAGTCTGTAGCTACATATGTTCACATGATATTTAGCAATGTGTGCAACTCAAGATTTCTCAAAGTTATGTCATAAAATGATTTTATATTCACAGTTTAATTTAATGGAGTAAATCATTTATATACAATCAACAAACAATATTAATATCCATTCTTAAATACTACAACCCCAAGTTGCAATTTATAAGCTCATAGTAACTCAACACATGCACAACATCTTCGAAAAGCAGTTTCAATAACCAAAATAATTATAAATTTTATAAAGTAATATCCAAAGTAAATTTAGAGAAGTTAAGTAAGTTTCCCACATATGCATTTCAAACATTAAGTTCAAATAATTGTTGAAAAATAACTATCCACTCACTAATTTATGCTTGACCAAATTCAAGTCGTAGTACTGTTGGTGGTCGGTCTAGTCGACGATCTGCAAATACATATCCCTTATTAAAACTCATAACATCATGTACTTACCATATGAATGAATAAATATATTATATATAAATAATCCTCAATAAGAAATCAAAATGTCTCGGACTCCAATTACCTAATTCGAAAAATCACTACTTCAACTTCAACTATTCTAAACAATGTCTTTATGAAATAGTGGTAACTTTGAACTCAATTGGGGTCACATCTCAATTTGAATTTTTACTATATTTGTCCCTTATAAGTCTAATTTCTATAACCTTTCATGGTGCCTTATTTGGAATTCTAGAGTTCAATTTATACTCAAATGAACGGATGCTGTTCCAACTAAATTCCACAACAGGATAGCTGGAATCCAAAATTTTATGAGAACTCATTTCTTGAGCAAATCACCTAATTTTTAACTAGGTTATTCCTTGTTATATCTAGTTTATGTAGTTTTTTACGGATCCTGATTCTGAATTCATATATTTTAGTTATAACCAATTTATTATATACTGCACAGATTGACGACAGTGTTTAGTGCCAAAATAGGGCAACCACTTTCGAATTTTACCGAGGGCTCATCCTTGTATGAAACTATCTAGTTTTCAGATATGTTATCCCCTTATGTATCTAGTTTTCACCAATTTTTATAGTGCTAACATCAGAGGTCAGAAACACTATTCTATTTTAGAATTTCCATGCACTGCCCATAATTTTCGATAACAAAAATGCATAATAGGTGAGCAAAATTTCTAAACTTTTTAGAAACTCATCCTATCACAAAAATTTTGATAATTCACTATGTTGATCATTGTTGTGTTTAGTTTCTATAGAATTTTACGGATTGTTAATTGGAGGTCTATAATTCATTGTATAAACAAAACATTGAAAGTAGATAAAAAATTTCAACAAGCAGAATACTGTCGTTGCCTATCAAGTTTCGACCCTATAACTTAGCCACCATTTCCATGCATCATTGACACTATAATTTCAAACTTTTCATGCATAAAACATAACCATAACATAGCCATCACTGCCATTTATCAACATTAAACATCGCCACCATTTTCCCATTTTCCCATAATCACTAAACACATCATTCATTATTATATATATATATATATATATACATCTATCACAATTGCATTCCAAATTTTTCTAGAAATTTAAAACATTTGAAGAGTTTCTTACCTCATTTGGGAGTCAATTTCCTTTTTCTTCCTTTTCTTCTCTTCTTCTTCTTCTTTTTTTTCTCTTCTCTTCTTCTTCTTCTTTTCTCCTTCTTTCTTTCTTTTCATTTCTCTGTTCTCTTCTCTTCTCTTCTCTTCTTTCTTCTTTCTCGGCTTTTCGTTCTTCTCCTCCTCTGTTCTTCTTTTTCTACTTCTCCCCTTTCTCTCCTTTTTCTTCTCTTCCTCTTTCTCATCTTTTCTTCTTTCTTCTTTCTTCTTTCCTCTTTCGGCCATTCTTCACTTCCTCTCCCTTTCTTCACTTATTTGCTTCTTCCTCTCCTTCTCTTGTTTCTTCTAGACTTATGAAGAAAAGATTAGAAATGGGCCACTAATTTCATGCATATTTGGGCTTGATTTTTGGGTCTCATGCTTGCCATAATATGGGCTTGAACATTTGGACTTTAGGCTTGGTTTGTGGGCTTTCTTCTTTTGCCAAGTGTTTGGGCCTTAATCTATCAAATATTGGGTTTAGGCTTGGATAATAGTTTAAGGCCATTAGTGGATTTTTAGTTGGTTGCCCCACCTTTTTAGCAAATTTACATCTCTTCCCACACTTACTATAAATTAACACTTGGCCCCTCAAGTTTTGAAAACTTTTCATTTTAGTCACCGATATCTTATAGTAATATACCATATAAAAATTTCAAGCCATTACATCTATAACCTGATTTGGGGTGTTTAGGCATAAATATCCTGCAATAATGGATTAAGGATTATTGTTTGTGAAGAATGAATGAAAGAAAGAAAATTTTTGCAGAGTTGATGTCGACAGTAGATTAGTTCACGAATTTTGTAAGGTCATGAGTTATGAATTTGAAAAAAATTAATTTATGTGTAATATTAGACATCTGTAGGTTCTAGATAAATTTTTTTTCGTTCAAAAATATTAAGTTTTCAAATTTTAATGATTTTTCGAATTTGACCATAGGATACTGAAAACTATACTATTTTGCAAAACATTTGAATGACGAAATTAATTATATTAATCAAATGATCTTAAAAACTTATGAAGTTTTTCAAACTAATTTTTTAATGTGCTATTATATCATATTAAAATTTCAAGGTCAGATTATATGTTTTTGAATTATTATGAATTTTTGAATGAACATGACTCACTACATAATTTTGTTTGGCAGAATCTGAAAATCTGAAAGAGAAATTTATTTAAAATAGTTATATTGGGAAATTAGTCCCAAATATTTTAGTAATTTACTTTCTATGTATCTATATCATATATAAAAAATTATATGATATTTGGACATGTATTCTATTTTCTAAAAATTCGATATTGGAAACTACTCAGCATATTTTCTACATTGTTAGAATAAGTGAATAAGTTAGGAATATGATAAGAAATAGATTTTTAGTGAATTAAGGAGTTAATATTTTTATATGGCCTTATATCATGAATCCCAAATATTATGTTCAGATTTCATGAGAAAAGAACGTTGATTAAGGTATAAGAAAAATCTTTAAACAACATAAGGTCAGTTTTAACAAGTTTAAGAATATTAAGTAGTCAAATGAATTAAATGATGTAAGTGGCACAACAAAGGCCTAATGAGTTATATTATAACTTGTGATAGTGTATACGAAATTATCAATATTAATATTTGATTATAGGTTAAAGTGCTTAAGTTAATTGGGTTATGATTGCCAAGAGGTAAGTAAACTAGACTTTTGTTTTAAACGAATCACAATAAACATATGTGTGTGTGTGTGTGTGTGTGCGTGCGTGCATATATGTATTTGTGATGAGTTTGCAAATATATTGAACTTTTGTTTAATGGTTGAATCATTGATATGTTTGCATATAAGAAAACTTGACTTTTGTTTTAAAAGAATCTTAATAGTCATATTATATATATGTATATGTTTGTGTATGATTGATAAGTTTGCATGTAAGTAGACAAAGTATATGACAAGCATGATTGTATTTTGTGCATTAGCATATGACATGGCATGAAAGTATATTCTGCATGAAAATTAAGAAAGTTTTTAAGGCTTAGTGGACTTATGGAGCTCTAATTTTCATTTAGTGAATTGGATTTCCGTTTATATGTTCCATTCTCATAGTCAAATTTTCGTTTATATGTTCTGATTGTGATGTTCAAACTCCTCTCTGTTATGGAAAGTCCTTAAGTAAAGACTAACCAAATATTTTTGAAAGAAGAAATAAGTACTTTGAAAAAGAATAAAAGGTTTTATAAGACTTTAAACTTATTTGCACCATTCTGTATAAGCATAGATTATGAATTTGTATGTTTACTATAAAGATGTTTTGATTTTGAAAGTTGAAAACTAGCTTGCTTACTGAGTTATCGTCCACTATAGTGATGGCCTAAGTGCCACACCTAAGAAGGGGGGTGAATTGGATTTTAATAAAATTTAAGAGAATTAAAAATTGATCCACTTAATTATGCTCTTGTTAAAGCAATGATATGCAAATATATGTAGCAATCAAATGAACAAATTATAAATACTTGAAATGTGAAAGATAAGGAGAAAAGAAAGCAAACTCAAAGTTTTATAGTAGTTCTGCAAATGCAAGTGTAACATCTCAAAACCTAGGGTGTTATCGGTAGGTGATAGGACCACTCTACTACCCTAAACCTTACACAACTTGTACAAATACTAGTGTGAAACACACATACACAATACAGTGTATAAAACGTATTTATGCATCTTAGGCGATATGCCTCCACTTATGTCATAACTACTACAAATGCAACATTACATTACATGAGAAACTAAATATACAAATGAATGATCATGCCTATAAATACAACAATTGACATCAAACTGGATGTCATATGACATTGAAACATACAATAATGTACACGACATGAGCCCAATAACCCTGGTGACTACAATGTAGTCCATTTCCTTACTCGTGTCTTCATGATGCTAAATTTGCTTACTAGTCCCATGATCTTGCAAAATCGGGGAGAAAGAGGAAGGAGAGGGAGGGAGGGAGGGGGAGCGTGGTGGGTGGGTAGGGGTGTTATGGTTCGAGTCTAAGAAGATTTAGTGAGTGGATGTTATTATATATATATATATATATATAATAAAAATATATAATGGCATATCAAATTCTTATAAATATCAATTCCTATTATAAATAAAATCGTGATGCAAAATTTAAATCAATTTTCACTATCAAACTTTGTTATAATAAAAATTAGTCTGAAAGCTACTTTGTGGTAAATTTGAAATCAACATCATAACTTACAGTTTTCAACTGATATAAGACAATTTTGAAACCGTTTTGTCATAAAATAGAATCTACTGAAAAACTCTTGTATTTAGAGGTGTTACGTATCGTTGTCCCACTAAATGCATGTTTGTACAATTTTGGTATCTAGGGGCATTACATATTGCTTTCCCCCTGAATACATCTCTATATAATTTTGGTATCGAGGGGCGTTACATATCGCCATTCCCCTAGATACATCTCTGTAATCTCTAGCATCTTAGGATGTTACGTATCGCCTTCCCCCAAGCCACCATCAGTGCTCTCGGGAATGTGACATCTAAGGCAGGGGAATCTAAGTGCATTACGTATCGTCGTCCCCTTGGTTTTGAGTCTATAGTTACCCATGTACGCATGGTTTTAAAAAATGAAACAACTTAAGGATGCTTAAACTATATCAGAAACAACTTTTTATTCATGAAATAAATAAAGAAATCATAATCATGAAATCAACAATTAACCACAATTTCTCTTTCTCACCTGTCATCATTCAAATTACAATATATAAATTTACAGTATTTAAACACTGCATTGGCATTCTCGAAAACAGTTCTAATAACAATAATGATCACAAGTCCCATAAGTCTATAACCATAATAATTATAAACTTTATTCCTCCATAATATTTCAACACCAAATCACAATTTCTGTAAACTATTCTCATGGTCATCATTTCTACAATTGTACAGAATACTGACCATCATAATCTTGAAAAATTAAATCAAATTCTAAACTTAGTTCATTCACATTTCATAACCCATCCACAATTCATGAATTCACTATATTCCAACACATTCATGACTTCTCCATAAATAGTTTCAATACAATAACGTTCATAAATTTTATAAATTCATACACTATACGTAGCAATACACACATTTTGATCTTTCACTATTACCTGTCACAAAACAAATTTTTTTTATATTCACACACCTATTTAATGGAATCATTCACTTAAATAAAATCAACTCATAAAATTTAACATCCTTTCTTAAGTACTAAAACCCCGGTCACCATTCATAAACATGTAGTAATTCGACACATTCATGTCATTCCCGAAAACAATTTCCAAACCATATTATCACAATTCCTCATGGAAGCATACTAAGTAACTTGGAAAAGTTTAATCAATTTTTTTATCATCCATATAGCATATAACCATGGCGGACTTTTGAAGCGTATAACTAGTCCCCCATGGTTATACGCTATAGCTACAGAAATATCACATGTGTGTGTGTGTGTCTATATATATATACATATAATATCATACACATATACATATATCTTGCTGACTCAATTTCGCTTTGCCCTTATATCTAGTTTATCACAAACGTATAAATAAATATCAATGCTCCACGAGCCATTTCCATAATTTGAACACTTTAATATCTTTATAAAACAACCATAAAACAAGGCACTAAGCACTCCCAATCGTTCACATAAACTCAGTCTACCGAAGATTGCATTTAGTCCGATTTTCCCAAGATTCAAGCTCAATTCCATAATATATATATATATATACCCAATGCTTTTATCAATTCTAAATGGTTTCTTAAAACCAAGTGATGTAAGTTTGAAATCAGCTTAAAGCAAGATTAGTCCACTCACCTATTGGAATTCAACTAAGTCATACCAAAACATGTTAGCAGCGCTTCGATTAATGATTTACAATACATAGTTTATGTTAGGTTTCATGATCATCATTAGATGAATAAATAAATAAATACATGTACACTCTACTACAGTTTACGAATTCGAATTTTGGATTCGAGTACTCAAGTTATGAACACCTAAGTGGTGTTTACTACGTAATGAATAACTCTAAACTTACACTGTGCTAAATCAGCAATGTATCACAATCTAAATTTTTGGTAGTACACTGTATTATGAGTCTACTTTCTACCGCACTTTATGGATTCAGATTTCGAGTCTGAACACTCTAGTTATAACAAATATTTCATACACAATGCAATGAAGTAGGCTATGACACTTCAATAGAGCAGCCCCATTCTGAACTTTTCTATAAGTGTATCATTGATTGTCTTGACCTAGTTTTCAGCTATGTTATTTCCCTATGTGTCTAGTTTTTATATAATTTTGTGACTCATCAATCCGAGCCCAGAACTCACTCAATTTTCATTTTTCAGAGCCTTGTCCGAAAATTTCCAGCTATTGACACTTACGTATTTTGCTCGCACTCTCACCGCTCTATGCTTCGCTTATATCCACCACTGCATATCATGTAAATACACTTCAAATCTACATTCTACATGCATTAAAATAACCACCATACTTGCCAACTAAATGAACCATGCCTTATCTACACATTTTATAACCACAAATCAACAATAACATGTATATATTACATGCAATCCATACACAATCAAAGTATATGAATCAAAACCACAACCAAACACATACATACTCACATGAATGATCTTTCATCTGATCAATAGCCTCTTTCATTTTAGCAATTCAATTTAAACTTGTAAGAACGCTAATTATGATGGCATAAACCGAACCATTATGTCTGTTTGCATTTTCATATCTCATTTAGAAATTTTATTGAACATGTGATGCCTCCTATAATTCATTTAACCCTTCATAGCATTTATGTTTTTCAAACACCGAACAAACTTATTTCATTCACCATTCAACATATACTAAATATAAAATACAAAATACAAAACCAAAATATTTAAACCAAATCAAGATTTCAACAACACAATATTCACATAAAACTCATACCAACACCATTTATGTTTTCAAAATCATTAATACACACACACACACACACACACACACACATACACTCTGCTTTACTTGTTGGAAACCAACCCCATTTCTTCTTTTCCTTTCTTGTCATGACCCTTTCTCCCCTCTTATCTCTCGGCAGAACAAGCTTCCTCTTCCTCTCTCTTTCGCCTCTTTGTCTCCCTATTCCCGTGTCTTTCTCCTCTTTGTCTCCCCATTCTCGTGTCTTTCTCCTCTTTGTCTTGCTGGAATTCCCTTCTCTCTCTTTGTTTTGCCAAAATTTCCCCTTTTACTCGACCAAGCCCTCTATTCTTCCTTCTCATTTCTCCTCTCTACATTTTTCTTTCTTCTCTAACATTATAGACCAAATGACTAAGAGAAAGACTTAAAGACCAAACAAATAAAACCATAGGTTATTTAAATAGATGGGTATAGGCCGGGTCATGGGTTTAATTTTTTTGGGCTCGGGTTTTATTTGTTTTCTTTTGGACTTGTAATTACTATTATGGGCTTGTATATTTGCATGTATTTGGGCTTTTATTTCACTTGTTTAAATTGGGCATATTTTCATGTTACTTTATAAACCCAATTGAAATCAAAATAATCCAAAACTATTAATTAAATGGGCTTGTATTTATATTTTATTTTCTATGCCAAATTGGAATTGTATTAACCTTAAATTATTAACTCACTTTTTAAATTATTTATTTGTTATGTTTGAAAAAATTTTATTCCGATCACCAAACTTTACTGTAACAATTATGTAAAATTTTAGTCGTTACAACGACCTACGTCCACTCTCTCAAATTGTTTCTACGCTAAGATTTTACTAGTTTCCTTGTTTGATCTAGGTCAAGTGTAACCTAATTACAATTCCTTCCTTATGGTGAAGGGCAACCACAACAACTTTCTTTAATTCGAGTGAAGTATAACCCAAAATAGAAAATTATCCCAACAAGGATATAGAAAAATTATCCTCTCAAAGGATTGATTTACAAATTCAGCTTACACAAAATTTCTCTTAATATAAGAAAATTAAAGAGAGAAAATCAAGATTCACAATTTAAAGTTCACACTTGATTGATGTATCTCAGCTTTTATTACTTGTTCTCTTTTTAATTCACTAGTTTTTCTCTGTTAAGAAAGCTCTTATTTATAGTTCATAAGATATCCTAGATGATCTCCAACGAAATTCCACGAAAACTAGCAGTTATATTTAAAAGTTAAGACAAATATTGATCTGTGTTGCCTAAGGTATCGATTCGTTTGCCTAGATTTTAATTTTTCTTCGATAATGAGTATCAATTTGTTCTTCTTCCTATAGCAATCTGGGTGAATTTATAGTTATTTTTGAAGTCTCTGACTTGAAAGGTATCGATCTAGTCGAGCTTGTAATTTCTTGTGAAGTCTCAGATTTGACTATATCGATGTAGAAATTGTAAACCTTGTTCTTCGAACTAAAGGGTAAAATAGTTATTTCATAATATTCAATTTCACGCATGCATTGTTCATGATTAATTGATACATTAATGAGGCTTAAGTGAACTAAAGTAGCTCATGATATAAGTATAACTAGTTTTGAGTAGTTGGGGGATTTCGATAATTCGTGCATAAGAAATGTTAAATGATGTTAATTAGTGTTAATTAAAGTATTGTGGTGGAAATATGGCTTGGAAAAGTGAATTAGAATAAGTTGGCCATAGGAATTTATTGTTGAAAATCGGATAAATGGCCTGAACAGAACTGAAAAACGCATGCTCTGTTTTGGAGTGCAGCGGAAGTGCGACGCACGGAATGGATTTCCGGGCGCA
>JAXCLQ010000007.1:2845-222680 GCA_035584115.1 Cedrela odorata | reverse complement strand
AGTATACACTCACTGAGTTTTTCCCAAAACTCACCCCACCACAGTTTCCGTGAGTGCAGGACTTTCTGCTAGGTGAGAATTCTAGGAGATACTCGTGAAGAGCATTGGGATTTCAGATTCTCCATGCAGTCACTTAGGAGTTCATATAGTGGTCCGTTTTGTATATTAGGCACGACGCCTAATCATGTATACACATTATGAGTGCGTCTTCTGTATATTTCTGTGTATATTGATATGTATGTATACACTCTTATATTTATGTCTGAAATTATATTGATGGGCATGGAGCCCTTAGTATGTGTGTGAGTCATGCATATAATTGGTAGATCTCTGCATTGCAGTTTACAGGTACAGGTACAGGTTTTTGTCTGAGGCTTATAGGGGTAGGATATCCTTGCCTCTATGCCATCACAATACCGATTTACCGGTACGTGACACTATCATAGCGCAAACATCTTAGATATAAATTAATAAGATTCTATGCTCATAAATTATTAAAATTGTAAAATAATTCAACTCATCTTAACCCAAGCTCTCTCATGAATTTATTTAGTTTATTATTATTATTTTTATTATAAAAATAATAATATTTTATTCTAATTAATAGGTGACAATTTTGATTAATTGTGACATGTTATAAATAATATAATCGCAAGTGTTTTGTTTAATTTTTTAAAAAAAATAATAATATATATTTTGATTAAAATATTTGAAATCTTATTGGGCATGTTAATTATTTTTTATTTTTTAAACAAAAAAATAATATGAGTTATTAGGTTTATTTATATGATTGAGACTTTAAGAAATAAATGTATATTATTAAAAATTATAAGAGAGTTTTCTGAAAATAATAATAATAATAATAATCGATTCCTAGCCATCGTTAGGACGAGAGATATTTGTCGCTTTCTCAAAATTTATAAAAATATTTATCTAGTGCTAAAAATTATTTGACCCAATTGTATCATTTTTCAAACTTAAAAAAGACGTGTCATAGTTTAAAAAGTATTATTTTTCATTGTATTAATTATTTGCTGTTAGATATTGCTTGTTAAATACATATCAATACTATAGAATTTGTATTTGGATTTGGTGGAAAACAAAATAGTAGGATTATTGTTCATTCATTTTTTATATTTTTATTTTTTGATGACATTCAAAAATATAAATTCTTATACGAATTAACTTGACAGATTTCAAATTAACCCTCTCATTCTAAACCCAACATCTAAATGGCATGCTTCGTATAGAATTAATAATAAAATTGTATTATTCTTTTTTTTTTAAGAAAAAACATTAACCAAAATATCACATATCATGTTATTGTAATCTAGTCTTAACAACTTGTCAGGCAAGTTTTTAAGATAACCTTTGAGAGCATGTTTATTTCTTGACTGAATACTTAATGTTACTGAATTCTAACTAATTTAGATAATTAAGTTTATTTTTCCTGCTTAATAATAATTTTCAGATACTTAACTTAATACAAAAAGTTATTTAACAAATTTAGGAATATTAAGTTGAGCAACGTAAGTTCATATTTGAAAAATTTAGGAATATTAAGTTCTATAATGGGTTAGATAATATAAGTGATACCACTAACAACTAATGAGTAATATTAGACTATGATTGTATATAGGAGGCATATAAATATTAATTTTTTATTTAGGTCTAATGCTTAAATTAGACTTCTTGTGATTGTCAAGTCAAAATTCACCAAGGAATCAGCCACCTTATTTATTATCTTCTCTAAGAATGTGAGAGATATGAAAATCCATACCACAAAAGAGATTAGTACAATTAAACCATCGGTTATACAATTAAACCATCCTACTATATGTTACATAACAATATATGTTAAAACCTTAGAAAAATATAAAACAAACTAGTTTAAATTTCTTATTAGAAGCACTCAAATAATTTATTCATTACAATAAACATTAATATTATGAACACTACACAACCACTGGATGGTGCTCATCGTCTCTCTCAGCTTAAACGAGACGGGGTTCGACTCCGACTATTTGTGGAAGATATTTTTTTAATAAAAAATAAAACATGAGAGTGGAAATGATCCATTCTAGATTCAAAATTATGGTTTATGCCAAGACCAAAGGCTAGGAATTATTTGTTCTGACAAATCTGCTGCAGCTTCCTCGAGCTGATGGTTATCAAAGTAATCATAATAATAAGGATCATTTGAAGCTTTCGGCTGCTGTTTTTGCTCAAAGTTGATTGCTTCCATTTGCAACATTGTTATAAGTTCCATCCACATTATTGTGGAGCTGTAAAATTTGTAGTTGTTGTTGAGTTTCTACAACAGAAAAATCAGAGAAATTTGATTCGTAATAATAATAAGGTTCATGATCATAAACATGATTATGTAGACGCAAGTTCACTGGTTGCTGATGTTCTGTAGCAGCTATGGAAATGCTGCTGCTGCTGCTGCTGCTGGCTTTTCTAATATTCTCGAGCTCTTCTTGTGCACTTGGTTTTCCCTTGTATTTGATCTTACAAAGTCTCCATTCCTGAAAAATAATTTACCAGTTAGTACCTTTTTGCTGAGAAAACCAAGAATCTAAATCAATAGATAGAAAATGATTAAACTTTATTTATTTTTAAATATGATATAAAACTAAATTAATTCTCAATCATAATGTGAGCCAATTTGGATATCAAACTTTTTGCATCAGTTTAAAAAAAATTTATCGATTGAACTATTTTATCGAACAAGTCAACTAGCATTCATAAAAAATAATTTTAAGTTTTGCTATTGCACCCATACAATATTGATGCAAGATGGATGTACTCTAGATGATGTAACAGGAGTAAGAAAAGCATATATGGAAACTTTAAGACAATTATATATGTGTATACACGTTTGTGTATGATTATGACAAGCATATATTTATGAAATCAAACAAAAGAAATAACCCAAATATCACAAACAATAGAGTTTGGCTACTATATATATAGAGGTATTATATATCGAGATTTTTTAAGTCTAATATTTTTGGTCTGAAGTCTTAAGCACGTACGTGTCAGGTTTTAAGTCAATTGTTACATATGGCAACTCTTATACTTCATATTTAAATTCAATGATTTAGATGATCACAACATAAAAAGAAGAATATATATCATGTTTCAAATCTACCTAACATGTTGAAAAGACAATAAACGATCAACACACTTCACTAATCACCATTCGAACACTTAATTATTTACTCTCAAGAGATATATAACATGTAGTTTATTAATTGATATATATATATATATATATATATTATGAAACCCCACATGCATTGAAACTTTGGTAATTATGACCAAATTATAAATAAATAAATACAAGGGCACGAAATGTGCACAAACCTTTGGGAGGATTCATGTCTATATTCATGCATAATCCAGTTAGTCTTGATAGCTTTCTTTCGGCTTTTTTTATTATCATGATCATCTATGAATCTGTGAAATGTTAGGGGTCTCTTGTAACCAACAAGACGACATCGTTGGTCATTATGATAAATTTTACTAACGTGGCCTGTGGCTCTCCACCATCCTCGACCTGCAATATGATAGAAAGTTTTCCGTAGGTTTAATACACCTGTTTAAAAGTTTTCCATTGGTTTATTTTTGCAAGGAAGGAAGGAGCTTCGTTAAAGTGAGAGGCAAGCTAGCAAAAGTTGCAGTAACTAATATACTACTGTTTATATTCTAACTGATGTCTAAGCTTTGGGTGGTAAGGGAAAAAATAGCTATTGAAGACTATTTATTTATCAAAGAAAAGATAATTGATGACCTAAGAACATACGTTGAATTTATTAAAAATAAATAAATCATTGTCTCAAGAAATTCTCCTCTGTGCTGAAAAACCTTACAAAATATATATATTATGTTTATCATGCGTTACATATTAATTTACTTGTTCTATAAATTTCTCAACAGTTTATAAATCATACATTTAAAAAGGTTGATTATTTAAAAAGGTTGATTTAATATACAACAAGTGTTATTTGTAATTCGGGCAAATTCTAAGGGTGAGCATGGGTTTCGGGTCGACCCGAAACCTTGTGAAACTGGACCGATCGGTTCGGTTCTTGGATCGATCGGTTCAGTTCTTGAACCGAAACCGATTTATTTTGGTTCAGTTCTGGTATTATAAATAAAAAATCGATTTATTTAGGTTCAGTTTCGGTTTTTATCTTATAGAACCGAACCAAATCGATAAACCAAATCCGCCCCAACCCATACCCAACCCTACTCGAACCGACTCAACCCAAAAAATTAAACTATCAAAATCAAACGATTCTAAGTTTCTAACCTAATTTGATTGCCTCTTTAGTCTTTACTCCCTTCTCCTCTGAATCTCACTTTACTCTCTTCTCCTCCAAATTGGTTGCTTTCTTCACTCTCCTCTCTTCCAAACCCTAGCGAGATTCCTTTCCTACGAGGCCTAAACGAATTTCCTCTAGTTATTGGGGGCTTTCCTATCTCTATTTTAATCTATGTACTAGATCGATCGATTCAACAAAGTGAGTTTTTTGAATACTTTAACTGGTTTTGTTACTTGTAATTGTTTATGATCTTCTTTGGTTGTGATTAATTTATACAATCGTTTGGTCATGTATATATATATATATACTAGTTCTGTTTGAGAAATCTTTGTTTTCACATCAGAAACTGTTAATTTTATCATAGTTCAGCAACATTCAACATGCCTCGTAACACTGCTGGTTAGGTTATTCGTTGCAAAGGTAGGCTGCTAGGTTGTTTGTTTCTTTTTTTGTTTTTGTGTGGTTCTTGTTCATTGCCTAATGCCCAGAATCTGTTGATCATGAAGTAAATTCTTTGTTGTTCATATTATTTTCATTTGATCTTGTTATTTTTTTTTTATTTCTACATAGCTTTATTTTCATGGATCATGGTTACTGCGATCTATCTATGTATTAATTTATTAGATATCTATTTATTGTTTTATTTGGTAAATTGGGTATGTTGGATTCTGAGGATCTCGGTTTTCCTTTTGCATGACATGAACTGTTTTTTTTGGTTTTTCAATAATAGATCATTGTATTTTTAATTTTTTTTTAACTTTGAAGACATGATCTCCAAATAGTATTAGGAGCTCTACATAATAGCTTCATATTAAGGTTGGCTCCAACTTCAAGTGATGCATCTATTGACTGCATGTAATCAAATCCATGATATTTTCTATGGATGATGTGTTTATTTATAGAATTCTTAGAAGTTTGAATTTTGCGTTGTTTTTGTGAAAATATTTGTTTGAGATGATTCTTACTTAATTTCTGAGTCATTCTTGTTTTCTCAATGATAATGATATTTTTTGTGTCCAGAAACTTTATTTTTATGTATAATTTGTCTTTGAATTTGTTGATTTACATTGAAATTTTAGTTAGTTTCGATTATAGTGTGCTTTGATCTTGTTAACTTTCTTGTATAATTATTAATTTATTAGAATCCATCTGGACTTGTATTTATTAGTCATGTATTCCTCTTCGTGTTTGTTGTTCTGGCCCATATTAGATAAGATGGTCTTGTATATACAGCTACTCTCTTTTTGGACCAAAGAATAGTGTATGATCAAAGCTCAATTTTCATGTTCGATGCTTGATTTAGACCTATATTTGATTAGATTCATTCATATTATTCTCATGAATCAAATATTATAAAATTTGTATGCAATCACACTTTGTCCAATTAAAAGCTATTATATTGTTTAATTAATTAATATGGTTAATGGTAACCAGCTAAAATGGTGAAAATTGAACAAAGGGCAATGAGAAAACATATGTGCATCTGATTGATTTCCTCTTACTTGTAGGTTTTGGTGGAAAGGCTTTTGGAAGACATTAGGCTCAACATTTTGATGTTAATTTTTTGTGACTTATGAGTAAAAAGTATAATATTCTATTTTAGATGTTATGACAAATTGTATGAGCATATCAACATTTTTTAGGTTGTTGAATCTAACAGTACTAGACCTATAACAGATTTTTAAAAGCACTGTGCTTATGCGGCTTCTTCTTCCATAAGCTTAAGGTAGTGAGGATGAGAGGAACCAGTGGTACAAGAAGTGAATGGAAATTTATAAAATTTGTACTAATTTGTTCACCTCAACTGGAGACAATGATAATTGTAAATTATCTTGGTGATAGGATTCCTGAATCGATGTTGCTACAAGTTGATCAGGCTTCAGAACATGCGAAGATTTTGAGTTTGGTAGTATAGACCTCTAGTCTTCCTGTTGTCACACAGTTTTCTTTTTTAATTATGTCTATACAATCGATATAATTACAATGGTTTTAGTCATCATGTGAAATTTGATTTTTTTTTAACATTTTAATTGTTTTTAACTGTCAAGAAATGGCGTTGAAGATGTCATTCTAGAGTAGATTTGTAACACCATATTGTTTAATTTCTTGTCAACAGTCGAGCTGACCTATTTGCACGTCAGTAATGCCTTATTGGAACCAGCTAAAACTTTTCAGGGTTTCAGAAATCTTGTAAGCCGTTATCTCCAAGTTACCTTTCCAATACTGAAAGTGCTTCCAAGTTTGATTTGCTAGTATCCCAATTCTTGTTTTAGGGAAATAGGCAAATGCATTGCTGATTTCCAAAGTAACTAATGCATAGTATAATCGATATGGTTACATTTCATTGTTGTGGTTTTAGATTAGTGTTAAATTTAACAGGTGAAAATTGATTGTTTGCTCTTGTTTCAATTGTTTCATCTAAATATTGTGATATTGATCTTAACATCTGTAAAATTGAGATGTATCATAAACAACTTTCACTACATCCAAGCATTTGAAGGTTCTGAAACTAAGTCATATCTATCTCGATGTTTAACAGATTGTATTAATTCTCTTGTGCTTGCCTCTTTTTTTTTAAATTTCTTATTTGAGAATTTTATAATGGCAATTTTGATTTATAGTTTTCAGGTCTTATTTGGAAAAATAGTGTACCTTGTTTTCGAATCGGAACCGAACCGAAACCAAAAAATAAGGTATTCTGTTAAAAAAGGTAGGTTCCGGTTTCAAAATTTAGGAACTGAATTTATTTAGAGTAAGTTTCAATTTCATTCAGAATCAAAACTGAAACTTGTTTTGATCACCCCTAGCAAATTCTTAGGAATTGTTATGAAATATGGTTTTATGAGTTATGGGGTTAAACCCTGACTTTCTAAAATTAGAGAGCGAAAATGTTAAAAGACTAAATTTGATAGACTAAATTTTTAGAAACAGTTGATAGATTATACAATCAATTGCTTCAGTAGACTTGAATAGATTGATTTAAAAGACAGCCACATATTATTTCTAATTCTATGACTAAAACGTTTATTATTTCATAATTCCGTGATTTAAACGTGCATACTTTTGCTCTTTTTCTAATGTTTTGACTTTTGCGTATAATTTGAATTGTTATTTACTTGTACGTACCACCAATTTAACCTTTCGGGCATGACATGACTAACAAACAACCTAGATTTGAATAGATTCTTTAGACATAAGATGTGAGGGTATAACTTCTCTCTTCTTTCTTTTTTCAATACTGGAGATATGATTCGTGACTTTGTATATCTATCAAACTTATAATAATATACTAAATTTGTACAAAATTAATTATTTTTTATAAATTAAATAAATTCTTATTTTAAATATTTAAATATTTATTTTTAAAAAATTAATGATATTTTTAAATATAAAATAATATAATAAATTCTTAATAAATATTTATTTTTAATATACTCAATAGCACAATAATTGTATTTAAGTGACAATTACAACTAAAAATATCTCTAATTAAGCCAATAGTTTTAATCTAATAAATTTCCACTAGAAACAACTGATTTTAACATTGAAACCAAACGATGATTCTAATAAATCATCTATTTGATGATCAATAATTTTAAAGACTTCTAGAAGGGAAACTTTAATCAAAAGAAACAAGAGGTCATTTTCATACTAATTTTTCAACACTAGACATGCAGTCATGAACATTTTTTTCTTTTTGCCTACTAATTTTCTATTCGTATATATTCAACGAAGGACCCACCATTAATTTTCCTGCTGCAGAAAATTTGGGAGATTGGAGAAACTATGGATGTCGTAAGAGAACTTATGGGATTATTGATTGGCACTACAAGTTAAAACTACTTAAAGATTTAATTTTGATACCCATCATTGTTAGAATCTATTTCAGATACACATTTGAGTCATCATGTTGGAAAAAATCAAACCAATTGTGTCGTATTTTCTCAAGTACGGGGCTCCATAATTTCTCAAATATTATTTTAAAGGCTAATATGTAGGACCTAAAATTTTGATATAAGTCGAGTTATTAAAAATTTTCAATTAATGATAAGATTTTGACATAGAATTGTGAATATATATATATATATACATATATATATATATATATATAAAATTAATTAATCGAGAGTATGCACGCGTAGATAGGACAAAATTGAGACATAGAATGTTATATACTAAATGAGGTAATTATAGTTATTAATTTGAATATTTTAATTGTGTTAAGAGTATATTGAATATTGATAATGCTAAAATTTTGTGAGGAAATAAATTTTAGAATTTATTATTAAATAAGGTTATTTGATTTTGGGACAAGTAATAATATGTATATATATAATAGAGATTAAAAGATAAATTAAATTAGGGATTTAAGCTAATTAAATTTCAAATTTGGACTTGGATAAATGAAGGTCGAATATAAATAATTTAAGCTCAAAAATTATATTTAAGTAAATTTATGTTATATAGATAAATATATATATATATATATAGAGGCTTAAATTTTTTTATAAGTCCAAGTTCAAATTTTAAGTTTAAGGGTGTATTTAGAATTAAGCCCAAATTATAATTAAATGTTTCGACACCTTTCTTTAGATGTCTAAATAAAAATCAAGTTAAAAAAAAAAAAGAAAAGAAAAGAAAAGAAGAAAAGTGGAAGATATGGTAAGTGAAGGGGATTCATTTTTCTCATTGTTTATCCTTCTTTCTATTAGAAAACTCTAGAAAGGAAGAAAGAGGGCAAGAAGGAAAAAGCCGAACATGAGAGAGAGAGAGAGTGTTTGAGCAAGCAAAATGAAAGGCGAAGAGAAAAGGGGATGCAAGGAGACACCGGTAGAAGGGGAAAATGGGAGAATTTGAGAGAGAAAGAAATTTCCAAGAGAAAGAGAAGGTAGGAAGGATTTATTTGATATGGGTTTGTTTGTTGTTGGTTTCTGGATGTGAAGCAAGAAAGAGGAGTGAGAGAGAGAGAGAAGAAATGGCGTTGAAGGTGCAGGTGCTGTTTTGGAGAGCTCAGTATGTTTTCCTTAATTTGTATGATGAATTTCATCCGTTTGCATGAATTTATTCTTGTTGTGGTTATACGATACGATATGAATTGAATTTTCTGGCCATAATTTCCGTTGCTGGGCTGATTATTTGTTGAATTTGTTGTACTTTGGTGGAATTTAGTGAGAGAATTGAGCAGATGTTGGCTTGAGATTTATGGTTAGTGTAAATAATGCGGAAGAGTCGTCATTTTGATTACGTGTTTATTGTTTATTTTAGCCCTTGACAGAAAGAATAAAATTTTCGGCCTTGCTGCAACCATAATATTTATCCTTCATAACTATGTTGTTGGAAAATAATCGAATTTGTTACTGTTGTCTTTAAATGCTTTAAATTGTTATAAAAAAAATTGTGAAGGAAATTCAATATGGTTAGATACCCTTGCGTATTCTTTAAATGCTTTAAATTGTTATAAAAAAATTGTGAAGGAAATTCAATATGGTTGGATACCCTTGCGTATTCGTAAAATGCTTCTGATTGGTTGCCAAGCAATTGCTTAGTTCATGTGAAAATGGGGTATGAAACTAGTAGTTAAAAAAAAAAAAAAACAAAACAAAACAAAACAAAATGTGAAACACTTAGAATAAGATGTCCACTGTAGTTGGTTAATTGTATCTATTACCTTTGACTTGTTTTCTTAAGAGAATGTTGCCTGATAAATTTGTTGCTTTAAGATGTTATTAATAGAAATCTTCTTTTGACGAGACAAGTAGGAAGGGAGCTTTTAATCTCAAATAGTTTCTGTTTATTTCATAGCATATCCTTCTTTTGAATAGTTCTTATTATTTTCTTGTTGAGCGAATGAAAATTCTGGTATATGGAGCCGTTCAGCCTATTTTTGCCATGTCCTGCCTTACAGTAGGGAAATTGGCATCAAGTGTTACAACAGAATGTATGGAAAGTAGTAAATTGTGTCTTCTTTTTGCGAAGGACTTGTTCTGCAAAATGTTGCTATTGGGCGTTGGCTTTGGAAAATGTTCTAGGACTATGTTTTTATTTCCCTTTTTTTCTAAAGTGTATTCTTGTTTTATTTTATTCATGTTGTTAGTTTTATATTACGTATGATTAATTACAATTATTAATTTAAATTACAACTTGAAACTTAGTCTCTTAAATGTGGGATTATTTAAATGGTGTTAGCTTGGTATCATGAGATATGTTTTGGGACCGACAATTCAATCTTAATCAAATTGTTTGAAGGTTGGAGAGTAATGATGGGTAATCTATGGCAGTGTTTAACAATTAATTCCAAGTGCTATTTGGACATGTTTGTTATGTTAGATAGGACATGTTTGTTATGTTAGATATGTCATGCGATGGGATTAATTGTGAGATAAATAATGTAATCAAATGTTTGGCAGTGTTTGAGACATAGGTAATGTGAAATTAAAATGACAACATATATGAAATTGGTAGATGAGGCAATTGTTGGAAATGATAAATACTTGTATATGGCAGTGATTAAGTAGGATTAAAACAGTGTTTTAGTTGTGTTTAAGGTATGAAAAGTGTGAAAATTTAGGTGTTAATGATACATGAAGATGGAGACTAAGTGACAGTGATGAAACTTGATAGGCAAGTGCTGTTTCCTGCTTGCTGAAATTTTGACCTAAGTGCAATATTTGGGGTATAAAATAAGATATAGACATTCAATTAATGCATTGTAAAATTTTGCATAAACTAGACACATAAAGGAACAACATATCCAAAAATCAGAATTTATCATGTAGGAACGAAGTCGTAATAAATTTTGAAATTCAGTCACCTTGTTTGGACATTGCACTATTGTGTATCTGCTCAGTGTGTAGTAAATTGATCATAACTCGAATGTTAGGAATCAAAATCAACATCTGTAAAGAGTTACGAAAATTAGACATGGTAGGGAATAACATAGTCAAAAATTAAAATTTTCTAACAAGGAACGAATTCTTAGAAAAATTCTAAAAATTGTTGTCCTGTTGTGGAATTGAACTAGAGCAGTGTTTGTTCATTCAATCATAAATTAAGATATAGAAATCCAAATGAGGCACCATAAAAAACTACATAAACTAAACGGATAAGAGATGAACATATAAAAGTTCAACTTAAGATTCATTGCCAATTAATCCAAACAAAGAGACAAAATTACCCCTGTCACGTATAGATTATTTTTAGGATAAGTACGATGAAAAATTGGAGTTTTTGACCTAGGTAATGGGTGGTTCGAAACATTTTGACTTGTTACTGAGAATTATTAATGAATATAATATATTTATTTATCTATATAGTAAATATAAGAAATTATGAATTTTAATGAGAAAACATGTATTTGTAGATAATTAGCCTAGATAACTATCAGTGAGGCAGCAAGTTTGAAATGGTTTAACGTAAAACTGTGAGTGAATATTTTATTTTTAAAATAATATTTATACAAAATATTTGATTTATGAATGTTTTAGAAAACCCTATTGAAATAAATATTTTATCGTATATTTTTTGGAATATGGTTTGGACAAGTATTTGAAAAATGATTGTTATGAAAATTTAGTTGAATTGTTAAATTATTTACAAATCCAGTGTTTTGAATATTATTTATGAATGAAAATTTATATGTTTGGAGTAGGAGAAAATGTTTAGAAAAATGTGTGGATATTTATGAAATATTCTGTGGATGAGTGATTTGAAATGAAATGATTTATATGTTGACGTATGATAAATTGATTCAGTTTGTCATGTGAATTATATGATGAACATTGTATGCAGATTTCATATTTGAGATTTAGGTGCGAGTGCTTAGTTAAGTGCGTCTGTGCACAGATTCCGCCATCATCCAAGAAAAGGGTAAGAGAGAGGTTACTATTTCTGTTCTTACCTACTCGGGAAAGGGGTAAGGGAGAAGTTATTATTTCCGTCTTTGTCGTCTGATAAGAGGCAAAGGAGAGGTTGCGGCTGGATAAGGCGATGTTTGGCACCGCATCCGCTTATCCAGGCCAACGCTAACGAGTGGGTTAAATGATTTTATATACTGATGTAAAATAACTCGTTAGCGGGTCTCGAGATGTTCGTCAGCAATGCACTGGTAAATATCTCGGGAGATAGTTTCCTGGCAAGCCCAAATACTTTAATTTGAATATCCATAGGCTGATTTTTATACATGGAATCATTTTATTATGTTTTATTGTTTAAAGTGAATATTTTTAATTAAATGTAAAATGTTATATTTTAAAATTTGTATTCTTACTTCTCATTTATATTTTCTTATTTTAATTTTATTCATTTATTGGGTCCTTAGGACTCACTTTCCTCACCTTTCAGTGTTGCAGGATGGACAAAAATGGACAGGTATTTAAAAAGAAAAGGAAAAGAATTCAGTACGGTTGGGACACAGATAAAGGACAAGGAGTAAGCATTACAGACATTAGGGTTCATGGGTTCGTCATACATCAAGAGTCTTCCATGGTTTAATATGTCGTAAAGTTGTAATTTGAATGTATAATTACTTTCAATATAACTTGTTATAATTCATTGAAAATAAATTATAATTTATTGAAAATTTTATTTATTTCATAATTGAGCTTATCGTCTATATGTGAAATATGTATTGTGTCTAATAATATAATTATGGATTTATATTTTATATATGCATTAGATAGGTTATGAGAGGTTTAAGATGACGGTGGAATCCGTTATCTGTCGGTAACATCTCTAGGTATGGGATGTTACGTAACAATTATAAATTATAAATTCTATTACATGGGAGTTCAACACACTTTGTACTTGGAGTTGAGCAATTTTTTTATTTTTTATTGAACTGTTTAAAGGGTTTTCAATAGAATGTTTTAAAAAATGTAGACATTTATATAAGAATCTATTTAAGACATACAATTGATTCTTTGTGTTCGAAACAATCAAATCAATTATATCTCACTTTCAAATTGCTTTATCAATCACATAATTTACAGTAAAAAATTTCAATTACTATCAAGATAACTTTCCTGCTATTATAATACAAGAAATATGAGATAAAATATATATAATAAAATAAAAATATTTTTAATAATTCAATATTTTATAAGAGTTTGTAAAGAGCTTCACATAGATTATCCCAAACAAAGAACCAACAACATTCGACAATTTAGGGAACACAGTTGATTAAAGTCATCAAATATAAACATAACATATTGCATGTTTTACATGCTACCGGCTACCTTACCTGGACCAAACATACACCAAAGACATCTAAAGTCAAATTAACTTTTTTTTTTTGGGTTTTATATTGTACTTTAAAGTATATTTTATTACAATACTATTTAATTTAGAAGCAAAAGTAACAATAATAAATAAACTTTAACAAATTAATAATTTAAAACCTCCCACTTCCTTTTACTTTTCTCGTTATTTTTTTTCTATATATAATACATAGAATGTATCATCAATTCGTTGTCTTTCAGAGATATTTCCAATTTGTGTTATTAGAATATGGCAATGGTGCCAACTGGGTTTAGGTTTAATCCTACAGATGAAGAACTCATCGAAATACTCGAAAGGAAAGTATCTGGGCAACAAATGCCTCTCCATTTCAGTTTCATTGTTGAAAGAAACGTTTATGACCTTGAACCACAACATCTTCAATGTATGTGTAATGTGTATTAACCTTAATGTCCTTCTCTTCCATCTTCTCTTTTAAATTTTGCCTTAATTCTTTATGTTTACAGTTTTATTTGGCTAGGCTTTGGGTTTCTTGATATGATGGGTGTTATAAGAAAGAAGAGACCATTGAGTAAGAGAGAGTGAAAGAGGTATATGATAGGATTAGAAACGAATAAGAAAAAAATATGAGAATTGTTGAATACGAGACCATGCAAAACGTTAACTCTATTTGCATACATTCCTAAAAAACTCTCTGTACCATAGCCACTAATCTCTTCTATAATTTGCAAATATTATTCTTCATAATATAAAGCTTTAATTTTGTTGATATACAGGGGATTACAACGCAGCAGTGCCTGAGAACGAGAGGTATTGCTACTGTATGAAGGAGAATGATTCAAGAGAAGTAGCAGGACGAGGATGGTGGAAAGCCAAAAGCCATGTTAAAAAAATTTATGATAAAACTGGATCATGTGTGATTGGTTATAAAAGACCACTCACATTTCATAAATTTAAGGATAATAAAAAAACCGAGACAATGCCATCAAGACTAACTGGATTATGCATAAATTTAGCCTTCAATCGAACACTACGGTTTGTTTAATTAATTTCTGCCCTAATTAATTCATTCTTAACGTTTTCTGAGAGAATAAATTCATTCTATAAAGGTTTGATAATATTTATTTTCTAGGACTGGAGAATTTGTAAGATCAAATATAAAGGAAAGCCAAGTTTACAAGAAGAGCTGGAGAATGTCAGAAATGGGAAATTAAGTAATGATTTTGAAGCAAGCAGTTCAAGTTCTCAGCAGCAATAGGAATACAGCAGCAGTCTAATTTTGTTCTCGAAAAACAGAAGCAGCAGCTGCAAGCATCAGAGCTTGCGCAACAGCACCAGCGACAGCAACAGCAACAGAAAAAAGCTTCATATGATCCATTTTTAATCCAAATTATGAGCACAAATATTGTTTCCAAGCTTTTGGTGATCAGCTGGAGCCAGCTGAAGATTTATCAGAACAAATATTATTTCCAACCCTAATTGGCAGAAATAAAATTTATTACCTAGTTTTTCTCTTTCTGCAGATTCCTGATCGTAGAAAAGTGGAATAAATTAAGAGAACTTGTTTGTTGATTATTTTAATAATTTCTTTTCGTCTTGATCTCGTACTTTTGTAAGCTCTCTTGTTTGAGCATAAGGGTAAATAGTCATTTGTATGATATTTATTTTATACAGGAATGTAAATAGTTAGTTGACAAAGTATTGAGGCTTAAGTAAATTTAAATTGAGTTAAATGATATGAATGAAATGAATTTGATGTTATAATTTGTAATTTTTCATAAGTTGGATTTCGGTATGTTACCCTACGCTAGCGCATTTGACGATCTTGTTAGCCGATTTGCGAGCTAAGTCAAGGAGCAGCGTCTTTGCTAAAGATCGGGGGTGAAGCCTTATAACATTCCCCAAACTCGGGGTGTTACCGGTAGGTGATAGGTCCGCCCCATCACCCTAAGCCTTACATAATCTATTATATATGCAATTTCAGTCAGACTTATATCAAGTCTATATATACACATTAGGGCATCATAACACTGCTACTAATACACATATACATATACAAAATACCAAATGATACCATGTATCACAAAATAATACTGACTGTACACTTGTCAGTTTATGTATATGCTATCTCAGTAACATGTGCTATATAATATACAAAATACAAAGTAAAACAACTGATCTCTATGTGAGATAGACTCGATAGAGTGGTGACTGTGACTAATAACCTGTCCTCTATATCGTATCTCCAAGCTGCTATGTTTACTCACCAAACTATCAAATCCTGTAAAATTGAAAAGAGAGGAGTTGAGTCCTATTTGACTCAGTGAGTGAGTGTCCACACTAGATCATGTCTCATTTTTAAATTTACATTTATAGTTTAACATTAAATACATATTATCATATAACAATCTATACATGTAAATGAGCATTTCACATCATTGCATATATCAAACATTCCACATCATTTCATAACATGCTGATGTTTAAGAGCGTTACGTATCATCGTCCCTACAAATACCTTAATGAATACACTAGTGCTTTGGTGTGTTACATATTACTATCCCCCTAAACACGAAAATAACCTGCAGGTACCCTTGGGACTTTACATATCGCTGTCTCCTAAGTCATAATTTAATTACCAGGGGTATTACGTATTGTCATTCCCCTGTCACAACTCAATCATTATACACAGACAATTCACAAGATACACTATCTCAACATTTCATTTTGCATCATGACGTAATATATTTATATATATATATATATATACACACACACACATATAGGTAACAATAGACACTTGCAATCATTATCCTGTTAAACACACAATAATCTCATTCCTTTTGCCATCATTTAGCACACAACAAATCATATATAACTAAATTCTCTTATATATACTTGAATCTATGCCATATGCATAAACATCAGTAAGTCATCTCATATCACTACTATTTGTCATCATATAACATAATCATTTTAGGTGCATTTTAACACAACTTAGTATGGATTAAACTACTTATACATTAAACACAATTTCAGTACTCATTTCAAGTGCAATCATACATACATACACCACAAGCACCTACTTACTATACTAACTGCAGTGTACTCACACTACTGTAGTGTCGGCGGATGGTCGGCCTGACGATCTACAACACATATATTACAGTATTAAATTCATTCTTCATAACTAAATAGATATATAAATATACTATGCATGAAATATGCTTCCCCCTTTCAAGACTAAATCGGACTTGCCCATTTTGGTCACCCGCATAATGCATTCTGCACCTCGACAAATTCCAATGTCACAGTGTGTCACACAGGTAAGGTAATCTATTCTAAGCTTCCTAAACACATTCTATTATGGGTCTAATTTCTACCACTTTTTGCATATTAGCATTTCGAGTCTGAACACCTATATTATAGCCATTTCTCGCCACCTTCCTCAGTGTAGTCGACTGTGAACTTTCAACAGAACCATTCGGTTCAAATAATAAACTATATTGACTTGCTCAACATCATGACATGATTTTTTGCTATGTCGTGCCCCTATGTGTTTAGATTCCGTAACATTTTATGGTTTGTCAATCCGAGTCTAAAACTCCCGAAACCCCCATTTTACTGAACCCTGCACAAAAATTTCTGCGATTAAAGCTTATGCGTTTTACTCATTCTCTTACTCGCTCAGCACTTTGCTCACATGTGCTACCTCAAATACAAGTTACGACACTTCTATATAATAATTTTATTAACTCAAATCATCATTCGCTTGAACATACAACTGCGACCTACCGGCGTCGCAAGTTTGTGTTTGATTTTCAGCAATACCATATCACTTGTATCACTACTTCGCAAGTTTATCAACTACGTTTCGTACATCATATTTTCACAATATAATTACAATTTCACACGGCTACATACTGCCCTAAACCAATTCATGTATGCTTCATCATTCATTCACCATAAAATTGACTACCAAGATAACACAATTCATATAAATCATTAATTTAGCATAATTTACCTTACCTTTGTTGCTAAAAATGGCTCTCCCTTTATTGGTTTAGCTTTCCTCTTCTCAACCAAAACTGTTTCTCCCATTTTCTCTCTTTTTCCGATCAACCTTTACCTCATTTTCTCAAATATCCGGCCAATTTCTCCATTTTCCCCTTGTTACCAATCAGCTCCTCCATTTTTTGCCTTGTTACCAACCAGCTCCTCCATTTCCTCCTTCTTTGCTTCGATTAACCATCTCTTCTCACCATTCAGTAAATCATTTCTCTTCTTTTTCAAATTTCTAACCAATTAACAACCTTTTCTCTTCTAATTTTGACCAATCTTCACTGTCCACTTACAGATTTTGCTTTATCTCAGCTTTACTCCCTTTCTCCTTGCTTCGGTTAGCCAAAATTCCACTTTCATTAAGCCAATTTCTTCACCAACAGCTTTTCTTCAACTCAACTTCTCCCATGGCTAAACCTCTTTTCCCTTCTCTTAATCGGTTTTAATTTGAAAATTCTTCACCCTGCAAATGAACTCTTCTCGTTTCTCCCTTCAATCCCTTGCTTCTCTTTCAATTTTTCTTCTTTTGTTAAGTCAAACTGTAAGCCAAAATGAAAAGGGAAAAATGGGTTTTTAAAGCCATTAAGATATATTTATGTATATGTGTATATACGGTAATGGGCTATTGCATGTTTCTTTTTATTTGTTTTATTTTGGCCATGCATTCTTATCTGATTTAAGCCTACATAATGTCTTTATAAATGTATATTAATTTGCTATTTGTAATATTATAAACTTATACTATTTATGATAAACTTTTATTATCCTTTAAAATAAAGTTCTAACTTTTTATTTTCATGGCCCCCCATTTATATCATCACTCACATATAATTTTATTTTATCTATTGTTATTATAACATGAAATGCAGATATAACAATTCTGCCTTCCTTGAAATGATTTATCCTCAAATCAAATTTAACTAAATGAATGAAACATACCTCTATTAGTAATTAATTAGGAAAACTGTCTCCGCATTACTTCTTCTGATTTCCAGGTAGCCTCTTGATATTTATGATGCTGCCATATCACTTTAACTGAAAAAATCCTTCTAGAATGAAGTTTCCTATCCTCCTTATCAAACTATCACCACAGATTTTTCCAAATAAAATAAATTTTGTTTAATCTCAACTATTTGTGGCTCAAGTATCTAGGGGCACTACGTAATGCTGTACCTCTAAATACATCTCTAGTCCTATGGGGCAAAATCTTGAAATTATGCTTTAAAATTATTATGATTCGTACTTTCAATTCATGTTTTGAAATAATATTTTCCAAAATAGTTTTATAAATAGTCATAATCTGTGTCAATAGAAAAATTGTTTCTTAGTACTTATCACAATAAATTTTTTAATATGGTATAAAAGATGAAAAATACTTCAAGATCCTTTCACTCAACCATCAATCTTCTTCTATCATATAATCACTTAAAACATAAGCCGAATCACATTTCATTATGTCATTATAATTTACCACATTTATAACATTCACAATTCGTAAGTTATATTAACCCAAACATCATCAACATATTCGACAAATGGTCAATGTATTCGAACATATGCAATTGCTCATAATTTTGTAGAACCCTTACGTTTTTCTTTAAGCATAGGCAAGTAGCTCAATCCATGAATTCACCTCATTCTAATACACAGTCAATATCCTCGACGACATTTTTACTATTCTCATTAGTCATAAGTTTATAGAGCAATGATCACAAAATCAAATTTCAACTCATAGGTTTACAAATAACTCAACCTCTTTGACATTCTCGAAACAAAATTTTATTTTATTTTATATATTTTTTTCAATAACCATAACAATTATCAAATCTAATAAGCCTACGTCCGAATCCAATAAAGAACATAATTTTGACTTTACCCCCCAATATTTCTATATCAAATTCTAGTAATACCTATGTATTCACATTTTACTCTAATAGGAAAAGCATTATATACAACCATCACACTATTTTAATATCCATTCTCAAATGTCACAACCCAAAGTTGCACTTCTTAAACTCAACATATCTCAATACATTCACAATACAACAAAATAAATATTTTTGTAATCTCTGTCTATGACCCTGAACTCCAAAGAAATTCGTAAATCAACGCAATTTATCTTCAATCAGAATCATCATATCTAAACTCAAATTTCACGTTTTCACAAATATCACTAAAAAAAATACATCTTAGCCATAACATGCTCATATTTTCCAAATCTTATAATTTGGCAATTGAACAAATCACACATTATATATATATATTTGCCGACTAATTGCCTTCTCATCCTTATATCAAATTTGTACACAAATCGTGTAACTAGATATCAATGCCCCAATGGCCATTTCCAAACTTTAAACCCTTTAATATTCTTAAAAAATATCCATAACACATGACACTAAGTACTCCCAATAGTTTCATACTAACTCGGCCTACCGAAAATCGCAACTAGTTTGATTTTCATTAAGATTCAAGCTTGATTTAATAACATATATAAACTCAACGCTTTTATCAATTCTAAAAGTTTTCTAAAACCAGCAATGTAAGTTTGAAATCATAGTAAAATAAGATTAATCCATTCACTACATGATGCTTATATAGCCAGTCCATACCTAATAAAACATTAAAACTCAATATCTCTAGCAAGATCAAATTAGTATAGTACCGTGCCCACCAATGCTCACTACATAGTCCTTCAGGAATTTTGTCACTATCACAGGGTTGCCTGTAAGAGTAACCACTACTATTGTGGTACCTAATAAATTCATATCTTTACCCAAGCATTTAACAAAGTATGATAAAATGAAAGAATGCGTAGCCTCTGAATCTAATAATACTTTAACATATTGAGAATCAATCATAAGAGTACCTGTAACTACTGCATTAAATGCTTGAGAATCTTGAGGCGTTAGTGCATAAACTCGTGCCTAACCACTATCTCTTGATGTCTGTCCTCAGCTACTTGCAATCTATCCCCGAATAGGTGGTCTCTGACCTGTCTCCCCTGCACTTTTACTAGACCGAGGTCGAGGTGGTACTAATGATGAATGTATAGATGGAGCTTGCACAGGATGTATAAGGAAATCTCTCTTCAAATGGCCTACCTGACCACACTGATAACAAGCCCTAGCGTCTCGTCGGCAACTACTCGTATGGAACTTTCTACATATTTGACATGGTAAAGGGACTGGCTATACCATAGAAAATGATGAAACTGTATGAGATGTGGCACCCTGACTAGGTTTATGGTCAGGATCTCTACGTACAACCTCTTTATCCCAAGGAATAATAAGAGGAAAGCTCGATGTCTGTGGAGGCTGGCTATGCTTGCCTTAATGGTATCTTCCATGACTCTCTGCTCTAAATCTCTTATAGGACCCTTTCTCCTCCTATCTACCCCGAACTCGCATCTCAAACCGAAGTGTTATATCTAAGGCCCAGGCATGTCATAGTCTTTGTAATTTGAATGGACGTAAATAAATAATCCCAAAGTCCATTCACAAACTGCTTCATCTTCATCTTCTTTGTGCTCACCAAGTGAGGTGCAAAACTGGTCAACCGTGTGAACAGTATATCATACTTTAATATTGATATCTACTGCCCCTGAATTAACTGCTCGAACTCTCGAGCCTTAGCATCCCTAATACTTTGAGGAATGAACCTAGTCAGAAATGCGGCACTAAACTCAGGCCATGCCAATGAAGGGGCATTTACATTACTACTTTGACGAAGTGACATATACTAGTGATAAGCAACATTTTGTAGCTGAAAACTGACAAACTCAACTGCTCTCGCAGTCGAACAACCTATAGCGGTACATACACGATTATACTCCTCAACAAATTCAAAAGGGTCAGGAGAAGAATACTAG
Source organism: Cedrela odorata (assembly GCA_035584115.1). Classification (NCBI taxonomy): domain Eukaryota; kingdom Viridiplantae; phylum Streptophyta; class Magnoliopsida; order Sapindales; family Meliaceae; genus Cedrela; species Cedrela odorata. Next base: position 201,182 of record JAXCLQ010000007.1, on the reverse strand, counting down.
CTGTTGTAACTTCCTAAACTTCTACAACGAAACAACTAACTCCTGCCTAACCGCAGGCTATATAGGTGTCATAGAAGTATACTAAGGTGGTGCAGAAGGACTTGCCTGCTAGGTATATGGGTTTACTACGGGTACTGAAAGTTCTGCCTGATGAGTCGAAATGGTAGAAATAGGAGGTGTACTAACAATGATGGTACTATAGCCCTCGGCACTAGCACCTGAGGTTCTGCTGGTGGGTAAGAAGCTCTATTAACATATCTACCATACGTTACAACTGCTGCATACCTGCAACTACAACCTCCACTACCGGAGCAACTTGTCTATCATCCACCTCCTTACCAGCCCTATCATCTCGAGTTCTACTGCATCCCCTACAAGAGGTGCAGCTGGCCTCTGCTCTAAGGCGGCATCTTGAGCTGCCTCGTCTACTTTAGAATAATGTCGAGGTAGCATGATATCTATATAAACATAAATTGTGTTAGTAGAACTTTGAAATATTTTCTATATCTACAAAGACAAGACACGACTCGATGGATAATGACACTAGAGGGTAGTCTTTTGTACATGAGTGCCCCGGGTATACTACATACACAAGACTCTAACACCTCTCCATTACAGTTACCGACCACTAGACCATACTTTGATACTAACTTTGTAACATCTGCCAAACCTAGGGTGTTATCGGCAAGTGATAAGTCTGCCCTATCACCCTAAGCCTTACACAACCTACTGTATATGCAATCTCAGTCAGACTTATATCAAGTACGTATATATATATATATATATATATCAGGGCATCATAATGCTGCTACTAATACACGTATACATATACACTATACCAAATGACACCATTTATCACAAAATAACACTGATTGTACACCTATCAGTTTATATACATGCTATCTCAGCAACATGTGCTATTTAATATACAAAATACAAAATAAAACAACCGATCTCTATATGAGATGAACCCGACACAGTGGTGACTATGACTGATGATCTGTCCTCTACATTGTGTCTCCAAGCCGCTACGTCTAATCACCAAACTATCAGATCCTGTAAAATTAGAAAGGGAGAGGGATGAGTCCTACTTGACTCAGTGAGTAGGTTTACACACTAGATTATTTCTCATTTTTAAATTTACATTTATAGTTTAACATTAAATACATATTATCATATAACAATCTATACATGCAAATGAGCATTTCACATCACTGCATATATCAAATATTCCACATCATTTTACAATATGCCAGTGTTTAAGGACGTTACGTATCGCCGTTTCCACAAACACCTAAATGAATACACCAGTGCTTTGGGACATTACGTATTTCCGTCCCCAAAACATTAAGAAATACTGGTGCTTAAGGGTGTTACATATCGCCGTCGCCCCAAACACAGAAATAACCTGTAAGTACCGTTGAGGCTTTACGTATCGTCGTCTCCTAAGTCATAATTCAATTACCAGGGGCGTTACGTACTGCCATCCCCCTATCACAACTCAATCATCATACACAAATAATTCACAAGATACGCTATCTCAACATTTCATTTTGCATCATCATATAATATATATATATATATATATACACACACACACATATATATAGGTAACAATCAACACTTACAGCCATCATCCAGTCAAGCACACAATAATCTCATTATTTTTGATATTATTTAACACAAAACAAATTATATGTAACTAAATTCTCGTGTTAATAAAATTCAAGCATAACCTTAGTATTGATTCTTTTATATATACTTGCATCTATACTTTATGCATAAATATCAGTAAGTCATCACATATCACTACTATTTGTCATCATATAACATAATCATTTTAGGTGTATCTTATCACAACTTATTATGATTTAAACTACTAGTTCATCATGCACAATTTCAGTACTTATTTCAAGTGCAATCATACATACATACACCACAAGCATCCACTCACTATAAACGACGTTGGCAGACAATCGGCCCAACTATTTGCAACACATATATTACAATATCATATTTATTCTTCATAACTAAATAGATACATAAATATACTGAGCATAAAATCTACCTCCCCCTTTCAAGACTAAATCAAACTTGCCTATTTTGGTCACCCGCAAAATGCATTCTGCACCTTGATGAATTCCAATGTCACGGTGTGTTACACAGGTAAGGTAATCTATTCTAAGTTTTCTAGGACACATTTTATTATGGGTTTAATTTCTACCACTTTTTACGGATTAGCATTTCAAGTCTAAATGCCCAAGTTATAGCCGTTTCTCGCCACCTTACTTAATGTAGTTGGCAACAAACCTTTGACAGGACAGTTTGGTTCAAATAATAAACTGTACGGACGTACTCAACATCTTAACCTGATTTTCTACTATGTCGTGTCCCTATGTTTCTAGTTTTTGTAATATTTCACAGTTTGTCAATTCGAGTCTAGAACTCCCAAAATCCCCATTTTACCGAAACCTGTGCAGAAATTTCTACGGTTAACGCTCATGCGTTTTGCTAGCTCTCTCACTCGCTTAGCACTCTGCTCACGTACGCTATCCTAAATACGTCTTACGACACTCTTATAGAGCAATTTTATCAACTCAAATCATCCTTCACTTAAACACACAACTGTGACTTACCAACATCGCAAGTTTGTGTTCGATTTTTGGCAATACCATATCACTTGCATCAACACTTTGCAAGTTTATCGACTACATTTTGTACATCATATTTTCACAATATAATCACAATTTCACACAACCACATACTGCCCTAAACCAATTCATGTATGCTTCATCATTCATTCACCACAAAATTGATTGCCAAGATAACACAATTCACATAAATCATTAATTTAGTATAATTTATCTTACCTTTGTTGCTGAATATGGCTCTCCCTTTACTGGTTTGGCATTCCTCTTCTCAGCCAAAACTGTTTCTCCCTATTCCTCTCTTTTTTCGATCAACCTTTACCTCATTTTCCTAAATATTCGGCTAATTTCTCCATTTTCCCCTTGTTACCGATCAGCTCCACCATTTTTTGCCTTCTTACCAACCAACTCCTCTATTTCCTCCTTCTTTGCTTCAATTAACCATCTCCTCTCACCATTTGACAAGCCACTTCTCTTCTCCTTCAAATTTTTGACCAATTAACAACCTTTTCTCTTATAATTTCGGCCAACCTTCACTGTCCACTCACGAATTTTTCTTCATCTTAGCTTTGCTCCGTTTCTTCTTGCTTTGGTTAGCCAAAATTCCACTTTCATTCAGCCATTTTCTTCACCTAATGCTTTTCTTCAATGCAACTTCTCCGATGGCTAAACCTTCTTTCCCCTCTCTTAATCTGTTTTAATTTGATAATTCTTCCCTATGAAAATGAACTTTTCTTGGTTCTCCTTTGAAACCCTTGCTTCTCTTTCAATTTTTCTTCTTTTGCTAAGTCAAATTGTAAGCCAAAATGAAAAGGGAAAAATGGGTTTTTAAAGCCATTGAGATATATTTATGTATATGTGTATAAACGGTAATGGGCAGTTGCATGTTTCTTTTTATTTGTTTTATTTTGGTCATGCATTCTTATTTGATTTAAGCTTTCATAATGTCTTTATAAATGTATATTAATTTTCTATTTGTAATGTTATAAACTTATACTATTTATGATAAACTTGTATTATCCTTTAAAATAAATTTCTAACATTTTATTTTCATGGACTCATATATAATTTTATTTTATCTATTGTTATTATTACATGAAATGCGGATATAACAAGCCCCGAAAGGTAAACAAAATTAATGCTAAGGAATGAAAAAAAATAATGTCAAAATCCATTCTGAGCATGAAGAGATCGATATTTGGATTGAAAGTATCGATACATCATTCAAATGTATCATTACATTAAGGTTACAGGTCAGTACCTGATGAAGGGATTAATACCTTCATAAAAAGGTATCGATACTTTGCAAGTCTGAGACTTGAAAAGAAATTACAAACTAACCATATCGATATCCATGGAGAAAGTATTGATACAAGACAAAATAGAGAGTTTGAAAATAATTACAAAATAGACCAGATCGATACCTTCATCAAAAGTATCGATACATGTCGAGACAAAGAGTTAAAAAATAATTACATGTTGAACTAGATCAATACCTTTAACAAATGCATTAATATATTAAAAAGAGAAGAATCGATATATGAAGGCTAATATATCGATACTTGAGATCGATGGAAATCTTATAATCGAATTTTTAAGGAATGGATTGATATCCAAATAAAAGGTATCGATACCCAGTCCAAAAGTATCGATACCTAATCCAAAAGTATCAATATATGACACTAATCTGAATAAAATTCAATGGATAATTTGGTCTTTTTGCCTACTATTATAAATACCCAAAAGGGGGAATTCGACCTCAGGGTCTTCATTCCTTCATTTCTGTCTCTTTCTCTAAAATACCTCTTTCTTTCTTTCTCTTTAGTTTTCTCACACATTTCGGTAAACCCCTTAGCATTCTACCAAATTTCATGGCCAAGTGAATACCCATCCTTCCCACGTCGACTTGGTACAATTTTAGACTACACAAAGGCAAGCGAAAGCAAAGAGGAAAAGTTAGGGTTCAATGAGAACTTGGAGGTTTTGTGTTCAAACGACAATGTGCGGTTTCTAACATAAACACTATTTTGTGAATATAAGGACTAAAAAAGAAGGTTTTCTAAAGTTTCAAATTATTTCTAGAAATTTTAAAAGAATAGTAGGTCTTAATGAAATTTTGCATATCAAAATAAAATGAAATGCTTTCTTTCCAGTGTTACTCGGCTTCTTATTCTTCTCTTGCATAGAATATCATTTTCTTCATTTCTCTCTCAATTTTCATTCAAATCACTTCAATATTTGGCCGATTGTCTTTCAAATTATCATTGCCAAATGATTTCTCGTCCTCTTCTATTTGATTTAGTACCATTTTTGGATTAGAAAAGGTAATGAGAAGCAAGAAATAAAGTTAGGGTTGAAGTCAATTTGGAGGATTCTTCAAGTCTAAGAATTTCTAGTAAATCAAAGGATTTCTCTTGAGTTTTGATAAGTATTACACCCATCTATAAGTTTTAAAGTTCATTTAGTTATAAATTTTGAAATGAGTTTTACTGTGCATGGGTTAAATTTTCGATTTGTGGCATTATGTTAAATTGAATATTAGAACATGAATAAATCTCTTGATTGGTTGTTTTCAAAATGTTGAAACTAGATTTAAAGGTTTGAGTTAGTACATAAATTGATTAAGGTCAGAATTGGTTTAAAAGAGAAAGGTGATAATTCGGACAGTTTAGACATTTTAATGGTTATCCTCATTTTTTGGAAACTATAACTATTTTTAGGAAAATCCTATTAGAGGTAAAAATGTTCTACATTGAAACCCTTTCCAATGAGTACTTATAATACCAAATTCGAGCACATTTGCCTTACCAAAATGCCCTCAAAATATTCTAATTTAGTCATATTTTTTTCCCAATCCGAGACCAATGCTCTTAACCCGAGCTAAAATAAGTGTTAAACTTCTAGAGGTCATAACTTTGGATCCATAGAGAAGGGATGTAAAAGGTATCAATAGATGAGATCTATAACATGATATCTTGTATTAAGTACATTGGTGCCGAGCCGAGATGATTGTCCCCAATTCGAGACCTATATTCCTAACCCGAGCTAAAATGAGTGTCAAATTTTAAGAGGTTAAAACTTTAGATCTAGAAAGAGTTAGAGGACATACTAAGTATCAATGGAAAGCTTTTTCTAATCTCTATAAAATTATAACCTGACCTAAGTATAATGGTGTTGACCCAAGCTGATTGTCCCCGATCCTATTAGAATGCTCTTGAACTAAGCTAAAATAAGTGTCAAACTATAAGAGGTCATAGCTTTGGATTCAGAAAGAGTTAGGGGACATATAAGATATCAACATAAAGCTCTTTTTGAGCTCTAGTTAACTTGATTAAGTTCATTTTTTTAGGTTAAAAAGTCAAAATAGTTTATAGGTACATTTATATGACTAATACTTATCATGCATGCATGCATCAAATTAATGGTTTATAAAAGTATGAATAAAATTGAATATTGATAGTATTCAACATATGTTATTTAGGCATCGAAAACTGAGAAAAAAGATCGAGTAAGCGTGAGGATCCGTAGTGGGAGTGGTTACCCTCTCATTATTGTGAGTAAATTTATACATAAATATTATATTGATATATGTGTGTTATATATATATATATATATATATGTATTGCTTATGTGTTAAACAAATGATTTTATTGTTAAAAGAAATTTAAAGTATAATTGTTTTATGTGAAGTGCATGATATTAGGTTGATTTGATTACTCGGGCTGCTATTTAATGTTATTCAATATACATGTTGAAATTGTCGAAGAGACCGGCATTTGATTATATATTTTAAAATTATTAATTGTAAATGATTTTATTTTAATGCAAGTATTATTGGTGATGTGGCTAGTAAAGTCAGATATTGATTCATGGCCAGTGAGCCTGATGTATAACCAGTAGGCCTGTTATTTGACTGTATATACAAAGAGGTAACTTATGGATAGACTTATTAAGAGGCTGCATAGGTGAATAGAGCCACAGTGGGGCAGGTATAAGGGAGAATGTCTATGGCAAGCCCATTGTGTGCCGAACGTATGGATGCGCAGTTATATAGATACCTTATGGAAAGTCTTAGCGGCTTGATAGAGTTATCCTAAATTTGACGGATACGACGAGGATAGTCGCTAGTATCATCAAGCGACTACTCGAGACTAACATCAGTGAGACAAGCAGTATTTTAAATTCATATTTTACTTTAATAAAGTGATTTGCTATTTTACAATGAATGCATTGCATATGATTTTATGCATGAAAGGCTCACTAATGGTTTCAACATTACCTCGGCCAAGGTAGCGGTCGAGAAAGTATGGACAGTCCGATTTGGATTATTTGAAACTGTTTGCAAACTAATGAATTGTTTTCTCATCATTTGATTTTGTGAAAATATATATGTATTTGAGAGCATAATGTAAATGAAATCCTAATATCTGTATTTGAAAATATGTGTGCATGTATGTATATATGTATGTACTTTATTTACTCACTGAGTGTAGTTTTATACTCATTCCTCACCATTACAACTTTCAAGTTAAGCACCCTAGTACTCGCCGGACTAGTGGTAGTGATAGAGAGCCTACGATTCTCTAGGTAGGTTTCTTTCTTGATTCACATAAATACATTAAGTCCACTAGATATAATTTGTTGAATATTTCTACTTAGATGAGGATAAATTAAGAGTAGCTGTACGGTTATTACAGGATAGTGCTGCTACTTAGTGGCAGAACATGTTGGCCAAATCTGAGACGCAACTAACTTGGGCTAATTTTTTGAGAGAGTTTTAGAATCAGTATTTTACTCACTACCATAACAATTCTTTAATAATGATCCCATAGATGGGAATTATATTTTATAAACTATTTTTAGGTTTTGGATAAATAACAGGAAGACCTTACAGGCTCTCTTGATACATTTTGGGTGTATATAGTGTATCATAAATGTCTTGTATCATAACCGGAAGACCTTACATGTAGCGATTGTCACGGGTGGACCCCAGGTTCAGGACGTAACAATTTTAATGTTACAAAGCCCTTGTTTAAAAAGGATTTTTAAATGTTTTAAAACAGTTTGATATTTTTAAAATGGGTTGAACATGGTTTTGAAAATGAGTTTATTTTTAAATTATCCAATGGACATTAAGTGAGTCAAGTTATAGGTAAGTATATGCTATTGTGAAGCATATATAATCAAATTTTGTTTCCTTTATGTAGTGAATATGCCTTCACGCATAAGAAAAGGAAGAGGTAAACCCTATAGGGTATCGATACCTGAAGAGGAATCGACAAATTCCTCACATGTACCCTAGTTTCCTTAACTAGAATAAGCAACTCATTTCCACCACCTAGGATGAAAATGCCAGCTAATGTGCCACCAAAGATATAGACAGCATTTATGGCATATTGGAATGCTCAAAACCAAACTCCAGCTCAGCTTGAAAAAGATCCCTTGGGACAACCACTTAATGAACTGATGACACCTCCAGTGCCAACATTCCTTGCAGTCTATGCAGAACCATTTAGACCGATGTACAAGCTTTCTAAGTTAATTAAAGAAGCAAAACAGTTGGGATGTGAATCTTTTTCAGGAACTTCTGATGCAGTTGTGGTAAGTAGATAGCTGAGATTAGTATAGTAAAATCTGCAGAACATGGGCATAATAGATGAGGATAAATTGAGAGTAGCTATACGGTTATTACAGGATAGTACTGCTACTTAGTGGCAGAATATGTTGGCTAAATCTGGGACACAACTGACTTGAGCTGATTTTTTGAGAGAGTTTTAGAATCAGTATTTTACTCACTACCATGACAATCAGAAAAGACAGGAGTTCTTGAATATGAAACAGATAAGCAGAACAGTGGTAGAGTATGAGACTCAGCTGAAAGAGTTGATAGAGTTTGTTTTAGAGTTTGTTAATAAGGAAACCTTTTGTGCCAAGTTTAAGGTGGACTAAATTTGGACATTAGAGAGCAGATGCCAGTGACCGGTACTCAGAATTACTGAGAGATAGTACAATTAGTACTTCAAGCAAAAAATGGAAAAAGAAGGGCAAGAGTTGGCTTTCAGAAGAAAAAGGATATGAATGTGTCTATAGGTCAGTCATCAAAGAAGAGTTGCAGCAGTGGTTTATCTAGCAGTGCTTCTGTGCCTAGACTTGCTATAATCTACCAATCTCTTCGTGTGGATCCCTTGGATTCAAATTTAAACTAGGATCAGTTGCTTTGAGGTCTATTTCAGGTCTTCATTGAATGCAGGGAGCTAGTAGATGCCTTCTTTGTAGGAAGCATCACAGTGGTACATGTGGTCCTCCACCGACATATTTTCATTGTGGATAGACAGGGCATATTAGGAAGAATTGCCCAAGATTGGGAGGATCTGAGTTGACTAGGAATTTCACTCAAGGTCAGCAACCTGCATTTCCTCAATAGCAACCTCCAGTTCAAACTTCTATTCCACTTAATCGAAGATTTAGATCTGGTAATACTTCCTCAGCTTAAGGTGCACAAAGGAACTAGCCTAGGGTTCAAATCAAAGTTTTTGTATTGAATCAGAAACAGACTCAAGTTAATCTAGATGTGATTGTTAGTATGATGTTAACTTTTAGTCAGCATACATACATTTTTATTAACCTCGGATCTAATAGATCATTCATAAGTACATCATTTGCACATCATGCCGACCGAGAGTTAAGTCCCTTAGATCAAGAATTAGTAGTACATATACTACTAGGGTAGAGATTACTCAAAAAAAACTGTGTTTAGACGATGTGATGTGATAATGTGAGAAACTACCTTAATAGCAGATCTCATTCCACTAAACATCCAGTTTACATATAAATTAAGAGAATTTGGTGGGTCTTCAAGTGATTTATGCAAATGGTTGGGATGCATAGCCTCCAAATATTTTGTTATAATATTTTGTAATAATTTTTTAATTTTCTATAATAACTTAAATAGGGAGTTACCATACAATTAATTAATTATATTGTAATCCTACTTTTTCTTTTTAATGCATGTACCAATATTTTCAGTCTTGAAAATTGCATCCTTAATTTCTGCTAATATTTTTAATACATGTTTATAATTGTTGTGTGCATTTACTTAATTTTAATAGTAAAATTATTAAAATATTTGATAAATATGCACTTTTATTTAACAATAAATATGTTTTATAAAATATTTAATAAATATTAATTTTAATTTAATAACTAATTTTTTTACACATTACATAAATAATTAAAAATTAAAAATTAAAGCACTTTAATTCCAAATCCTAAACATATTGCTAATTAATTATTTTCTTAATTTCAAAGCTTATAATTAAATATTTGGAGTAAATTTTAATTGGGTTAATCTTACCAAGAATTCCAAGAGATTTTTTACACAATATGTATTGTGACATTATTAAGTAAAAATAAAAAGAAAAATCTCCTTGATTTATAATTTTGGTTACTATTAGCCTTTAATTAATCTCTATTATTTATTGCCTCATAATTGTATTTTTAACTATGCATATTTTGAGAAATAGGTTATAAATTCAAACAAAAAAATAATAATGAATCCATATGATAATTTGATAGTACAAGTAGAAAGAAAGGAACAATGAATAATACTCTTAAGGAAATTATTGTTACATATTTTTAAGACGTAAAAAACAGTAGAAAAATATTTTTTTTACAAAAAAGTATATAAATCGTAATTTTATTATTAAAAAAAGACTTTAATAATTAATATATATATATATATATAAACTTTAATAATTATTAAAGTATATATAGATATATAGTTAGTCTTTAACGGAGAATCACATTTAAAAAATTGAGAATTTCAATTAGATTTAAAAAAATTTAAACTAGTTATATTTATAAATATATTTACTAAAATAACAACTTTCATAATTTTTTTTACTAAACAAGCCAAAGATTTTATTTTTGGACCAAAATTTTGGACAACATTTAATAAAATTATTTTGAATTCTTAATTTTGTATATTATTATTTATTCTCTTAAATAAATAATAATAATTCAACCATTTCAAGATAAAACTCACTCCAAAAAAATCTCTTTAACAATTTTAACACCAAACACTTTCTTCAATCAAACAACAATGCAAGTTATTTTTTACTATTTTTTTTCAAGAAAAACGACTTATTAATTATTAAAATCTATATTTTATGATTTCGCTTTTGCATTGGGGTCCAAATTATCAGGCAAATTTTAAGTTGTCAGACATATTCAACAATATTTAGCAAATTCAAAACCATAAGATATTTCGTCGAACAAAACTCAACACCATCAGATATTTCGTCGAGTAAAACAAAATAACTAGACTTGAACAAAGGCATGGCAAAAAAATGCTAACAACAATCTTTTTGTTATGCTCCCAGTTGAAATGAGGGAATTGAACAGGTAGGACATTTGTTGATGTGATAAAGAGTCTTAAATTTATATGTGTGTGTGTGTGTAAAATTCAAGATAATTATGCAAAACTAGCTATATTATACTGTTATACTATATTCGAAGACAGTTGGATGGATGTTTCAAAAGGACTTTCTGTTCCTATTCTTCTAAACTATATGACCTGAAAGTTACTGAGCTTGGCTTGCAATTCTGCGACTTATTAATTATTAAAATTTATATTTTATGATTTCGCTTTTGCATTGGGGTCCAAATTATGAGGCAAATTTTAACCTGTCAGACATATTCAACAATATTTAGCAAATTCAACACTATAAGATATTTCGTCGAGTAAAACAAAATATATAGACTGGAACCAAGGCCATGGCAAAAAAAGGCCAACAACAATCTTTTTGTATATGTGTTGTAGCGTGTAAAATTCAAGATAATACTGCTATAAGTAAGCAAAACTAGTTGTAGCGTGTTTGTTGGATGGACGTTTCAAAAGGACCTTCTTTTAGGTTAATCACATGACTTCAAGTTGAGAAATAAAGCCCCATGCTTCTAAACTATATGACCTGAAAAGTACTGAGCCTGGTTTGAAATTCTGCGCAGCTTGTCCATCATCTGTGCTGCGGCTGATTCTCTTGCTTCACGAGGATTAGAACGCGAGTCACCAGCATTTGAACACTCAAAATCAATTCCTTTCACAGATACTTGTGCTTGGAATCCACCTTCAAACGGTAAAACAAATAAGATTAGTTGATTCCAGCATAGAACTCGCATGCTTCACACTACATATGATATGGAATATAAGAAAAACCAGTCCTCCCATAGCTCCCGTTAAGGTCAAATGATTAAATGAAACAACTAAAATCCTAATGTTGATTTGGAATTAGATCTTGTGAGATGAATTGTGGGCAAATTTAGTTCATTAGGGAATAGAAGAAAAGTAATCTCAATTTCTCGTTTTTCATGTTGCCAAATGAATTTAAAGTACCATACCATCTGAAGGTGACACACGATAAGTTGGTGATCCAACTCCTGCAGAACAAAAATATAAAATAAGAATCTATGAAAGAAGAATCAATCCATGGAATCGCAAATTTATACCCAGAATGCTATGAAAGTCAGTGGACATAAAGATGGGATAGGGCTGTTGTCCCGTAAATGGAAGACCACTAACACAAAGTCAACATAGATCTGAGCTCAAGAAATAACATATCATAAGACATTTGGCTATTGGTATCGAATGCTCAAACACAACTTACACCCATATTATTTTTCCCCTTTTACTCCTCTTTCATCAAATGTCAAGACAATTAAACATTGGAAACTGGATTCAAAAAAAGTTGCATTTTGATGTTGTGCTTCAGTTGCATAATAAATGACGAATACTAATTTTACTTCTATGGTAGGTAAACTTGATGGTATGTATTCTAGTCAAGAACGAGGTTCATAGCAGTATATACTCTATGAAACATGATTATGCACACACTACAAAAAGCTATAATGTTTCCTTTGTAGAAAAACTATATCAAATTTGGTTAATTAAATTTGAAAGCAAAGTAGCACTTCCAAGGTTTCTCGGACCACAATGACAAAATAGAATAATTGAAGATGACAAACCTCAAGATCCTTCCAGGAACAGACAAAAGAAAATTTTGAAATCTAATCACACAACTTGCCTGACATGAATTTTTCTTAACGCAAATATCATTACAATCCTCTTCAAGACATTCTATCTTCAGTCCTGAATCATCTTCACCACCCATAATAAGTTTGTAGAACAAATGCATAAGATGAGATTTTTAATGTCACAAGCAAAGCTGTAACACAGCCCGCTGCATATTTATCGTGGCAGGTTTTTGAATGCTCGTTCAAGTGGTTAACAATCAAAATAATCTAGAATGCTACAATGAACAGATTAAAAAAAAAAAAAAACAAACATTCATGGCCCTACTTAACAAGCAAAGCGGGTTAAGTTTGAGAGGCTCTTCCTGCTCATCATGCAGTGGACATTTTAAAGTGATATGATATAATAGCTTTTACGCCACTTAAACAAATTAGTAACCCTCATTTTCTCCGAAGCGTTTTATCTTTCTAATTAAAATACACAATTTCAGATGGATATGTTTGGAATGAAGCTGCTCTCAATTTTAATCCACGACGGCTGTGAAATAGAATCACTTTAGCTGTTGTGCTTTCAATGTTAAGCAAAAGCATAACAGTTGCAAACATATCCTAAGTCCTAAAAGTTAACTGACAGACCTTGAGTTTGTTCTGATGGTTGGGTTAAATGAGATATAAAACTGCAAAGACTTCACCAACAACTAGACTAGCTGACATGTATTGTTCAATTCAAAGAATTTTGAATTTCTCAATTATTTCTGCACCCATGTTAGAAGGAGCTATTATCTCTCAAGATCATCTTAATTACGCCAAGGGAGGAAAAACTTTGCATAACCGATGGCTTCCAGATTCATAGATCATCAAAGGCTGTTCTATATTGGTTCCACTTCTACGTTCTAACCCACGCAATAAGCTATTTAAAAGGAAAAGGATGGGAACTGACGGAAGCCATTGAATCCTAAATAGTGGTTGGCATGTCCAAAACAATTATTTTACCTCTTTACTGTTCTTGCTTATACAAATTTTCAGAAACCCCTCTGGCATTGTTAAGGTATGTTGAAATTTCCTCCTTTCATTTTATCTAATATGCAATGATTGAAATTTTAAGCAACGGGAATAACAAGTTTCGGTTAGTGGAATAAATTTATTTTTCCGACGTAAAAGAGTGATAATTTGAAAAAAAAAATGGATTAATTGAATTAATCTTATAAATTAAACAAATTTTAATCAATTTAAATGACAAATGAACAAAAAAAGTAAATGAAAAATTAAGCCAAATGTGATAAGCAATAACCGGCCCATGTGTGCATATTTAAGAATTACAATATTTTGTTTTGTTTTTCTTCATGATAAAAAATGATAAACATGAGAAAAGCTTCAAGAAGAACAAGAAACTTTAGTTTGTTAATGTATAGGTTAAACAAGTAAATAGAAATTAAAAGAGAAACTTCAGCTCAGAGAAGACAAAGATAGAGAAGAAGGGTATACACTGCAATTACTAAGGTAAATGGGTCTATCATGAACTAAGAGTTTTATGTATTATAGATACAATTATTGTTTGGAGTCATACATGTATTCATAATAAATTGCATTGTGTCAAAGATTGTAGAATATTATTGTATTATTTATGTTCGTGATGTAATATATTGCATTCATACATGTATTGTATTCTATGTTTTTATGAACATATAAAAATAGTATATGCATTTAGATAGATAGAGAGACTTAAAATGACGGTGGATTCTGTCTTTTGTTGATATCATTCCCGACCTTAGGATGTTACATAATAGATGTCCAATGATATAATTTTGTGGGGTACAAAAAGACTAATCTACATCCAACTGACTTCAGACAGAGCATATGGGGCTAAGCCCAAGAGGAAAGAGTCCTCGAAGGCAGCACCTTAGGTACAAAGTTGAGAAAAGATTCTAAATTCCTAAATTTAAAATAACCTGCTCCAGCCCCTGCCCAAATTGGACCCTTCAACCATTAGGGCACGTGATTTCATAGAGTAAAAAGTTAAAAGAAATTACTCAACCAAACAAGAATACCACCTGGATTATCCAATACATCATAAATGGGTAATCTGGAATTTACAAGTCATGTAAATACAAAAAAGAATGGAATATGATCAAAGAAACAAGGCTGAAACAAAAAACAAGAACACTGTAAAATAAACATACCATTGAAAATAGTCTGGATTTTTTTTTTTTATCACACACAGCAATTTCGTCCTCGATCTTCCGTTGTTGAAGAGTCTGCACACACAAGCAAAGACGTATTTGATGATTTTAAAGTTCTAATGTGAAGAAAATCTTTACAGTAGTAATTGGTAGATGCATTTAGGAACTCAATATGGGTCGAAATGCAACAGATGTAGTAATTGAGAACTTCCATCCACAATGCTTCTGGTGATGCAAAATAAAAAAGGCACAATTAGAATTGGCAAATTACTACAACGTAAAGTTGGTCAAGCCTTGCAAGTGATACTGCATATATTCCTTAATTAAAATCAGGATCTACCTTATTTTATACAATAGGAATTTGACATTCTCCTCCACTAATCATGTACACCTTCAAAGCCAAGAGTTTAGTTTGTTAAGGATCATACCCTCTCTAATTATTTCAGGATTCACCCTATCTTTGTCTACTCTTCAGTTGAGGCACAATGTGAGGGCTACCAAATAATATCTCATTCCACAGAACACATATAATTGTTAAGCTTCATACACAACATAAAATCGACCATCTCTCTATGTGATTATTTCAAAGGTATAACGCATCCTGATCTTTGTTTGCACAGTCAAGAGAAAAAAAAAGGCATACCAATTTATTCCTTCTCGAAAGAAGAACTCTCAATGCAGTTTGTGACATGTTTGCTTTCAAGTATCTGGTGCTTTGTAGTCTGTCAAATTTGATTGATCAGTGACCACAGCACAATCACCAATTGGCTTCTCATATTCATCTGAACAAGTCATATAACTGGTAGCTTTCCTATCTGCACCTCTGCATTCAGTAATGCACGGCATCCTGATTGAGCTAACCATCTCAACCTGCATACCCAAAGATTGGCTCACATGACTTAAACTTGATTAAAAAAAGAGAAAGTAATGCTAAAAAATTTCTTCGTTTAAGAGGTCCTTAATCAAAGTACGATGGA
Organism: Cedrela odorata; assembly: GCA_035584115.1. NCBI lineage: Eukaryota > Viridiplantae > Streptophyta > Magnoliopsida > Sapindales > Meliaceae > Cedrela > Cedrela odorata. The sequence goes on along the minus strand of JAXCLQ010000007.1, from coordinate 185,351 downwards.
ACCTGTTTATTGACCAAAAGTCTAGCTTTGACGTATGTCCCATTACTGAAGTCAATAAACAAATCTAACCTTAGTCTTGCTTCCAGCAATACTCTTTTAGTTGGACTCTATTACCAATATTCTGCCATTTGGCTTCCTTTTGGAGGGCATCCACATTTACACTGTGGGGCCCATCACCATCACCAGATAAACCATCCATGGAACATCTCTTCTTGTCTGTCCCGTCACCAGAAAAGCCATCCACGAAAATTCTATTCTTGTATGTCCCATCACCAGATAAGCATCCACAGAATGTCTCTTCTTGTCTTTCTGCTTTGGTGATTTAGTACCTGTAACTGCAGTGCTTCCAAGATGCTTTTGTATGTCACTCTTCGCAATAGATCTATTTCGGTTATCATGAATTTCCGGCTCATAAGTTTTTTCTGTCTTCTTAGTGTTAGGTATATTCATACTTCTCAATTCCACCATTTGATCTTGGAAACAATTGGGAAGCCCTTCCCCGTAGAGAACAATAACATTTTAATTAAACCGATCAAGGATCATCTCTAAAATCAAAAGTCAAAAATACGAAGACCTTAGATGCAGCCCAAAAATTAAAAATAAAAATAACAAGAATATGGTAGGGTCTGGAACTGACAGAACTACTAAATCTCAAAAAGCAGTCCAGATAAACCAGATCAATAATGCCTGCACAGCACACAAGTTATCAAGAAACTGTACTGGTTTTATGGATGCTTCCATATATGAGCTGACTGTTGTATGAAGAACCAACAGACTTCCTGGAAGAGGATATGTTACAAAAAAAAACTCTCTCGTCAATAACAAATCACTATTTTTTTTTTCAAGGAGAAATGATCATCTCGTGCAAGAAGTTAATTTTCTCTTCATTATGCATTGGTTCCTTAGTGATGCTATTTGAAAAGAATAAAGAAAGGATGGGTGGGGGTGGGGGAAGAGGGAGAGAGTGAGGAAACTATTCGATAGAAACCATTCAACAGCACTCTGAGAAAATTTATTTAAGACTTACAGACAAAACGTATCAAATTAAAAAGCTTAATCATATACTAAGAAAGAGAGAAAGAATCAGAAAGAACGAGGGAACATCATGACACATCAGGAATGCCCTCACAAATGCTGAGAAATTTATTCATGGTAAAATTAAAACTGAAAGAGATGAAGAGCTGCACATGGTAGAAGACATCTACAGTTTGGTTCTAACAATTCCAAAGAGTAGTAGGACGCAGTAGAAATCACTTTAAAATGACTACAGTCCGGTATAAAGTTTTTCAAATTTATGTAAATCATTCTTGAGAAAAGAGGTTGTTGTCATTTTTAAAAAGCAACTACCAATAATATCATGAATATTAAGTCTTGAGTTTTGTCTATGACCCTTAAAAAGAAGTCAGATTACCATATAGAGCTTCAAGTTCCTTGATGTACATGCAATGCTTTTTTTAGTGAGAAAAAGAAGAAAAAATTTACCAATAACATTTGCAGGTAATTCTTATTAGAAGAGATCGTGGACGCCTGACATTTGAAAGCCTTTTTTCTGCATTTCACTTGAAAACAAGAAATCCAAAGTTAGATAAAAAACACAATACCAGAACTGTAATAAAACCCTGAGTATCGCAATCTACAACAATAATGTTCAGAACTCATAAATGTTTGATCAACAAAAGTACCTTGGAGGATAAGGACTTCCAGCTGATCTCATGTTTTAAGCGAAACAATCCAAGATGTTGCTAACTGACTAAAGTGAATTGGCCGGTATTCTTACCAAATGTGAATCTTATATTCCACTATGTAGCAAATTTTGTGGCTCTCAAGTGATAGTGAAAATAGCAACAACCAATATTTATAAACACTACCAAGTTGCTAATCAAAATGTTGGCAAATCTGGAAACTCTGCCAATGTTGGTAGATCATAGAATTCGTGGGATTCAAAATTTAAGCTAACAGGCCTCTAGACAAGCCTTCTTAGTAAATAGTTGATTAGTGTTAGTTGTTAGAATTAACATAGGAATGTAACTAGACACTTTATCTTAATGATTTGTATCTTATTTTTTAGATTGTAGTTTCCACGACTAAGTGAAAAACCCTACCTATATGTACCCCTTCAACATTAAAAGATAATAAAAACATAAAACAATTATTCAGTTTCTACATGGTATCAAAGTTTTAAAATAGAGTATTTTTTTGCCTTCATTACTGGGACCTAGTTTACTGCACCTAATATTCTACTCCTTAATTGCCTTCTTTCTTTCAGTCATTTTTTATCCTCTCATGATCTCAAGTCCTTAAAGAACACACCCGAACTCTTGGTTTCTGCAAATTTGATTTCTCCACTACCCTAAGTCTACATCATGTCCATAGTTTCAGATTCCTTCAAAACAGTTTCATCTGAAGCTACATCAACAATTCATCCAAATGAAATCGGAGTCATCCAAGTTGCCTATTGTCTCAATGGTCGAAATTACACGATTCGGTCCCAAATTGTGCATATAAAACACAAGGGTAAAGGAAAACTTCATCATCTAATCAAACCAACATTGAGCATTGAAGATCCAAAGTTTGAAGTATAGAGTGTTAAAGATTCTCTAATCATGTCATGATTATGGGATTCTATGCAACCAAAAGTTAGTGAAAGCTGCATGTTTTTGCCAATAACTAAGCAGATTTAGGAGACCGTGAAGCAAACTTACTTTAAGGTGAAGATTTTGCCTTAATCTTTAAGATTAAGACAAAGATTCACTCAACTAAGCAAGGTATTATGTTTGTTAAGATTCACTCAACTAAGCAAGGTATTATGTTTGTTAAGATTCACTCAACTAAGCAAGGTATTATGTTTGTTACTAATTATTACAATACCTTGAACAGATTATGGCTGGAGCTTGATTATTACCATAGTATTAAGATGAATTGCAGTGAGGATGCTGCTATGTTACTCAAGTTTATTGAGGCCAAAAGGATTTATGAGTTCTTAGCAGAGCTAAATATGAAGTTTGTTTAGGTTCGGGTATAAATACTAGAAAAAGATGAGATGTCATTATTAAGTGAAGTGTTTACAGTTATCCGAAGTGAAGAAGGAAGATGGTCTGTGATGGTTGACACTTCAAATTTTGAAGGGTCACCACTGTTCACAATAATTAAACACTCACCTCATAGTCCAAATTCCAACCAAAGCATTCGAGACACTACATGGACAAACAAAGAAGACCTATGGTGTAACTATTGTAAGAAACCAAGGCATACCAAAGAGACATGCTGAAAGCTAAAAGGAAAACCATCATTTGGGAGGAGATACACCTAACCAAACCAAAAATAATGGAGCCACCAAATAAATGTGGTTGTAGTAGAAAAAGATCCTGGTTAGAAACTAAGTGAAGTCTAAACCGAAATGAACATCCTCATTCAGGAAGAAGTGGATAAGATTTGAAGCCTATTTACCTCACTTGACAAGCAAATTGGCTCATGTTCCCTAGCACACAGTTAATATTTTGTCTCGAGTATTTATGGTCTCTTTGGGCAACAATAGCTATGGTTTTTGGATAGTGGACTTATGAGCAACAAATCACATGACAAACTCATCTCATCATTTTTTTCACTTATATTCTATATCTTAGAAATCAAAAAATCAGAGTAGCAGATGGAAATATAGTACTAGCGGCAAGAAAATGAACTATCTTAATTATTCATTACCTTGTTTTAGATTCAGTACTTCATGTACCAAAACCTTCAATAAATCTCTTATGAAATTCAAAATAGACAAGGGAATTGAATTTTAAAGTGATAATCTAATCTAATAAGTGTGTGTTTTAAGAATTAACTATGAGGAGGATGATTAGGCATGCTAAGGAAAAGGATGGATTGTATTTTTTGGATATCGGTAGTGCCAGACAAGGAGCATCAGTACCTATTTCTCTTTTCTCTAAAAAATTGTCATTCGATAAGTCTTAGATTTGGCTTCATCATCTTAGGCTAGGATATCCATCATGTTTTCATATATTATTTAAAAGGGTAAATGAATCATTTTTCCAATGTAAGTCATGTGAATTTGAAAAACATAAATGAACTTTATTTTCTTTAATTAATAATAGATCTATGTTTCCTTTTTTTATTATTCATATTGATGTTTAAAGACTGTGTAAAATCTCAAATCTTAATAGGGCCCGTTAGTTTATTATCTTTGTTAATGATTGTATAAGAGTTACTAAGTTATACTTGATGAAAAGTAAATCCGATGTAAGTATGATGGTTTCCAATTTCTTAAAATGATTCAAACTCAGTTTCATACTAACATCAAGGTCATCAAGTCAGATAATGGAAAAGAATAGTTCAACCAAGTCTTATCACCCATTCTCTAAAAAGAAGGCATTATACATCAATTCTTATGTACTGATACACCTCAAAAAAATGGGTTAGCAAAAAGAAAGAATATGCACCTACTTGAAATAGTTAGGGCTTTGTTGATTGAAAAACTTGTTCCTAAACACTACTGGGGAGAAATAGCTCTTAGTGCTACCTACCTTTTGAATTGAACTTGTTCTAGAGTCTTACAAAACAAAACCACCTTTGAAACTCTGTCAAAGTTTTTTCCTCGTATTGCTTTGTCTCATACACTTCCACCAAATATTTTTAGACGTGTCACCTATGTTCAAGTTCATTCACAACATCGTAGTAAACTAGTTCCTAAAACAATAAAGTGTGCCTTTGTTGGATACTCTTCTACACAAAAGGATTATAAGTGTTATAATCCTCAAACCAAGAAAATATTTGTATTTAAGGATGTTAGTTTTGCTGAGAATATATCATTTTTTGAACCACTTCAAGGGGAAAATAATAAACAGGAAGATTAGATGGTCAACTTTGATTTAGATATATATATATATATATATATATTTTTAATCATCGCAGCCACCACAACGAACAGAAAAGTGAACTAGTGATCACTCCCTCAAGCAACCATCTGAACAACGTTATTCCTGAATGGAACAGTGACTGCAAACAAGCTTTGTTTTCGTGTACAGCGGAAGCGCGATGCAAGAAATGAAATTCCGGGCACGCAACCGCCACAGGGGAGCCATGGTTATCTTGATAAACTTGCGGAATAGACTCCCCTTTGATCTATACATGCACAAATGCATGTTACAGTTTATAACACGTGCTCTGTTCAAGTTCAAAAACAAGAAAACAAAAATGACTCACCTTTGCCTTTGCTATTCGGGACAACAACGAATTTACTCCCCCAGGTGGTCCACACGTTGGTATGATGAAGCCGGTTCCAACTTGTTTGGAATTTGCATGTCCTGGTTTGGTCCACAACCAAACAACCTGAGCTTTCTCTCTCTATGATTTTTCCCTTCTCTCTCTTCTGTTCAAGCTTTGGTTCACAACCAAACTTGCTTCCCTCTTCAATCTTTGCCTTGATTCATAACTAGACAACCGAAGCTTAGTTCCTCAAGCAGCTTACGGTTTAAAGGAAAAGAAGAAATATTTTCGAATTTTGAAAAACAGAGAAGAAAAAACACCTTACTTGTATTCTGTATGTGTATATATATATATATATATATATATATATATATGTATCTACAAGCTTAACCCTTAAGCTTTCTTTTCACCAACTCCCTTATTCATGAATCAGCCGACTTACATTTGCAAATATCAAAAATACAATTAATGCAATAATGAGCCATGGCTAATTAGGTCGGCAGTATACATGTTTATAATCATATGCATGCATTCCTTTAATACACATATATACATACATTAATGCATTCATACATTATTAACACATTAATACATTATAAATATAATATATATATATATATTAATCGAATTAACATATATATATATATATCAAAATGAGAGAGAGAGAGATACATATATGTATACATTTATATACACATATATTAATAAATATCTTACATATATATATCAATAATATATTTTAGATATTTATAATTATATTAATATAATTAATAATTATATTTTATGATTACTTTAATCATATTAAAATATAATAATAATATATTAATATTATTGCATCCGCAAATCATATTTACGGTATTCCAAAATTAAACGAAAATATTTTTCACTCATACGCTTGCTAGCGCGTCAAAGCTGAAAAATATATTTTTTATAATAAAAAATCAAATTACTACCCGATCAATATCTGTACAATATCATTAACTAGTTAACGATTATTGCATAGTAGCAATAACCATTATCATCAAGTAACCGACTATATGTGTAACCCTCTGGATTCACTGTGAACTAGAAATGGATGGACACGAACTCCTTCGTATCTCTTCGGTACAACTCTTTGCAACCAAAATTTTCAATGATCATGTGCAACCTCTAACAAGATGCCACAAACCCCCAGACAATGATCAATCCATATAGTCGTACATAAATGTAGTAAAATCTCTCTGCTGTCGACTCCCGATTGAGTACAGGTCATAGAATTATCAAACCCCTAATTCAATTATAAAAACAAAGTCTCGAATCATATACAGGAATCATATATCCAAAAACATCTTTACAGTCTCTACCCAAATAGTCACTATTGTCATCTCAAATTGATTAGCAGTTTCTACTTGAACAATCTTCACTATCGCCTTAAACTGAACATCTATTTACTATTGCTCAATCCCAAAACTAGTCAAGATCACAGTCTACTATGCTATCTAATTCATATCCATCTAACTCTAATGCATTTTCTAGAGAAAATGAGAAAACATGAAAAAAAAAATGTTCCTAATTTGCCACTACAAGTCTATTTAAGAAGGAAAGTTAATTCTGAACCATAGCACGTTCAAGAATCTAAATCACCAGCTAAAGAAAAAAAGGTAACGAAACATTGCAGATTAAAGATTAGAAGAAAGAAATGAAGGAGGAACTGACGGCCTAGAAAAGAATGAAACTTGGGATATAGTGGAGTTGACATTAGGGAAGAAAGTATTAGGTTGTAAATGGATATATACTATAAAGTACAAAGCTAATGACACTTTTGAGAAGTACAAAGTGAGGCTTGTGGCAAAAGGATATACTTAGACCTATGGAGTAGACTATCAAAAGACATTTGCTTCTGTGGCGAAGATGAATACAATCAGAATTCTTTTGTCTCTAGCATCAAATTTTTAGTGGCCTTTATTGTAGTTCGATGTGAAAAATGTGTTCCTACATGGAGAATTGAATGAGGAAGTCTATATGGAAACACCACTTGGATTTAGCATTAATTTTGAGATAAACGGGATATGTAAACTGAAAAAGGCTTTATATGGACTGAAAAAATCTCTAAGGGCATGGTATAGGAGATTCAGTCAAACAATGTAGAAGATGCAATTCAAATAGTCATAGAGAGATCATACATTATTCATCAAGAAGTTAGAAAATGATAAAGTCACAATTTTAATTGTTTATGTTGATGACATCATAGTAATGGGAGATGATCTTAATAAAATTGGAAGACTTAGAAAAAGATTTGCTGTTGAATTTCAACTTAAAGAACTTGGAAGACTCAAATATTTTTTGGGAATAGAAGTAGCATATTCAAATAATAGCATATTTATATCCCGACAAGAATATATCCTTGATTTATTGCAAGAAACAAAAATGCTTGGTTGTAAACCTTCAGAAGTTCCCATTGAACAATCTCATCAACAAGGAGAAGTAAAAGACACACTAACGGATAAAAGAATATATCAAAGGTTGGTGGAGAGACTAATTTATTTGTAACATACTTATCTAGATATAGCTTATACAGTTAGTATGGTCAGTCAATTTATGCATTCACCTAAAGAGCGACATGTAGAAGCAGTGTACAAGAATTTGAAGTATTTGAAAAGAACACCTGAAAAATGAATTCTGTTTAAAAGAGGAAAGGACTAAACTTAAAAGTCTATACTGATGTAGATTGGGCATGTTCAATAATGGATCGAAGATCAACTTCAGGTTACTGTACTTTTTTGGAATGAAATTTTATATCTTGGAGGAGTAAAAAACAAGCAATGGTTGCTAGATCAAGTGCAAAGGAAGAATTTCAAGCTATCGCACTAGGGGTTTGTGACTCTTGTGGTTGAAGATTATTATGGAAAATCTGTGTATTAAGTGACAACAAATTAGCTACCAATATAGCTCATAACCCATTACAACACGATCAAACCAAACAAGTGGAAGTTGATCGCCACTTCATCAAGGAGAAATTAGAGAATGGATTGATTTGTATGCCTTATGTCTCAACAAAAGGACAATTAACTGATGTTCTTACCAAGGGACTACCAAGTTATTCACTACAACGGATCATAAGCAAGCTAAGAATGGAGAATATTTACATTCCATCTTGAGGGGGAGTGTTAGCAAATATAGAAACTCTTGTTGGCAGATTCTAGAATTCATGGGATTTAAAGTCTACGCTAACAGCTCTTCAGATAAGCTTTTCTGGTAAATAGCTTATTAGCGCTAGTTGTTAGTATTAACATAAGAGTGTATCTAGAAACTTTATCTTTCTGATTTGTATCCTATTTTCTAGATTGTAGTTCCTAAGACTAAGTGAAAAACCTTACGTATATATACCCCTATATATTCAACATTAAAAGACAATAAAAAAAAATTATTCAATTTCTACATGAAATAAATGCAAGTAAAAGTTTTGATCTTATTATATTAAGATAAACAAATAGTATCACAACACAGTCACTTGAAAAACTAAGGGCCTGTCTCATATCATTTTTTGCCGTTATTTTCATTTTCATTTTACAAATTCATATGTAAAATATTTTATTTTATTGTTTTGTTAAAATTAAACCCATAAAACAGAAAATACAAATTATACATTTATAACATAAAATCATAAAATAATTTAAAGCTGTTTTATCTATTTTACAAAATAAATTACAAAATATATCATAAAATACTTCTCTCACCCAAATCAAACTCTCTTATTTTCATAATACAATTTTCATAATATGATACCGAATGCGTTTTTATATCTGAAATACAATAACTGAAAAATACAATTTTCATTTTCATTTTGGTTTTGTAAAAATACTAGTATAAAAATAATATCGGACGAGCCCTAAATGTCCAAAAAATTATAAACTCTTCAATACTAAATCTTAAGAATAGGCCTTCTAAGGAGTGCATTTTCAAGCATAATTGCATTTCAATGGAAAAACTTTCAAAAATTCCACTAGATATAGATAAATATGAGTTTTATGTCTCAAAACCTAAGGATAATAATGCTTGTTTTTTTTTATAGGAAAAAAAAGAATAATATTATAAACTAGTTATAATAATGTATCTAAAAAGATTCACACACCTAGAAAGCCAGTCTAACATGATTTTAGCATAAATAAGTAAATGAAAGTGAGAGAGAACTAGGGAAATTGTCCATTGTCCAAAACTCCTTGTAAAGGCTCTGTAAGCTACATAAAATGCGAAGAAAGGACATCGGGAAATTTACAGCAAATTGCGTGATAAATTGATCATCTTACTATTTGTAATCTTTTTATGTACCTACTTGAAGTCCAACACTACTTTTGAAAACCACTAATTCAAAATGACAATTATGGGTTTTCCTTGTAGCAGAAGCAACATATTAGCCTTTTCCTCTAATTTGAATTAGAAAAGAAATAGATTAAAGTAACCCCCAAATAAGTTATTCAAAATCATCTAATCTATTTTTTTTTCAATTAAATGAAGATTAGGTCAATAACTTCTAAAGAAATAGAGTGTTGGAAAGAATAAAAAAGAAGTGAAACAAGTGATCCCACCCTTGAGCTATGTAGCCTATAGACCATAAAGAAGGTAAAAAAATCAATATTTATGATGTTTCATGCTATCAATTATTATCACAAACACACAAACATACAACTTGTTTAGAAACACAACAGTGTTGCTTGTTTGATCAAAGAAAGAATAAAAAAGGAAAATATAGTTTACAGATTTACACCATAATGTTCTAGTGGCTAAAAGATATAAATGGTAAAAGTAATGTGACAAAACATTATGCTTGCAAGTCACAATTGAATTAATTACTACCCTTTCAACTGTTAATTAACATCTTCATTGCAAGAAATATTGTATAGTGTCAAATGCAGTAATCACCAAGTGTACATTTTTTTGGTACTGATGTCATATTTGTGCAACCATTTTCAAGTCTAATATCAAAAACAATATCAATAAGGTGTAACCACTATGCAACATTGTCCATAGTTATTTATAACCACCAAAAGCAAGTTTTTAACATCACCATTCATAGTTTATGCATTAACTAATAGCTTAAACCAAATCCTTTAGTCATCAAAAAGAAAAAAATGAATAATAAAAATAAATGAGAAATGAAGCATAAACTACTGCTAATTGGAATAGAACTTATATATCTACCTATTCGAAAATAATTGATAAACGACATACCAATATAAATCTTTATAGATAAATAATGTCCAACTAAATCTAATAGATGCCTCCAACATTTAAGAAGCAACAATTATACTATTTTAGTAACAAAATCTAAGGAAATGAAACTTACAGCCAAAAGATAACTAATATGTATGTTGATGTAGCAAAAATCCTTTTGTAGACTCAGTACACCAGCAATGATCTTCTCCTCCTTGCCTGATTGATTGCTTAACCTGCAACCACAACGAAACCTAAAGGCGTAAAAGTTAGTTGTCTGACAAAAACCCTTCGATGCTTAAGTCAGGGTTTTTCTTTTGGTATAAGAGAGAAAGGAGAGAGTAATGGCGAGAGGACTGTGGCAAGTTATATGTATTGACTAGGGTTATTTCATCATGTGTTCTTGGTTGTTCTTGGACTCCTTTTATAGGTTGCTTTAAGTCTCCTAAATTTTGTGGAATTTAATAGAATCTAAAAATAATAATGTCAATCATATTTAGATTCCAAGTATCACAGAGATTCTACTTTTTAAACATCAACTTTTTAGATTTTGAGAGATTTCGAGCCCTTCTTACGTAATATATCTACTAGGTTAAGGATCTTTATTATAAAATGAGCCCAACTTGCAAAGTACATCTACTAGGCTAAGGATCCTTATTAATGCGAAAAGAGGTAGAAAAGAAAAAGAGTTATTTACATATACGAAACTACAAAGAGATTTCGAAAGTTCTTACTTCAGACTTCTTCATTTACCTAAGGTGAGCTAAGACTGTATTATATATCTGAAACCTCTGCTATGCTGAACCCATGACGTTCATAAGTGAGAGAGGTCTCAAAATTGGATTCTAAACCCAAAGTCTTTATCTGACCTCAAGAAGTCTCAATTCTTAGTATACCCGAGGTTTTCGTTATCCCTAGATAGTGTCTCTTGGACTAGATTGGGCCTTAGGCCCTTCTTTCATGGATGCATGGTACTTTATTTTTGGATTTATAGCCTATTGGGCTTATTTATGTCTAAGACTACATCTCCAATATCAAGCTCCCTAGTTTTAGTAAAAAATAATTGTTTTGACAGAAACTATAAATCTTGATTTGAAAAGATGCCCCTATCCACCAAATTTAAATGTTCAACTTGAAACCTGCGAGCTTCCATCTAGGTGGCAATTCCACACTAGTTCAACAAATAATGTTGCTTCAGGTTTCGATAAATCCATTTAGCCCTCAAGATTGCCACCTCCTTTCACATTTGTAAGGGCAATTCCCTAACTTCTCATCCAACGTGGCTTCATCTCATCCATTAATCCTTTTTTCATCTTAACAATTGAGGTTCCTCTGCTCTCTTGAATACTTCTTCTTTCACTCTTTACCCCTCTCTTTTCACTTCACACTACAACTTCCTTCGTATCACAAGCATTCTCAAGACTTCAAATCTTTAAGCAAGGATTCTTCTTACAAGCTTTTCTTCTTCCTCAGCCAATAATCAGTAAGTCTTTGTTATTCCCTTTAACTCTTTATTTCCAATAATCAGTAAGTCTTTGTTATTCCCTTTAACTCTTTATTTCTATTGGATTTTTAGTTGATTAAGGCAAACACTAGATAGTTTTCAAGGGTTAAAAGCCTTAGGTAAATGTCTTGCGAGTTGTTAATGATCTTGGGCGGCTCTTAATTTTAAGTTTTTTCCCTTTAGAATAGAGATGAGTTCTGTTTCAAGTGATACCGAATTCGCCTATAAGGGAAACAACTTTGAGGAAGAGCTAACCATTATCTTCGTTCCTCCTCCTATACTAAAAACGAGGATGTTAACATAATATGAAGTAGACTGGTTTCCTTCCTCTACTGCAGAGTCAAACTTAGAAACTTATACTTGGTGTTACAACATCCCTAAGAGGATTTACCTTAGGGTCCCCAAGGGAGATGAGCTTTCAAGCTATCCTCTTGATGAAGAAATTTCCTTCAATGAGGAATTATTCCACCTTAGGATTAAACTTCCTTTTTGAGATTATTTTGCCAGCATCTTCGAGTCCTTCAACATCACCCCTTACCAAAATCAGACCTTCAATTCTGTCCCTTTTATCAAAGAAATTGAATGCATGTACTTGTTAAAGAAAACCTAATAAAGAACCCTGGCTGGTATTACCTTCAGAACCGACCTAAACAATGTAACCCCATTACAGGCAAACCATCTTGCAACAAAGATTGAAAGAACAAGTGGTTCTTCATTGGTGGTAACTGGAACCCCAACAATAATATTCAAGTGCTCAAACTATTTGGGGATGCAACCATCTAAAGTGAATTGCTTGAGCTAGAAGCTTAAAGTCTGGAAAGGTTTGAGATGCAACCATACAATTAAACCATCCAACTATATGTTATATTACAATATAAGTATATGTTAAAACCTTAGAAAAATATAAAACAAACTAGTTTAAATTTCTTATTAAAAGAACTCAAATAATTTATTCATTACAATAGACATTAATATTATGAACACTACACAACCACTGCAAGGTGCTCATCGTCTCTCTCAGCTTGAAGGAGACGGGGTTCGACTCCCACTATTTGTGGGAAGATATTTTTTTAATAAAAAATAAAACATGAGAATGAAAATATCCATTCTAGATTCAAAATTATGGTTTATGCCAAGACCAAAGGCTAGGAATTATTTGTTCTGACAATCTGCTGCAGCTTCCTCGAGCTGATGGTTATCAAAGTAATTATAATAATAAGGATCATTTGAAGGTTTCGGCTGCTGTTGTTGCCCAAAGTTGATTGCTTCCATTTGCAACTTTTCTGCAACATTGTTATAAGTTCCATCCACATTATTGTGGAGCTGTAAAGTTTGTAGTTGTTGTTGATTTTCTACAACAGAAAAATCAGAGAAATTTGATTCCGAATAATAATAAGGTTCATGATCATAAGCATGATCGATCATTGTTTGGCCGCAAGTTCAGTGGTTGCTGATATTCTTCAGCAACTATGGAAATGCTGCTGCTGCTGCTGGCTTCTCTAATATTCTCAAGCTCTTTTTGTGCACTTGGTTTTCCCTTGTATTTGATCTTACAAAGTCTCCATTCCTGCAAAATAATTTACCAGTTAGTACCTTATTGCTGAGAAAACCAAGAATCTAAATAAATAGATAGAAAATAATTAAACTTTATTTATTTTTAAATATTATATAAAACTAAATTAATTCTCAATTATAATGTGAGGTATTATATATCGAATTTTTTACGTAAAATATTTTTGGTCTCAAGTCTTAAGCACGCACGTGTTAGGTTTTAAGTCAATTGTTTACATATGCCAAGTCTTACACTTCATATTTAAATCCAATGATTTAGAAGATCACAACGCAAGAAGAAGAATATATATCATGTTTCAATTCTACCTAACATATTGAAAAGACAATAAACGATCAACACACTTCACTAATCACCATTCGAACACTTAATTATTTGCTCACAAGAGATATATAACATGTAGTTTATTAATTGATATATATATATATATATATATTATGAAACCCCACATGCATTGAAACTTTGGTAATTATGACCAAATTATAAATAAATAAATATATGGGCATGAAATGTACACAAACCTTCGGAGAGGATTCAAATCTATATTCATGCATAATCCATTTAGTCTTGATGGCTTTCTTTCGGCTTTTTTTTTTATTATCATGATCATCTATAAATCTGTGAAATATTAGGGGTCTCTTGTAACCAACAAGACAATACCGTTCATCATTAAGATAAATTTTATTAACATGGCCTGTGGCTCTCTACCTTCCTCGACCTGCAACTTCTCTGGAATCATTCTCCTTAAAGCAGTAGAAGTATCTTTCATTCTTTGATAATGGCGCATTGTTATCCCCTACACATAAATTTCAATTAGAATATTGATAAACATATATAACAAAACTATGTTAGTGACTTATTTGATCCTATTTATCACATGGGTTAGAGAATTAAGGATTTTCAGACAATTATTGAAGACTTTCTATTGAGAATAAAATAATACAATGAAGACAATATTATTATTCTCTATGCTCATCTTTAAGTATGCTTATTTTCTCTAAAACCCTCATTCTAATTCTATCGTCAATCATAAATATATATATATATATATAAATGACATATGTTGAATTTATTAAAAATAAATAAATAATTGTTTAAAGAAATTCTCCTCTATACTGAAAAAAATCTTACAAAAAAAAATATATATATATATATATTATGTTTATCATGCGTTACATATTATTGTACTTGTTCTATAAATTTCTCAATAGTTTATAAATCATGTCTTTATAATTGTACGGTTACAATCTTGTAGAGTTTAACATTAGATAGTGACAACAAATTAAAAGAGTTAAAATTTAACGAAAGAGTTGAAGAAATGTCAGTTTTCTTTCTCTATTATGAGAAAATTGACATTCTTATTATTTTTTGTCAAATTTTTCCGTTAAAAAAGTCATTTAACTAGGTTTGACTTACATAATGATCAACAAACCATCTAAAATAATGGTTTAAATGTTATTTTACATTTTTTTAAATATATATTAATATTTTTTTCTTTTTAAATATTAATAATTTTTATGTTAATATCATTATTTGTTTATAAATTTATTTATTTATTTATTTATTTATTTTGCGTACCTCACGCGGCCTTGCTATGGTCTCACGGCCTCAGCCGGAAGCCAAAAGTGCTTTATTTTTATTTTATTACTTATATTTTAATAAATAAATATTACTATTTTTATAGCTTTTAACAAATAAATTCGATAGGCAAGGATACGAATATTAGTTTTTCAAAGTAATATGAAAAATTGTCATTTCCTCTAAACTGTGGGAGCCTATATGACATTTATCACCCTAATTATAAAACTAAAATATAAAAAACAAAAAAAATACAAATATATGAGAACAAAGCTACAGTACATATGAATGTATCCTACATTCTTTTAGTTTTTTCAACTCTTGGGTTAAATTTCAACTTATTAAAAAAATATAACCAAACATTAAAATTTTGTAACGAAATGCTGGAGAATGAAAACGGAAGAGTTGGCGAATTGCTGCGAAAGAAAAGAGTGTAGTAAAGTAAAGTAAAGGGAAATATAGTACATTAATATATGTATGTATCATAGTATGAACGGTTATATTATTTAAAAAGGTTGATTTAATATATAACAAGTGTTATTTGTAATTCAGGCCAAATTCTTAGGAACTGTTATGAAATATGGTGTTATATGAGTTACGGGGTTTAACGCTGGCTTTCTAAAATTAGAGAGCCAAAATGTTAAAAGTCTAAAATTGATAGACTGAATTTTTAGAAACAGTTTATAGAAAATACAATCAACTGCTTCAGTAGACCACACAGCCTCAGCCTAGCAGATTGATTGAAAAGACAGCCACATATTATTTCTAAATCTATGACTAAAACGTTCATTATTTCTTAATTCCGTGATTTAAACGTGCATACTTTTGCTCTTTTTCCAATGTTCAGATGGTCGGCAGTTGTCACTTCAGCGTATAATTTGAATTCTTATTCTCATATTTAATAACTTTTTGACATTGATTGGTTCACTTTCTTTTATTTTTCTTTTTGTGACGTAATAGTGAGAGTTCTATCTAAGAATTCACGTAACTGTTATTGCAATTTCGTCCGAATGTCTACATTTACTGATCATATAGTAGAGAAGAAATCCACCCACAAATATGGGAAATTGAAATTCCTCATGTTGGTGACATTATGTCGCTTCGGCTATGAGTTATACCTTAATTTCCAAACTATAAAACAAAATTTATATTCTTAGATTAATATTCACACTCTAATTTATATTCTACTAGAAATTGTTAACTCAACAAGCCTTGACTAAAGAGAGAAAGAGAGAGTATTACAATAGTCATTTTCCTTATAGTGTGTAATACAGTCATAATAAGTGTTAAGAGTTCTTCACTTTCATGGATGGAGTGAAATTCAACTGTTCATTTTACTTGTTGAATGGAAAATAATATCACCAAAACGATTAAATGGATTGCCAGTATTATTTATTGGAAAGAGATATAACAAAATGAGAGATAAAAAAATTTATATCTTAATTTTTTATATTAAAAATTAATTTTTATTTATATTAAATTTAAGAAGTTTAATTAAAATAATTTCATTTTAGGGAGAAAAACCTAATTTAAACCCTAAAATACTTGAGTGGTGAAAGATGTTGTCAACAGCAAAAAGACTCAAATTATTAACAAATTAAAACATATTAAAACTTGTCGAATTTAATTTAATAATTCACAGACAATCCAGCATCATAAAGTCATAATAACAAACAAAATCTAAAACAATAAAACAATTAAGCAATGGACAGACAAATTTGTTATCAAAAAGAAAGTTTTTGAAGAATTCTTCACATAATAAAAACTCTCTAGGTTAGTGCAAAAGCCATCAAAATATTTTACTAATAAAAAAGAACTTATAACTAATGATTTAGTACAAAAACTCTTGAAATTTAAATTTGACTAGCATGACAAGTGACTTACTCTAAGTAATCTGGTCTTCAGAATTTTAAAACCTTCTTTCTTTTAAGAAATTCATGAATAGCACGTTTACAAAACTCGAACTCCAACCACCAACAACAATCAAAACTCTAAAAACTTCTCAGTTAAATTTGGTATAGAAAAATATGGTGAAAGACACTTAAGAGAAACAACTATATAAATTTTATTCACTTGGAACTAAATTAGTTTCTCTCACAAAGAAATTAAAAAAAAAAAAAAACAACCATCTTGAACTCAAAGAAGTTCTTTTTGCTTAGAAAATCTAAAAACTTCAAATGGTCGTCACAAACACTAGTTCGAACATCACTAAATATTTACATTTTCTTGATATCACTCGAGCACCAACAGAGCACTATCTTAGCGAGATCTTCAGAAAATATGGCTACTTAAATGCTTGGTTGGTGCCGACTTGGTGCCAAATCACTATTTATCGCTTCAACATTGTTCATTATTCACCATTCGAGCAAAAACTTGGCACTGAGATTCTGGACAACATTTTCTTTTTTTCGGTCGAGCTCCCACTTGGTGTTAAGTTGGCATTGAGATTCTGGATAGCATTATCTTTTTATCAATAATGAAAAAAGTCACATAACTTTTATTTGGATAATATTATCTAACAACGTATCACATAATTCCTATATTATGTAGCATTGCATATATTTTTAAATAATACATGGAACATCCGACATTCTCTATAACAATGTCAGTGATGATAGAAAAATTTAAAAAGTATTACGATGATATGCCCCATTTATATTGTATTGTACTATGTCTAGACCCTAGGATAAAAGTTTCTAGTTGTGAAACTCTTATAAAACAATTTTATAAATTCTTAGATCCAAATGATATAAGCAAAATTTATCATCAAATCTTTTAGGTATTTTTCACTTATACGAGATTATGTACTTTGTGTTTGTGAAGTATGCCTTAAAAACTATTCGTGTTGTCAGTTTTCAAGACACTTTGTATTTAATTACTATATATTATGTATTAATATTATAATAATATAGAAATTATTTCTAATTTATATGTATGTGTTGTTTTCTCTTTCTAATCATACTAATGAATAGAGCATACATATGAACAGCCTAGATAATATGTTTATCTAAACTATGCTTTACATAAATGGTATAGACCGAGCATCTATATCGCAAAGTAAGCATTCATAATACTTCCAGTAAATATCATGAGATGATATTAGTGCGGGTGACAATAAAAGTCATATCATTAGAGTATTAGAGTAGATTAACAGTTAGAGAACTATTTTTCGAATGTGATTAAAGAAATGATGAATCACATGGAATGTATATAGTCAATAATTCATCATTTGATTGTAATAGTGTATGAAGTGATCCTTTGACTTGAGACATCATAATCGACATTCGATATGGATGCACATGGTTCTTATGGTGTATGCTTGCAAGACTAATCACGTCTTGCATAAAAAGTTGATTTGGTTATGTGTTGTTTATATTGAGAAGCGAATGATTGTCAATAAGGAATCCATTGACTCGATATACAAAAGTTTGAGTTTTCGTTGGCTTGATTCGAATTCTAGCTCCCAGTCAGGTATCGATAAACGTCTGAAACCCAAATCCCTAGCCAGGATATAGTATAAGTTACATGAAAGAGTTTTATGTGACAAATTCAATACGTGATGACCAATAAACCGAAAGGATACTGAGTTTAGAAATTTTGACATTCATGAACCCTAACTTAGCCAGGATTAGACGAACGGAAGGATTTCACCCACACAAAATGTGCAATTGGTAACAAAAGGTTCAATGAAGATATTTTTCATTGTGATTTAGGGATTATGGCATATTGTTAGATGTTAACCATAGTCGTTGAGTTCAAAATGGAGCCGAAAAGTTCGATTTCAGTTCACAGCTAACATCACAATGAACCCGAGAGATCACAACTAATAACTTGAGCTTTTTCTTACTTAGGTAGACAGAGAATAATATTATCTGCAAGAAAGTTAGCACTTTTGGTGATAATATTAGACCGAAAAATATAAACAGTTTACACGTTAAATTATTTAACGGTTCCAAAAGCTTTATAAAATGAGCTGAATGTAATTTAAAGTAAATTATATTATTTCATTAATATAATATGATATAAATGAAATAAAATGAAGTTGGTCAAAATTGGTTTGATTAGTTTTAGGATATGTTCATCATTAAAAAGTTTAATGAGGGCAAAATAGTCATTTCATACTTTTACTATTAAAAAGCTTGTTAGACAAGCTTTGAGACATACTTGTCATTGACCAAAATAATGTAGGTATTTTAATAAAATGTGTGAGACTATATAAAGAGGTCATTTATCATTTTGTTTATGGATTATCATTAAAAAATAAATAAATAATAAAAATCACTCTCTTTTTCTCTCTACAATATTCGGCCAAGCAAAGAAGAAGTTTAAGGGTTTGAAATCTTGGAGATTTCATAAATTGAGAACTCAAATCATCTTCATCCAACACTCATGTAAGTGTTTAGTGTGTTAATTTGATTATTTTATGAAAATAAAACTCTAATTGCATGAAAAATTACATAAACCCTAAATTGATCCACCATCCCTAATAAACCTTTCACTTTGCAAGTATATCTATATTTACTGATCGTAAGGGCTCTTCTTCATCTTTCTCTACTCCCATTATTTCCCGCAGCGATTGGAATCTGTACACGAAGTCAACAAGAAACAAAAAAAAATGCCATTGTAATTTAACGAGCTCTCATACTATATGTAGGGTCCAATAGTTCAACCGAAGGGAAATTTCGACATCCTAAAGTGGTGAAAGGAAAATAACAAGTTTTATCCTACCTTAGCAAAAATGGCATGAAACTTTCTTACACCACCAGTGTTTACGGTTTCATCAGAAAATGCATTCAGCTTCAGCTGCCAAACATTGAACTTACATAGAAGTACAATGGCCTTAGAGATTCTGAAGATGCAAATGTGCTTCAAGGATTGGATCAACAAAGAAATGAGACTACAATAACTTTAACAATAACTAGCTTCTACAACTAAAGTTTAACTATGAATGGGATGAGGGAGAGAAAGACGAAGAATTACGATAGTCAATTGTCAATTATAAGTAATTATGATTTATATTTAATAATACTTAATGAGATAAGGGCCAATGTCCCTCTGTTTGTAATATTTTTTTAATTAACTTATTTTATTTTTATTTATTTATTATTGTAAAGTATGATTGAATGTAAAATAATAATAATAATAATAATAATTATGAGGTTCTGGTTGAAATGTCTTCTCAATATATTTTTTTAATTAATTAATAAAAATTAATATCGTTGAAGGTATTTTCTTGTAATTTTTGAAAATTTATAAAATATTTTGTTTAATTTTAATTAAATTGATAAAAAAAATTGAAGTTGATAAACCCATTCCATCAATCGAAATCGAATCGTATGACGAACCAAACCAAAATAAGCCAAAAATTGGAATCGAAACCTACTCAAAATTGGAACCAAAACCGAAATTGGAATTTGTCACGCCTCCGCCTGTAGGGTCCACACGTGATAACTACCACAGACCTTCGAGACATATTCCTAATCCCTTAAATGTCCCTTAGGTTTGTAAGGCTACTTGAGTACCTGTCTCTCATGTATGTTTACATTCATCTCGAAGCAATTTTCAAAACAGTTCATAAAAACATTCATGTAAACTTGTCTCTCTGAGACAGTTTTCAAATCATTCCACAATGAAGATATAGTAAAATTTAATATACATGTAAAATACTTATCAAATTACATTAATTCTGTTCATAATTAGAAACATAAACTGTTTTATAAAATATACACAGTAAACTAATTTATCCAAGTCTATGAGTCGAGAATATCTACTGTATCTGAGGGCGTTACACCATTTATTGATCACCACCACCTGCACATTACACCTCTTAATCTCGTTCTCCTAAAAACTAGGAGGTGAGAGGGGGTGAGTATATAGAGATATACTCCATAAGCGGATATAAGTACAGCTTAATAAAACAGTTATTAATGCATATAAAACAATTCTATGTTGATAAAACATGGCCTGTTATACAAATTCGCCGAGCTGGTTCCTCTTCCTAGTAGTTACCTTGGCCATGGTAACCCCGAAACCGTCAGTGGACTTTATGTATGGAAAACAATGCTTTTTTAATAAAACAATTATTTTTAATGTAAAGAATACGTGTTAATTATTTAAAAACTAGCCCACTACTGACTGACCTCGACAATCCCGAAGGTGAGCAACTCCATATCATCACATCCATCCACATAATTGCCTCACCTATGGCGCACTCATTTAGGCTGCCTCTCATAGGTCCTTCTCTTGACTACTACCCTGTAGTTACAGTTACATACTAACCCGGCTTTTCGGCCATATCACCAAATAATCACAATCAAAATCATTTATAAACATTTCATTATCAACATCATTATAAGCATGCATTTTTAATATCAAACTTGGCCTCCTGGCCAAACACATATTTATTTAAACCATAGGCCATTCATATTTAATTCAAATCAATGATAAATAAATTATTTCTTAATTCATAAAACAATAAGTTCCATAAAATATTTTAAAAGCTGAAAAGCGAGTAAAAATAGTTCCACTCATATTAAAAAGGGAAGGTCACCACTCCCACACTAATCTTTACACCTTGTGTATTCCTCTCCCAGGTGTTCGACGCCTATATTATACATGTATAGCATTATAAACTTCCGAATTTTCTAATTACTTAGTATTTATGATGAAATACAAATGTTGTGGATGCCGTGTCTAAATTTCCTTAGTTTAGCACATATAATCTTACGAGACTTCTTATTGAGGGTCATTTAGCCGATTCCCAACAATGGAATCCCATGGCTATAGTTATCTCAATTTTCGCATTTTCATCTCACATAGTTATACACATTCTAAATGCTATTTTACTGTACATTTAATATTTTATATTTCTTAATGTCATTAATTAACTTCAATCTACGATTCCTACACAAATTTAATCGAAAACCCTCGGTGAACAGTGAACCCTAACATTCAAACATGCTCAAATCTATTAGATTAAACTTAGAATGGATTTATAGACTTATCTTTAGTCTGTAGATGTCCTTAAAAACTTCACATTGGCATTTAAACCCAAAACTCCTAATTTGATTTGAAACCCTAGCTCATTCCTGTACTCATCCTTACTGTTTTAAGCCGAAATCGGTATCACATTGTTGAGGAGAAGAAGATGAGTCACATGAAATGCAGAAATCTGACTAAAACTTAAGTGATTGGCTTTGATTTGTGAGGAAATCCGAGAAAAAGAATAAGAGAGGAGTATTTTTAGAGAGAGTGTGATAAATGGATGAATGAAAACTTCTGGAATCATTTTCCCCCTTAAGGGTATTTATAAAAGTTTGTGAAATGACTCATTTGCCCGTAAATCTTACCCAAATTTGCGTAAAGTATCGATACCTTTAGGTTGGGTATCGATACTTTTAACTTGGGTATCGAACCTTTAGTATAGGTATCGATCCGTTCCTTAAAATTCAATTCTGAAAATTTCATGGACCTCGAGTATCAATACATTAGCCTTCATATATCGATCATTCTCCTTTCAATGTATCGATACCTTTGTTGAAAGTATCAATCTGGTTTAATATGTAAATATTTTCTAACTCTCTATCTGACCATGTATCGATACCTTTGATAAAAGTATTGATCTGATCCAACTTATAATTTATTCCCAAGTCTTTATCTTGCAAAGTATCGATCCTCTCTTCGTAGGTATCGATACGTTCAATGAATATCCACATGCATTCTCAATGTATCGATACTTCCATTCTAGGTATGGATCTCTTTATGCTCATAAGAGTTTTTTTTTTTTTTTTTACATTTTCTCTTCATTCCCTAATACTAATTCTTTTTACCTTTCGGGAGCTCTACCCCCAATCCCCCACAAGGGCGCTGCTCTTTGACCCTGCTCACTAACCAACAAGCAAGATCACCGAATGCTTCAGCGTAGAGTAATATGCAAAAACCTAACTTATGTAAAATTTCAAATTATATTTCCAATTTCATTGCATTCTCGTTATTAAACTTAAATTTAAAGTCACTTAAGCGTAGTTAATGTGCCAATTAATCTTGTACAATGCACATAGATATAATGAACATTATGAAATAACCATCTTACCCTTATGTTCGAAGAACGGAGTTTACAGAATTAGATCTGAACTAGCCAAAAACTGGATGGATTAAATAATCAGAATCAGCTCGACTTGGCCCAACTCGTTAACGATTATATCATCAGTTCCGATTCAGTTCAATTATCTTTGAACCATAAAATCGGTCCGTCATAGTTTAAGGTTCAGGCTAATTCCATCTTTCCCAATTCCTCAACTCAAACCAAACCAACTTAAAACAGCTAATTTTAAACCGTTAGACACAGCAAGATATATAAGTTCTAAATGAACTTATTTGCTTTCTATTTCTATGTATATCATCCCATATATGATTGATGTTATGTTTTCAATTGTTTGGTATTAAAATATTTTATTTTATTTTATAAGTTGATCTCTGTATAGCAAAATTTAATTGATGTAAATCACCGAAGATATGATTCTAAAATATTCTATTTGCTATAATAAACATATGAAAAAATCATTAATATAAAATATAAATAATTAAAAACCCAGTAATTTATTTAATTTGAGAATCTATATATCTTTTAGAAAAGTGAATATCTCCAAGAAAGAGGGTAAAACTTGATGCACTAATGCGACCATGGAATGTTGCATCAACTTAAGAGAGTAGCTAAAAGTCTTTCTAAGGAAATGGAATAATATGTTTCTCTGTCTTTTCTAATTAATTTGATACACCGTATCTTTTCAATTTGATTGTGAAAGATCTTTCTCTTAAAATTTTGGTTGACCATAATTCCCTAAGCAAGATACACAAAAAATCGACCATCGAATTATGATGGGACCTAAGATTCCAAGTCCAAAATCCTTTTGAGGACAACTGTAAAATACTCATAAATTGGATATGGTTTATTTTCTTTTAAAATTAAAATCTGGTTTACTCGTATTCTTCTAAGATCTCCATCACTTTCAAACACATATGTTATTGGATATCTTGCATAGACTAAATTCTGAATAGATTTGTTATATTAAGGTGATAGGCAAATCCTAAGTTGATGAAAAGAATCTTTATTTTATTATTATTTTACGAAATCAACTTTCTGATATGTTTTCGTTAGGCTTCTCTAATGGTTATGAGAATTGTTTTAATCTCAAAGTGCTTCCAATTTTTTTTTAAAGTGTGGTTGGGATGTGGGGGTATAACTTCTTTTTTTCTTCTTTCAGTAGGAGATCGTATTTGTGATTTTGTCTATCTATCAAACTTATAATATATTTAAACTGTTGTTTTTCTTAGTTTTAAATAATAATAATTTAATATTCAATAAACACGCAAATTTATTTAAAAATTTAACATTACTTAAACTGAATAGCACAATAATTTTATTTAAGTGACAATTACAACTAAAAATACCTTTAATTAAGCCAATAATTTTAATCTAATAAATTTCCACTAGAAACAACTGATTTTAACATTGAAACCAAATGATGATTCTAATAAATCATCCATTTGATGATCAATAATGGAAATTTTAATCAAAAGAAACAAGAGGTCATTTTCATAATAATTTTTCAACACTAGACATGCAGTCATGAACATTTTTTTCTTTTTGCCTACTAATTTTCTTTTCGTATATACTCAACGAAGGACCCACCATTAATTTTCCTGCTGCAGAAAATTTTGGAGATTGGAGAAACTATGGATGTCGTAAGAGAACTTATGGGATTATTGATTGGCACTGCACGTTAAAATTTATATAATAAATAATTTTTTTATTTTTTAAATATACATCATAAATAATAAGTGATGTAATTAATTTTATTTATAATAAAATTTATATAAAATTATAAATTTAAAAAATATTTAATTTTTTTGTCTTTTAATGTATTTTTAAATTTTTATTTTTTAAAATTTATAATTTTATTATCATAAATTTTATATTACTTATTACATATATTTAAAAAATAAATAAATTATTTATTACGTAAATTAAAAAATTAAAAAATTTAAATACAGCAAAAGACAATTTTTTTTAAATTTTTTATTTTTTAAATATACATAATAAGTAATAGGTGAAAAAATTAATTTTATTCACAATAAAATTAATTTTTTTCATAATAAAAATTACCATAATAAAATTATAAACTTAAAAAAAAATTAAAATATACTAAAAATAAAAATATTATAGTTCAAACAATGTAATACTAGTCAAAAACTTTAAAGGACACATGGATACTATAACTCAAGTACAATACGATTAGAATTTAAGTAGTCACGAAAGTAAAAAATATTTAAATTATATAAAATTAATTTATTTTGTAAAATTGAATTAAGACCGATCATAAAGTAAAATTAAAATAAGATTATATTTAAAATTTTGCATGTAAGAATCTATTTAAGACATACAATTGATTCTTGGTGTTCGAAACAATCAAATCAATTATATCTCACTTTCAAATTGCTTTATCAATCACACAATTTACAGTAAAATTTTACAATTACTTTAAAGAAAACTTTACTGCTATTAAATTACAAGAAATATGAGATAAAATATATATACTAAAATAAAAATATTTTTAATAATTCAATATTCTAAAAGAGTTTGGAAAGAGCTTCAAATAGATTAACCCAAATAAAGCACCAACAGCATTCAACAATGTAGGGAACACAGAGATATTTCCCATTAGTATTATTAGAATATAGCAATGGTGCCAACTTGGTTCAGGTTTAATCCTACAGAGGAAGAACTCATCGAAATACTAGAAAGGAAAGTATCTGGGCAACAAATGCCTCGCCATTCCAGTTTCATTGTTGAAAGAAACGTTTATGACCTTGAACCACAACATCTTCAATGTGTGTGTAATGTGTTAAACCTAATTTCCTCTCTCTTCCAGCTTCTCTTTTAACTTTTGCCTTAATTCTTTATGTTTACAGTTTTATTTGGCTAGGGTTTGGGTTTCTTGTTATGATGGGTGTTATATGAAAGAACAGACCACTGAGTAAGAGAGAGAGGAAGAGATATATGATAGGATTACAAATGAATAACAAAAATATACGAGAATTGTTGAATATGAGACCATGCAAAACGTTCACCCTATTTGCATGCAATATGAGATCACTGAGTAAGAGAGAATTGTTAAAAATAACAAAAATATTTTTAAAAAAGTATATAAATCATAGTTTTATTAGTAAAAAAAAGACTTATATAAACCATAATTAAATTCCTAGTTTAGTCCTATTTATAAACTATAATAATTATTAAAGTATATATAGATATATAGTTAGTCTTTAATGGAGAATCGCATTTAAAAAATTGCGAATTTCAATTAGGTTATTTATTTAAAAAAAAAAAATTAAACTAGTTATATTTATAATTATATTTATTAAAATAACCACCTTCATAATTTTTTACTAAACAAGCCAAAATTTTATTTTTGGACCAAAAATTTGGACTGCATTTAATAAAGTTATTTTGAATTCTTAATTTTGTATATTATTATTATTTAAATTCTTAAATAAAATAATAATAATTTACCCTTTCAAGATACAACTCACTCCAAAAAATCTCTACAATTTTAACACCAAACACTTTCTTCAATCAATATAGACTTGAACCAAGGCCATGGCAAAAAAATGCTAACATCAATCTTTTTGTTATGCTCCCAGTTGAAATGAGGGAATTGAACAGGTAGGGCATTTGTTGATGTGATAAAGAGTCTTAAATTTATATATGTGTGTATAAAATTCAAGATAATTAAGCAAAACTATCTATATTATACTGCTATACTATATTCGGAGCTAGTTGTAGTGTGTTTGTTGGATGGATGTTTCAAAAGGACTTTCTTTTAGGTTAATCACAAGACTTCAAGTTGAGAAATAAAGTCCTATAAGCAGGTATAACTAGGTACCATGTATGCTTCTAAACTATATGACCTGAAAATTACTGAGCCTGGTTTGCAATTCTGCGCAGCTTGTCCAACATCTGTGCTGCGGCTGATTCTCTTGCTTCACGAGGATTAGAACGCGAGTCACCAGCATTTGAACAGTCAAAATCAATTCCTTTCACAGCTACTTGTGCTTGGAATCCACCTTCATATGGTAAAACAAATCAGATTAGTTGATTCCAGCATACAACTCGCATGATTCATAGTACATATGATATGGAATATAAGAAAATCCAGCCCTCCCATATCTCCCGTTAAGGTCAAATGATTAAATGAAAATCCTAATGTTGATTTGGAATTAGATCTTGTGAGATGAATTGTGGGCAAATTTAGTTCATTAGGGAATAGAAGAAAAGTAATCGTAATTTCTCGTTTTTCAAGTCGCCTAATGAATTTGAAGAACCTTACCATCTGAAGGTGATACACGATAAGTTGGTAATATCCAATTGTTCTCAAGACATATACCGTCCAACTCCTGCAGAACAAAAAAATAAAATAAGAATCAATCCATGGAATCGCAAATTTATACCCAGAATGCTATGAAAGTCAGCGTACATAAAGATGGGATAGAGCTGTTGTCCCGTAAATGGAAGACCACTAACACAAAGTCAACATAGATCTGAGCTCAAGAAATAACATATCATAAGACATTTGACTATTGGTATCGAATGCTCAAACACAACTTACACCAATATTATATTTCCCCATATTCTCCCTTCCTTTTCCCCTTTTACTCCTTTCATCAAATGTCAAGACAATTAAACATTGGAAACTGGATACAGAAAAAGTTGCATTTTGATGTTTGTGCTTCAGTTACATAAAAACTGACCAATACTGATTTACGTCTATGGTAGGTAAACTTGATGTTATGTATTCTAGTCAAGAAAGAGGCTCATAGCAGTATATACTCTCTGAAACATGATTATGCACACACTAGAAAAGGCTATAATGTTTCCTTTGTAGCAAAACTATATCAAATTTGGTTGAATTTGAAAGCAAAGTAGCACTTCCAAGGTTTCTCAAACCACAATGACAAAATAGAATAATTGAAGACGATAAACTTCAAGATCCTTCCAGGAACAGACAAAAGAAAATTTTAAAATCTAATCACACAACTTGCCTGACATGAATTTTTCTTAACAAGAACAGCCTCTGACAATCGCTTCATTTTAACAGACTGAGGCAAGCTTTGTACGCAAATATCATTACAATCATCTTCAAGCCATTCTACCTTCAGTCCTGAATCATCTTCACCACCTATAACAAGTTCAAAGAACAAAGAAAATGCATAAGATAAGATTATTTATGTCACAAGCAAAGCTGTAACACAGCCTGCTGCATATTTATCTTGGCGGGTTTTTTAATAATCGTTCAAGTGGTTAACAATCAAAATAATTAAGAATGCTACAATAAACAGATTAAAAAAAACATTCATGGCCCTACTTAACAAGCAAAGGGGGTTAAGTTTGAGAGGCTCTTCCTGCTCATCATGCAGTGGATATTTTCAAGTGATATGATATAATAGCTTTTAGGCCTCTTAAACAAATTAGTAACCCCTCATTTTCTCCGAAGCTTTTTATCTTTCTAATTAAAATACACAATTTCAGAAGGATGTGTTTGGAATTGAGCTGCTGTTAATTTTAATCCACGACAGCTGTGAAATAGAATCACTAGCTATTAAGTATGAGTTGGAGTTTGATTGGTAAATATTAGCTAGCATACAAATGCATGCTTACCAAACACTTTAGCTGTTGTGCTTTCAATGTTAAGCAAAAGCATAACAGTTACAAACATATCCTAAGTCCTAAAAGTTAACTGACAAACCTTGATGTTTGTTCTGATGGTTGGGTTAAATAAGATATAAAACTCAAAAGACTTCACCACCAACTAGACTAGCTGACATGTATTGTTCAACTCAAAGAATATTGAATTTCTCAGTTATTTCTGCACCCACGTTAGAAGGAGCTATTATCTCTCAAGATCGTCTTAATTACGCTCAGGGAGGAAAAACTTTGCATAACCGATGGCTTCCAGAAGCACAGATCACCAAAGGCTGTTCTCCACAGGATCCACTTCTAAGTTCTAACCCACGCAATGAGCTATTTAAAAGGAAAAGGATGGGAACTGACGGAAGCCATTTAATCCTCAATAATGGTTGGCATGTTCAAAATTATTTTTTTACCTCTTTACTGTTCTTGCTTATACAAATTTTCAGAAACCCCTCTGGCATTGTTAAGGTATGTTGAAATTTCCTCCTTTCATTTTATCTAATAGATGTCCAATGATATAACTTTGTGGGGTACAAAAGACTAACCCACATCCAACTGACTTAAGACTGAGCACATGGGGCTAAGCCACAGAGGAAAGAGTCCCCGAAGGCAGCACCTTAGGTGCAAAGTTGAGAAAAGATTCTAAATTCCTAAATTTCACTGGAAAATAACCTGCTCCAACCCCTTCTCAAAACCACCCCTTCCCAGCTTCTACCCTTCAACAATTAGGGCACGCAATTTCATAGAGTAAAAAGTTCAAAGAAATTACTCAACCAAACAAGAATACCACCAGGATTATCCAATACATCATAAATGGGTCATCTTATATTTACAAGTCATGTAAAATACAAAAAAGAATGGAATATGATCGAAGAAACAAAGCTGAAACAAAAAATAAGAACACTGTAACATAATCATACCATTCAAAATAGTCTGGATTTTTTTATCACACACAGCAATTTCGTCCTCGATCTTCCGTTGTTGAAGAGTCTGCAAACACAAGCAAAGACGTATATGATGATTTTAAAGTTCTAATGTGAAGAAAATCTTTGCAACATTACTTGGTAGATGCATTTAGGAACTCAATATGGGTCGAAATACAACAGATGTGATAATTGAGAACTTCCATACACAATGCTTCTAGTGATGCAAAATAAAAAAGGCACAATTAGAATTGGTAAATTACACCAACGTAAAGTTGGTCAAGCCTTGTAAGTGATACTGCATATATTCCTTAATTAAAATCAGGATCTACCTTATTTTATACAATATGAATTTGACACTCTCCTCCACTAATCATGTACACCCTCAAACCCAAGAGTTTAGCTTGTTAAGGATCATACCCTCTCTAATTATTTCAGGATTCACCCTATCTCTGTCTACTCTTCAGTTGAGGCACAATGTGACGGCTACCAAATAATACCTCATTCCACAGAACACATATAATTGTTAAGCTACAAACACAACATAAAATCGACCATCTCTCAGTGTGATTATTTCAAAGGTATTACGCATCCTGATCTTCGTTTGCACAAGTCAATAGAAAAAAAGGCATACCAATTTATTCCTTCTCGAAAGAAGAACTCTCAATGCAGTTTGTGACATGTTTCCTTTCAAGGATATGGTGCTTTGTAGTCTGTCAAAATCTTTAGAGTTTGATTGATCAGTGACCACAGCACAATCACCTATTGGCTTCTCATATTTGTCTGAACAGGTCATATCACTGGTAGTTTTCCTATCTGCACCTCTGCATTCAGTAATGCACGGCATCCTGATTGAGCTAACCATCTCATCCTGCATACTCAAAGATTGGCTCACATGACTTAAACTTGATTAAAAAAAGAGAAAGGAATGCTAAAAAATTTCTTCGTTTATGAGGTCCTTAATCAAAGTACGATGGAACCTGTTTATTGACCAAAAGTCTAGCTTTGACCAATGTCCCTTTGCTGAAGTCAATAAACAAATCTAACCTTGGTCTTGCTTCCAGCTATGCCATTTAAATCACTCTTCAAATAGGAATTCATCATTTCTTGGTGATCATCTAGTTGGACTCTATTACCAATATTCTTCCATTTGTCATCCTTTTGGAGGGCATCCACATTTACACTGTGGGGCCAATCGCCATCACCAGATAAACCATGCATGAAACTTCTATTCTTGTCTGTCCCATCACCAGATAAAGCATCCACAGAATGTCGCTTCTTGTCTTTCTGCTTTGGTGATTTAGTAGTTGTAACTGCAGTGCTTCCAAGATGCTTTTGTATGTCACTCTTCGCATTAGATCTGTTTCGGTTATCATGAATTTCTGGCTCATAAGATTTTTCTGTCTTCTTAGTGTTAGGTATATTCATACTTCTCAATTCCACCATTTGATCTTGGAAACTATTGGGAAGCCCTTCTCTGTAGAGAACAATAACATTTTAATTAACCCGATCGAGGATCATCTCTAAAATCAAAAGTCAAAAATACGAAGACTTTAGATGCAGCCAAAAAATTAAAAATAAAAGTAACAAGAATATGTTAGGTTCTGCAATTGACAGAAGTACTAAATCCCAAAAAGCAGTCCAGATAAACCAGATCAACAATGCCTGCACAGCACACGAGTAATCAAGCAACTGAGCTGATTTACTAATGCCTCTGCAACACAAGAGGTCCATATAAGAAATCTAGCAACTGTACTGGTTTTATGGATGCTTCCATATATGAGCTGATTGAAACATGAAGAACCAACAGACTTCCTGGAAGAGGATGTGTTACAAAAAAAAAGGCTCTCTTGTCAATAACAAATCACTAGTTTTTTTTTTTCAAGGAGAAATGATCATCTCGTGCAAGAAGTTATTCATCTCTTCAATATGCATAGGTTCCTTATTGATGCTATTTGACAAGAATAAAGAAAGGAGGGGGGGAGAGAGAGGGAGGAAACTATCCGATAGAACCATTCAACAGCACTCTGAGAAAATTTATTTAAGACTTACAGACAAAACATATCAAATTAAAAAGATAAATCATAAACTAAGACAGAGAGAAAGAATCACAAAGAACGAGGGAACATCAAGACACGTCAGGAATGCCCTCACAAATGCTGAGAAATGTATCCATGGTAAAATTAAAACTGAAAGAGATGAAGAGCTCCACATGCTAAAAGACATCTACAATTTGGTTCTAACAATTCCTAATAGTAGGAAAGAGTAGAAATCACTTTAAAATGACTACAGTCCGGCATAAAGTTTTTCAAATTTATGTGAATCATTCCTGAGAAAGGAAGTTGTTATCTTGTTAAAAAAGCAACTACCAACAAGATCATGAATATTAAGTCTTTAGTGTGAAATTAAGAGATGTATGCTCTCCCAAGTAACCCATAGTCTGATATACCTCTTTTGTTCCATACTCTCTTAAAGTATTGCAGATGCTGGGATGCCAACGGTCATACATCATAAGGAGTTAAAAGCTTTGGAGAGTCAAGGTTAGAGGTTTGCTAAGTTGATAATAGGACTTTCTCTGGCAATTCTTGTAGGATTATTCACTTAGTCTTGAGTTTTGTCTAAGAGCCCTTAAAAAGAAATCAGATTACCGTATAGAGCTTCAAGTTCCTTGATTTACATGCAATGCTTTTTTTAGTGAGAAACAGAAGAAAAAATTTACCAATAACATCTGCAGGTAATTCTTATAAGAGTTTGTGGACACCTGACATTTGAAAGCCTTTTTGGTGCATTTCACTTGAAAACAAGAAATCCAAAGTCAGATAAAAAAACACAATAACAGAACAGTAATAAAACCCTGAGTATCACAATCTACAACAATAATGTTCAGACCTCATAAATGTTTGAGCAACAAAAGTACATTGGAGGATAAGGACATCCAGCTGATCTCATGTTTTAAGTGAAACAATCCAGTATTCTTACCAAATGTGAATCTTATATTCCACTATGTAGCAAATTTTGTGGCTCTCAAAGGGTAGTGAAAAACAGCAACAACCAATATTTATAAAAACTACAAAGTTGCTAATCAAAATGTTGGCAAATCTGGAAACTCTGGTTGGCAGATCCTAGAATTCGTGGGATTCAAAGTTTAAACTAACAGGCCTCTAGATAAGCTTTCCAAGTAAATAGCTGATTAGTGCTAGTTGTTAGAATTAACATAGGAATGTATCTAGACACTCTATCTTACTGATTTGTATCTTATTTTTTAGATTGTAGTTCCCAGGACTAAGTGAAAAACCCTACCTATATGTACTCCTGTATATTCAGCATTAAAAGATAATAAAAACAGAAAACAATTATTCAATTTCTACATGGTATCAGAGCTTTAAAACAAAGTTTTTTTTTTCTTTCCAGCCTTCATTGCTGGGACCTAGTTTACTGCACCTAATATTCTAGGCCTTAATTGCCTTCTTTCTTTCAGTCATTTTTTATCCTCTCCTGATCTCAAGTCCTCAAAGAACACACCCCAACTCCTGATTTCTGCAAATTTGATTTCTCCACTGCCCTAAGTCTACATCATGTCCACAGTTTCAGATTCCTCCAAAACAGTTTCATCTGAAGCTGCATCAGCAGTTCATCCAAATGAACTCGGGGTCATCCAAGCTGCCTACCGTCTCAATGGTCGAAACTACATGATCTGGTCCCAGATAGTGCATACGAAACTCAAGTGTAAAGGAAAGCTTCATCATCTAATCAAACCAGCACCAAGCACTGAAGATCCAAAGTTTGAAGCATGGGATGTTGAAGATTCTCTAACCATGTCATGGTTATGGGATCCTATGCAACCAGAAGTCAGCGAAAACTACATGTTTTTGCCAACAGCTAAGAAGATTTGGGAGACCAAGAAGCAAACTTGCTCTAAGGTGAAGGATGCTGCCTTGGTCTTTGAGATTAAGAGAAATATCCACTCAACTAAGCTAGGTATTATGTTTATTACTGATTATTACAATACTTTAAACAGATTATGGCTGGAACTTGATTATTGCCACAGTATTAAGATGAAGTGTAGTAAGGATGCTGCTATGTTACTCAAGTTTATTGAGGGCAAAAGGATTTATGAGTTCTTAGCAGAGCTAAATATGGAGTTTGATCAGGTTTGGGTACAAATACTAGGAAAAGATGAGATGTCATCATTAAGTGAAGTGTTTGTAATTATCTGAAGTGAAGAAGGGAGACGGTATGTGATGGTTGACACTCCAAAGTCTGAAGGGTCAGCACTGTTCACAACAATTAAACAGCCACCTTATAGTCCGAGTTCCAACCAAAACATCCAAAACACTACATGGACAAACAAAGATGACCTATGGCATAACTATTGTAAGAAGCCAATGCATACCAAAGAGACATGCTGAAAGCTAAAGGGAAAATCACCATTTGGGAGAAGCAACACCTAACCAAACCAAAAACAATGCAGCCACCAAACAAATGTGGTTGTAACAGAAGATCCTGGTCAGAAACTGAGTGAAGTCCAAACCAAAATGAACATCCTCAACTAGGAAGAAGTGGATAAGATTCAAAGCCTACTTACCTCACTTGACAAGTAAATTGGCTCAGGTTCCTTTGCACACACAGTTAATATTTTGTCTCAAGCATTTATGATCTCTTTGGACAACAATAGCAGTGGTGCTTGGATAATGGACTCAAGAGCAACAAATCACATGACAAACTCATCTCATCATTTTTCCACTTATGTTCCATGTCCTAGAAATCAAAAAATCATAACAGATGGAACTATGGCATTGGCGGCAAGAAAAGGAACTATTCAATTACTCCTTCCCTTATTTTATTTTAGATTCAGTACTTCATATACCAAAGCCTTCAATAAATCTATTATCAATTCCAAAATTGATAAGAGAATTGAATTTTAAAGTGATATTCTCATCTAATAAATGTGTGTTTCAGGAACCAGCTATGGAGAGGATGATTAGGCATGCTAAGGAAAAGGATGGATTGTATTTTTTGGATACCAATAGTGCAGACAAAGAGCATCAGTACCTATTTCTCTTTTCTCTGAAAAATTGTCAGTCAATAAGTCTCAGATTTTGCTTCATCATCTTAGGCTAGGATATCCATCATTCCAAGTGCTTAAGATCATGTTTTCATATTTGTTTAAAGGGGTAGATGAATCACTTTTCCAATGTGAGTCATGTCAATTTGCAAAACATAATAGATCTGCGTTTCCTTTTTCTATTATTCATACTGATGTGTAAAAACCGTGTAAAATCTCAAATCTTAATGGGGCTCATTGGTTTATTATCTTTGTTGATGATTGCACAAGAGTCACTTGGTTATACTTGATAAAAAATAAATCCAATGCAAGTATGATAGTTACAAATTTCTTGAAAATGATTCAAACTCAGTTTCATACTAACATCAAGGTCATCAGGTCAGATAATGGAAAAGAATACTTCAACCAAGTCTTATCACCTATTCTTCAAAAGGAAGGCATTACACATCAATCCTTATGCACTGATACACCTCAACAAAACGAGATAGCAGAAAAAAAAAAAAAAAAAAAAAGGGCACCTACTTGAAATAGTTAGGGCTTTGTTGATTGAAAAACATGTTCCTAAACACTACTGGGGAGAAGCAGCTCTAACTGCTAACTACCTTTTGAACTGAACCTCGTCTAGAGTCACTACTGGGGAGAAGCAGCTCTAACTGCTACCTACCTTTTGAACCGAACCTCGTCTAGAGTCTTACGAAACAAAACCCCCCTTGAAACTCTCTCAAAGTTTTTTTCTCATATTGCTTTGTCTCACACACTTCCACCAAATTTTTTTGAATGTGTCTCCTATGTTCATGTCCATTCACAACATTTTAGTAAACTAGTTCCTAAAACTATAAAGTGTGCTTTTATTGGATACTCTCCTACACAAAAGGGTTAAAAATGTCATAATCCTCAAACCAGGAAAATATTTGTATCTAAGGATGTTACTTTTGCTAAGAATATATCATTTTTTAAACCACTTCAAGAGCCACCACAACCCACAAAAAAGTCAACTAGTGATCACTCCCTCAAACAGCCACCTGAACAACCTTATTCCTGCCTCAAAATAGCCACCCGAAAAGCCACATTCCTCCCTTAAACAGTCACAGCAGTCTCTACCCGAACAGCCACCATTGTCATCTCAAACTAAAACAACCTCTACTATCACCTCAAACTGAACAACTTCATTCTCAGTCAGCAACTAAACATCTATTTACTGTTGCTCAGTCCCAAAACCAGTCAAGATCAGTCTGTTCTGCCATCCAATTAATATCCATCTAACTCTAATGCATTTCCTAGTGAAAAGCAGAAAATAGGAAAAAATGTTCCTAATTTGCCACTACAGGTCTATTCAAGAAGGAAAGTTGATTCTAGACCACGGCATGTTCAAGAATCTGAACCATCAGCTGAAGAAAAAAAGGTAATTATTGATTTGTTAGATCTAGATGTTCCTATTGCTGTTTGAAAAGGAATTAGAAGGTGTACTCAACATCCTATTGCTAACTTCATTTCTTTTGAGAAAGATTCTCCATCTTATAGATTTTTTGTCACCAAGCCACACACAAATACAACACCTCAGACTGTTAATGAAGCATTGTAGATTAAAGATTGGAAGGAAGCAATGAAGGAGGAAATGAGGGCCTTGGAAAAGAATGAAACTTGGGATATAGTGGAGTTGCTAGAAAGTGAGGCTTGTGGCAAAAGGATATACTTAGACCTATGGCGTGGATTATCAAGAGACAATTGCTCCTGTGGCGAAGATGAATACAATCAGAATTCTTTTGTCTCTAGCACCGAATTTCTAGTGGCCGTTATTGCAGTTCGATGTGAAAAATGCATTCCTACATGGAGAATTGAAGGAGGAAGTTTATATAGAAACACCACCTGGATTTAGCATTAATTTTGAGAAAAACACCACCTGGATTTAGCATTAATTTTGAGAAAAACAGGGTATGTAAACTTAAGAAGGCTTTATATGGACTAAAACAATCTCCAAGGGCATGGTTTGGGAGATTCAGTCAAGTAATGGAGAAGATGCAATTCAAACAGTCAGAGGGAGATTAGACATTATGCATCTAAGAGGTTAGAAAATGTTAATGTCACAATTTTAATTATTTATGTTGATGATATCATAGTAGCAGGAGATGATCTTGATGAAATTGGAAGACTTAGAAAAAGATTGGTTGTTGAATTTGAACTCAAAGAACTTGGAAGACTTAAATATTTTTTGATAATAAAAATAGCATATTCAAATAAGAGCATATTTATATCCCAACAAGAATATATCCTTGATTTATTGCAAGAAATAGAAATGCTTAGTTGTAAACCTTCCGAAGTTCCCATTGAACAATCTCATCAACTAGGAGAAGAAGCAGAAGACACACTAACAAATAAAGGAAGATATCAAAGGTTGGTGGAGAGACTAATTTATTTGTCACATACTCGTCCAAATATAGCTTATACAGTTAGTGTGGTAAGTCAATTTATGCATTCACCTACGGAGCGACATCTAAAAGCAGTGTACAAGATCTTGAAGTATTTGAAAGGAACCCCTGGAAAGGGAATTCTGTTTAAAAAGGGGGAAGGACTAAAATTAGAAGTCTATACTGATGTAGATTGGGCAGGTTCAATAATAGATCGAAGATCAACTTCAGGATACTGTACTTTTTTTTAGAGGAAATCTTGTATCTTAGAGGAGTAAAAAACAAGCAGTGGTTGTTAGATCAAATGCAGAGGCAAAATTTCAAGCTATAGCACTAGGGGTTCGTGAACTCGTGGTTGAAGATTATTATAGAAGATCTAGGTATTAAGTGACAAGAAGTCAGCTATCAATACAGCTCATAACCCATTACAACACGATCAAACCAAACATATGGAAGTTGATCGCCACTTCATCAAAGAGAAATTGGAGAATGGATTGATTTGTATGCCCTATGTCTCAACAAAAGAACAATTAGCTGATGTTCTTATCAAGGGACTACCTAGTTATTCACTACAACAGATCATAAGCAAGTTAGGAATGGAGAATATTTACATTCTAGCTTGAGGGGGAGTGTTGGCAAATCTAGAAACTCTAGTTGGCATATCCTAGAATTCATGGGATTTAAAGTTTAAGCTAACAACCCTCCAGATAAGCTTTTCTAATAAATAGCTTATTAGTGTTAGCTGTTAGTATTAACATAGGAACGTATCTTTTAATGTATATTTAGCATTAAACGATAATAAAAACAAAAAACAATTATTCAGTTTCTACACAAAATAAATGCAGGTAAAAGTTTTGAATCTTATTATATGAAGCTAAACAAATAGTATCACAATACAGACACTAAAAAAACTAAATGTCCAAAAAATTACAAACTCTTCAGTACTAAATCTTAAGAATAGGCCTTCAAGGGAGTGCATTTTCAAGCATAATTGCATTTCAATGGCAAAAAGTTCAAAAATTACACAAGATACAGATAAGTATGAGTTTTATATCTCAAAGCCTAAGGATAATAATGCTTTTTTTTATAGGAAACAAAAGAATAATATTAGAAACTAGTAATAATAATGTATCTAAAAAGATTCACACACCTAGAAAGCCAGTCTGACATGATCTTAGCATAAGGAAGCAGATGAAAGTGAGAGAGAACTGGGGTAACTGTCCATTGTTCAGAACTCCTTGTGAACAAAGGGCCCTGCAAGCTACTCAAATTGCGAAGCAAGGACATCAAGAAATTTACAGCAAATTGCGGTGATAAATTGATCATCTTATCATTTGTAATCTTTTTATGTGCCTACTTGAAGTCCAACACAACACAACTATTTTTGAAAACCACTAATTCAAAATGACAATAATGGGTTTTCCTTGCATATAGCAGAAGCAACATATTCGCCGTTTCCTCTAATTTGAATCAGAAAAGAAATAGATTAAAGTAGCCACCAAATAAGTTATTCAAAACCATCTAATCTATATTTTTCAGTTAAATGAAGATCAGGTCAATAACTCCTAAAGCAAAAGAGTATTGGAGAGAAAAAAAAAAGTGAAACAAGTGATCCCACCCATGAGCTATGTAGCATATAGACCATGAGGAAGGAAAAAATCAATATTTATGATGTCTCATGCTATCAATTATTATCACAAACACACAAACATACAACTTGTTTAGAAACACGGACAGTGTTGCCTGTTTGATCAGAGAAAGAATAAAAAGAGAAAATGTAGTTTACAGATTTACACCATAATGTTCTAGCAGCTAAAAGATATAAAAGGTTAAAGCAATGTGGCAAAACATAATGCCCACAGGTCACAGCTGAATTAATTAACACCCTTTCAACTGTTCATTCACATCTTGATTGCAAGAAAATATTGTATAGTGTCAAATGCAGTCATCACTGAGGATGCATTTTCTTGGTACCTATGTCATAATAGTGCAACCATTTCGAGTCTAATATTCAAAAACAGTATCAATAAGGCGTAACCACTATGCAACATTCTCCATAGTTATTTATAACCACCAAAAGCAAGTTTTTAATGTCACCATTCATAGTTTATGCATTGGCTGATAGTTTAAACCAAATCCTTTAGTCATCAATTTGAGTCAACTTCACAAAAAAAATTTTCTCTTGGGTGTTTCTTTGATGAAACCAGGTAACACTATCCATGTATCACATGCCAATGGCTAGAAAGGTTTAAATGTTAAAAGCAGAATGACAAAAACTTAAAATAAAAAAATAAATTTTGATAAATAACCACTGGACAAACCTGCTAACATAGAATCCAAAATAAGACCGGAACCAAAAGAAGAGTTACTTTAGGCTTAGAGAAAAAAACAAAAGAAAAAGAAAAAGAAATGGGACAAGAACCAAACCTTTCAAGAGCATCGCTAAGTGGAATTTGAATAAGATCATCATTTTTGGGTTGGGTACATTGCATCATATAAAACCAAGCCATTGTCTTTTCCTTACTCAGAGAATACACAACATCACTCCCAATAATAATAAGATCACTTTGATTAATTCCTGTTCCACACACAAAAATCATATTCAACCATCACCATGTCCTTTAAAAGTGTAAAAACAAAAGGGAAAAAAAGCTAATGGTAGATTGTTAAGAAACCACTCTCCAATCTAACAAGCGCACAGCATTTGGGGGCGGCCAGAGTATATTGGCATTCATTAGGCCAGAGGCAGTCAATTAATTCATGATGTTCAAACCTTGAATACTTGAGTGAAAATGCACATGAAATAAACTACAGAAGCTAACATCCTCAAAAGCTAAATCATTCACCGGATTAGAAGTATTCTACTGTTTATAAGCTGAAATAACTCAAACAAATAAGTACAGTACCTCACAATCTCCCTAATAATTATTCCCTATCATAATCGCTGTCATTATGCAAATCGAAAAATCCAGATAATTAAATCCATCATTATAAATGTTTTACATATCAGTATAGGCTCCTCATGGAAAAAGTAACATTAACAGTAGTGGTCCAAGAGAGGAGCAATTTAAGCCAAAGAAGCCCTTAGTGAACAGACACAAATTAGATTATTCAACAAGAACTTCAAGCTCTTCAATTCAGATGAAAAAATACAATAAAATAACCAAACTCTTTCAAGATTCTTTATTAAATAAAAACATTGTACTGAAGAAAGGAAATATAAAATTAAGCCAGAGGACCCACTATTAGGCACAATTACCAAACTATACAAACATCATAGATGTAAAGAAAGGACTCAAGACATCAAGCAAGGGATAAATCCCCATCAATGGTAAATATTTTAACTTACAATAAAAAGATAACTATCAGTTTGGGTCCAAGTTGACCAAGATGAAAGCAGACCTCAAAAGAGGGAGGAAATGCAAGATTGGAAAAAAGAGAAAAACCCGGCTCCAAGTCATCCACACAAGCTTGACAATATACAACATTTCAGATGGAGCAATCAAAATATATTTGAAATGCCTACTGCTACAAGATTACATGAAATTCCAGAAAACCTACAAAAAGGTTACGAAAATTTCATGAACCAGTTTGATTTACACATGGACCAAGAAATCCCACAACAGTCATCAAAAAGAAATTAAATCAATAATAAAAATAGATGAGAAATGTAGCAGAAACTACTGCTAATTGGAACAGAACCCATATATCTACCCATCCGGAAACAATTGATAGACAACATACCAGTATAAATCTGTACAGGAAAAATAATGTCCAACTAGATCTAACAGATGCCTCCAACATTTAAGCAGCAACATTTACTATTTTAGAGACAAATCTAAGGAAATAAAACTTACAGCCAAGAGAAAACTAATATGTATTATATCAAATGTCTACAAGTCAATCTAAATTAGTTTAGGAAATAAAACGAGTTTCCAAATAAACATGTTTACAAGAAGGAAACAGATCCTTAATACAGTCTCTCCCAACACAGAATCATATAGTTTACCTAGGGATTCTGCAGCATGCATCGGATGATTCAACATCGGTTCGCCAAATGCTGAACTTTTAAAACTTTATTTGAAGCAACTGCTTCACATTCAAGAATCTTTCTCATGTAAAATAAAATAATGTCCAACTAGATCTAACAGATGCCTCCAACATTTACTATTTTAGAGACAAATCTAAGGAAATAAAACTTACAGCCAAGAGAAAACTAATATGTATTATATCAAATGTCTACAAGTCAATCTAAATTAGTTTAGGAAATAAAACGAGTTTCCAAATAAACATGTTTACAAGAAGGAAACAGATCCTTAATACAGTCTCTCCCAACACAGAATCATATAGTTTACCTAGGGATTCTGCAGCATGCATCGGATGATTCAACATCGGTTCGCCAAATGCTGAACTTTTAAAACTTTATTTGAAGCAACTGCTTCACATTCAAGAATCTTTCTCATGTACAATATCAAAAGGGTATTAATCATGAGACCATGTACAGAGTAAAGAAAAGATATCAGTAGATATTTTGTCAACCATCCTTCCACATTTATTGATTTATTCATCTATCTACGTAATGTATTTGGAAGATAGCATACCTGTTGCTTCCTTAACAGCTGAAAATGCAGTTTGCTGAAAGGAAACTTCATCCACACCATCTCTCAAAGATTTTCTAGTGACTTTTATCTTTTTCTTTACATGTTTTCCCTCCATCGTACCTTCTGAAAAGTAACTAGAGACATCCACATCTTTTTCAATCAGTGACCAAACCCCCCGAGTAATGGAACTAAATTGCAAAAAACAATTCTTCTTCCTTGAGTCAATTAAAAGAACTGCAATTTTAGAAATTGGCCATCCTTCAGTGCTTGGAACATCCTTTGAAGCATCTAAACTGTTGCATATATCACATGCATCCATAATTGTCTTCTCCGTCACTGAAAGCTGTTTTTCCAGGTCATTCAATTCATAATCATCAGATCTTTGCATGAGCTTCATATGTGCCAACAAAGTTGGTTTCTGAACCACAGCTAACTTGCAAAATGACTGAAAACCTTCAAATTCCAGCTGCTGGTGTTGTTTTCTGTGGTAGTAGTTGTATAATAACACCACAGCATGCACCTAAATGAGATGAATTCACCAAAAAGAAAAAGAAAGAGAAACAAGTTAAAAGAGTGAACAATAATAACCTAAAACAAATAGGAAAGACTGTGACCATAAGTAAAACGATTTAATCTGATAATTTTCTATTTTCACTTGTAATGTAATGCATCTACATTATGCAGTAATATGCAGTGGGTATCTGCAGCAATTGATTTGTTAATGGTTAAGATACTAGTTTGGTCCTCAAAGTTTATTTTAAGTCTCAATTTAATCTTTGTTTCCAGCTTCAGTAGGCTCAATTTGGTCCTTCAAGTTCGGTAATTGTCAATTTAGTCCAGCTGTCTACATCAGGCCACAAAATTTGCTGACAAGGTTACTTTGTAATTGATCTAGTCAATTTTTATCTGACACAGACAGTTATTGGCTAATGTGACAATCATCATTCAAAACCCATTAGTAAAATACATTTGTTTAGCTTGCCTTCTCATTATTTTTTGCT
Organism: Cedrela odorata; assembly: GCA_035584115.1. Lineage (NCBI taxonomy): Eukaryota > Viridiplantae > Streptophyta > Magnoliopsida > Sapindales > Meliaceae > Cedrela > Cedrela odorata. The sequence goes on along the minus strand of JAXCLQ010000007.1, from coordinate 142,556 downwards.
TTTAAGATTCCAAGAATGGACAGAATGGAATTGCAGAATTAATAAGAAATCAAGGGTGAAAGGAAAAAGGATCATTGGTTAAAAGGGAAGGTTGTTTATAAATCTCACAATAAAGGTGAATCAAGGGAGGGCTGCCTAGAAAAGAAATCTAGCTTTATTAGGTTTGAGATCTCATTAATATTAAATAACCACTCAACCCTAAAGTGCGGTGAGGCCCCAACAACGTACTAAAGCTCTAATACACTCTTTCACATATAAGGTATGTGGATCAAAAACAACCACAACCACAACCACAAACATAACAACTAACACAAATATAAATGTTAACAAAACCCCTCTCAAACCCTGAAGTGAGCAGGATTCAAACTCGAACCTCTTATACGAACACAAAAGATCTCATCAGTTGACCAGCTAGTGCCTACAAGAAGAATCCAAAACATGACATGCCATAAACCCTCAACAGCTAAAGGGAAAAAAATGCCTTTTTTGAATCCACTGATACTTGTACATAAATTTTCCTTCATTGCGAAACCAACAAAATTTCTGCAGACCCTCCCATTACATAATGATACTAGACACATTCAGCTAATGCCCTTTAATAATACAACGTTGAACGTTCTAAAATGTAACATAAACATTCAATTCAACAATAAAATGAGAAAGTTTAAAATGAGTCACAATGGAACCTTAAAAAGAGGAATCCTGAATGTAAGTTCAAACAAAGAGAAGAAGACCTGTTTTGCAACCAATTGCCGTTGAAGTTCAGTTGGAGTATCTCGCTTAGAAGATCTTGTTGGTAGCATTGGATCAACCAAGAGATCCAAGAATATATTGACTGCATCTTCAGTTGGACATACATCTGAACCAACCATGCTTCACTTCTTTTCAACCGCTACTCGTACTCAAGTTATTATATCCATATGAGCAAAGAAACAACAAGATTAAAGTTATAGACGCAATGGTTTATCAAAGAAACCCAAAAACAGAAAATATGCATATATGTCAAAGTCCAATGAGAAAGCTAAACTAGCATGCATAATTACATAAAGAGGACAAAGTTGCAAATAACTTAACAAACTAGAAAAATATCTACCATACTTTACACCATTAACAAGAGGATGTGTTCAGGAGTACAATTATAAAAAGCACTTTCGATCCCTAGAAACATTTTCGGAAAAGAGTCCTTAAATGTTTTTTGTATGAAAAGAACTCCTTACAAAAGCATCTGTCAAATGCTCTTCCCCGAAAAGCACTTCAAATGCTTTTTTATTCTAAAAAGGGCATTTGTCTACTTCAACCAAATACTATAACAATGACAAAATCATATTATTCATTTAAAAGCGATTTTCTAGTTCCGCACCCCGCACACACCCTTAGTTTCATTGCAGTGACATGTAAAGAAAAAGAAACCATAGATTTGATTTTTATTATATTTGACCATAAACGAAATCATAGTTGGCCTAATTCAAAATACTATTTAAACCAAACTGGGATGTTTTTTTTATTTCTCCCAACTTCCTTTAGAAGCGATGATTTTCATTTCTCCCAATTTCCTTTAGAAGACCACTCAACACAAAAAACAAAAATTAATATATTACATTTCCCTCCATTACATAATCAACCAAACTTAAGTCCTCGAGAAAATATAACACATACAAAATAACCAAACACACAAAATGATTGCATTTTCTAAATCAGTTTGTTCTCCCCAAAACATAAACAAAACAACAACACAACAAAAAACAAAAAATTCTTGGTAACCCATTTTCAAGAAAAGTTTTAATTTTTCCAAACAAACTCTCAATTTCCTAAATTAAGAAGAAAAATGAACCTTAAATTAATTTCCCTTCCAGAGGACATTAACTTTTGCAAATAAAACCAAATAAAAGTAAAGACTCAAGTCTCAATTTTCCATATTCAGTAAAACCCAGAAGAAATGTCTGATCAAAATACCATCCAGAAAAAAAAAAAACAAACAAACAAACAAACAAACAAATGAAGCACGACAAACCCATGATTATGAACTCAAAATATGATGATCAAAGTTGAAAAAAAAAACCCCAAATCCTCAAAGAACTGAGAATGGGTAAGAAATTCAACTAGGGTTTTGGGATTTTAAAACGGAAACATAGTATGAAAATTAAAGGCGAGTGATTGTGAACGTGAAATTTACCAATGACCAACTCAGAATCTTCAGACCTCCCCAGCTTTGTCAGAGAAAGGAAACAAGTGAGAGATAGAGTGAGAGTGAGCTGACACAACTCTATTTATACAAAACAACAAAAAAAAAAAAAAAATGGGCAACGCGATGGGCGTGTTTTGGGCGCCAACTGGAACAAAGAAATTTTAATAATTATTTTTATATTAACATTTACTCCGTACTCAAACACAAAATTAAATAAATTGGTAAATTAGTGTGAGAAAAAAGTTTCTACTTAAATAATTAATATCCTCAAGAGATATGATTATTTTAAAATTTTTAATTCAAATAAAATATCACTATTTTATTTTAAAATTTATAAATTAAAAAAAAAAACTAAATAAGCACGTACCCATTTGATTATTACACAACATGCCATAATTAATTAAAAGAAAAATATTTTTTTACTTGAAAATTTGGAATAATTATTTTTAAAATGCATTTATTTTTTATTAATTATGTAAAATAATTCAATTCATATTAACCAAAGTCATTATGTAATTCTATGGATAGTACTAATGATACAAACTCAAATCATTCATATTAAATTAAATTATTTTTTTAATAAATTGTATTTACTTTTGTATTTTTATTCTACCAATATTATCTAAACACATGTTAGTTTGTATATAGTAATTCAGGTAACATAAACTGTATTTCTAGTAATATTTTAACTTTATTTAGTTTTTGTTAAATAAAATATAAATCAATCTATTTAATGAATCTATTTAGTTTCATCAGTCTATTAATTAATAAAATATTTAAATTCCTATTTTTAATTAAAACTAATAATATTTTATTTTAGATAATTATTATAATTTATAAAATAATATTATCTATCTTAGCCCAAACGTCTTAAATATAAATTATATTAATAAGATTCTGTGTTCATAAATTATAAAAATTGTAAAATAATTTAACCATCTTAACCCAAGCTCCCTCGTGAATTTATTTAGTTTATTATTATTATTTTTTATTATAAAAATAATAATATTTTATTCTAATTAATAGTGTTAAATCATATTTTTTGAACATAAAAATAAAGTAGTCATTTGTATTGTATTTATTTTACACATGCATGGTAATGGTTAGTTGACACATTAACGAGGCTAAGGTAACTTGAGTTAGCTTACGGTATGAGAATTTAATAAATTAAGTGAGTTGAATTTAACATGTATTTGTGTTATGTATGTTACCCAACGTTGAAGCATTCGACGATCTCACTAACCGGTTAACGAGTGGAATCAAAGGGCAGCACCTTTGTAAGGAATCGAGAGCGGAACTCCCGAAAAATAAATGAAATTGGTGCTAAGGAATGAAAAGGAAATGTCAAAATCCATTTTAAACATGAAGAAATCAATATTTGGAATAGAAGTATTGATACATTTTGAACAATGTATCGATACGTTAAGGTTACAATTCGATACTTGATGAAGGAATTGATAACTTCGATGAAAGTTATCGATACTGTACAAGTTAAAGAGTTGGGAAGAAATTATAAACTGACTGGATCGATACCTTTCTCAAAGTTATCAATACATTTAGAAATAGAGAGTTCAAAAATAATTACAAAATAAACCAAATCAATACATTTATCGAGAGTATCGATCCATGACAAGACAGAAAGTTCGAAATTAATTACAGGTTAAATTAGATCAATACCTTTAACAAAGGTATTGATACATTGAAAAAAGAAAGATCGATACATAAAAGCTAATGTATCGATACTCGGGGACGATAGATTTTCTAGAATCGAATTATTAAATAACGGATCGACACCTTAAATAAAGGTATCGATACCTAGCCCAAAGGTATCGAAACTTTGTTTAAAAGTATCGATACTTCACGCAAATCTGGGCAAATTTATAAGGACAACTTTGTCTTTACATTCACTCTTATAAATACTCAAGGGGGTAAACCACATCTAATCTTCTTCATTTACATATTTTTCCTTTCTCTCTCTACAAAACATAGTTTCTCTCATTCTCCATCTCTCTCTCGAATTTCCTTACAAACCCAAGCTAAACTCTTAAGTTTTCCATTAAATCCAAAGCCCATGTAATTTCTCATTTCCTCCTCTACAAATTGATACCGAATGTGGGTTAGAACACACAAGATTCAACAAGAACGAAAAGTAGGGTTTCGAAACAATTTGGGGCTTTGCATTCAAACAATAGTGAAAAGTTTCTACACACTACTACAGATTAAAAGTAAGTCTATTAACCCATTTTAAGTGCAATTTGTACGATTTTGAAAATGTCAAAACCTAGGATTACTGTTCACCTAAAAAAATTACTTTTAATTGAGTAAAAAATCTTAATACGTGTAATGAAATGGTATGATTAGAAGTATATAGTGATGGTATAAGTGATGGATAATAGTTAGAATGTGTACATTTCCGTTTTCGAGTAAATGTTGAAGATTTGGTTTGGAAATGAGAAAATTAAAAATGAAAATGGCCATAGGATTTCAGTGATGGAAATCGGATAAATGACCTTAGTTAGTTAAACCACGAGAAACGTGCATGTATCAACTAAAGGAATTTAATCCTGTGTTCCACAAGTATTGCATAAGATACAATTAAATTAAATTGATTTGAATTGTGGAACTTAATTTGTATATATATATATATATATATATATACGTGTAATACTAGGTTCTAAAAACTCAAATAACGTGCCGAATGGGCGCGAGGAGACATAGTGGGAGTGTTTACCCTACCCTAAGTAGTGAGTAAATTTATACATACATAATTATATAAATAGATTGTTTGTGATATCTATACGTACGCATGTATGTTAAATTGTTTAAAACAAAAATAATTATTGTTGTTTTATATTGATATTGGGTTGTTTTATATTACGGTCTACGCTTAAATGTTTTATTTGATATACATGCATACAATGGCCAGGAAGGCCGAATTTGGTTTATATGTTTTGTGAACAATGTTTGAAAATGTTACGACCAAGAAAAGCAGGGTTGTGATTTACATGAATACAAATATTGATTTGAAAATGAAATGTTTTTAAATGCATGAAATTAGTGATGTAAGACCGTTAAGGCTGATTATTGATATATGGCTAGTGAGCTAAGTTATTTACTATAGATAAAGGGCTGTAACTTATGGACAGACCTATGAGAAGTCATATAGGTTATTGGTGCTGCAGTGGTGCTGCAGTGGGGCTGCATTAGGGAGGATAAGCCATGGTAAGCCTATTGTGAGCCGTTGCGCAAATGCGATTTATATAGAGACCCCATGGATAGTCTTGGTGACTTGATAGGTATCTTTTGGATTTGATGGATACGATGAGAATAGTCACTTTATCACAAAGTAACTACTCGGGTCAACATCAATGAGATTGACTTATTTTATAAATATATGTTTTATATAAACTAAACAATTTTACAATGCATTGCATATGGTTTTAAGCATAATAAGTTTACCAATGGATTTCGACGTTACCTCAGCCAAGATAGCGATTAAGATAATATGACTAGCCCGTTATGAATATTTTAAATAGATGCAGACCACCTTTACATTATTTACAGTTATTGATTGTTTATAAAAATGAATATTTGAGCATATGTGAAGAATAAATCCTAATATCATGAATTAAAAATGTGTGTGTATGTATGCATATCTATGTATTTATACGTTTACTCACTGAGTATTGTTGTATACTTATTCCTTACAATTACAGCTTTCAAGTTAGGTACTTTAGTCCTAACTAGACTTGTGATAGCAGTTGAGAGCACATGACGTTCTTGGTAGGTTTTCTTATTTTAATTTACAACTATAATTCAAGTTCACTAAATATGTATTTTAAATGAATATATAATTTTTTTAGGAATATGTAGTTATTTTGGGTTTATTTTAATTTGAATCTTGAGGAAGGAAATGTAAAAACTTATTATTTTGTTTAACCCCATATGCAATGTTTTAAATTAATAATTTTATTAATTATGCATGTTGTGGATGAATTAATCATGGAGATCAATTCTTTGATGTTGATAATCTCATGGATGAGAATTCGAATTATAAATTATTTTTAGGTTTTTGGGTGATTGATTTGATAACCTTACAGGCTCTTTTGATATATCCTAAATATAGAATGTGTATTATAAGGGTCTGTATAATTGTCATAGGTGAATCTTAGGGTCAGGGCGTGACAAATACTTAAAATTTTGATTAATTGTGATACGCTATAAAATAATCTAATCGCATGTGTTTTGTTTAATTTTATATTAAAATATATATATATATATATTGATTAAAATATTTGAAATCCTATTGGGTATGTTAATTATTTTTTATTTTTTAATCAAGAATAATAATACGAGTTATTAGGTTTATTTATGTGATTGAGGCTTTAAAAAATAAATATATATTATTAAAAATTATAAGAGGGTCTTCTAAAAAAAATTATTAATAACTAATTCCTAGCCATTCTTGAGATGACAGATATTTGTCACTTTCCTAAATTTTATAAAAGTATTTATGAGTGCTAAAAATTATTTGACCCAATTGTATCCTTTTTCAAATTTCAAAAAGACATATGTCATAGTTTAAAAAGTATTTTAGTAAATTTAAATGACCAACTCTTAATTGTGTATCACATTTTACAAATAATATTATTAATTTAACTTTTAATGTCACAAATTTTTTTTTTCATTATATTATTTATTTGCTGTTAGATTTTGCTTGTTAAATATATATATATATATATATATATCAATATTAGAGAATTTGTATTTCGATTTGGTGGAAAACAAAATAATAGGATTATTGTTCATTCATTGTTTTTTGATAACATACATGTGTATATCAAAATATAAATTCTTACACGAATTAATGTAACAAATTTCAAATTAACCCTCTCATTCTAAACCTAACATCTAAATGAAATGCTTCATATAAAATTAATAATAAAAATGTATTATTATTTTTTTTCCAGAAAAAACATTAACCATAATATCACATATCATCTTATTATAATATAGTCTTAACAACTTGCCAGACAAATTTTTGAGATAACCTTTTAGAGTATGTTTATTTTTCGACTAAATACTTAATGTTATTGAATTCTAACTAATTTAGATAATTAAGTTTAGTTTTCCTGCTTAATAGTAATTTTGAATACTTTTAACTTAATATAAAAAGTTAGTTAACAAATTTAGAAATATTAAGTTGAGCAAGCAACATAAGTTCATATTTGACAAATTTAAGAATATTAAGTTCTACAATGGGTTAGATAATATAAGTGATACCACTAACAACTAATGAGTTATATTATACTCTATGATTGTATGTACGAGGTTTATGATTATTAATTTTTTATTATAGGTCAAAGTGCTTAAATTATACTTGTTGTGATTGTCAAGAAGTAAATATACTGAATTTTTTTAAAATTAATCACAATAAATCTATATATGTGTTTGGCTGTATTTTGAAAATATTTTTAAATTATATAATATCATGAAAGTATTGGTTTGCACAAGATTATGTGTTTATGTGTTCACTTATAAGTCATGTTCATTGCCAATAAAGCATCGATATATGCATTACATTTTAAGATATAATAATGTAATTTTATAAGAAAATTGTCTATGAAAGTTATGTTTTGTGTTTTTTAGGGTATCTAAGTTTGTTACTTACTTATAAGACAATTATAAGTATATATGAGGCATTTTATAAGTATGATCATTTCTTTGGGTTTAGAATAAGTGACAAATGCTGTTAAGTGTTATGTATGATATTGGAGAGATCTTTGGATACCCTTGGCACTTCTGAGTCTTCACATTCGTATGTCGACGTACTTGTGTATATGGGAGGACTCATTGATGATTAGGGTGAGAAAGTGACTTTTACCTCTAAACATAAATATTTATTGTTTCTTGATATTATAAACTCCATTTGCGCTTACCTCATATACATTATATTATCGATGAGTTACATTGACTCAAATAAGTGATAAAAAATAAGTAAAATCCTACTAAATAGTAATTAAAATAATATATTCCTAATAAATTTTGAATGAAACTTCTAAAATGATTAATTGTTACGAAAATTTTCAAACGATTATGATGTTTTATTCTCATACCTTATCATGCACATTCATTGTATATATTATGCATGTATTCTGTATATATAAAAATCTAGTATACTTACGAAGTTTAAAATATATATTAATTTATTGTAATTCCCAAATGATTGAAAATTTATAAGCGTGGTTGATGAATTTGACTAAATTTCTAGTGTCCCTTAGTTGATAAAGATTTAGGACTTTCACATTTTTTATTTTTTTTTATTGTATTGACATATTTTCTTTTTGAAGACTTATTGTTATTAGTACTATTAAACTATCGGTTATACAATTAAATCATCCAACTATATGTTATATAACAATATAAGTAGTATAAAATTCTTATTAAAAGCACTCAAATAATATTATGAACACTACACAACCACTGGATGGTGCTCATCGTCTCTCTCAACTTGAACGAGATGGGTTCGATTCCATCTATTTGTGGGAAGATATTTTTTTTAATAAAATATAAAACAAGAGAATGGAAATGATCCATTCTACAATCAAAATTATGGTTTATGCCAAGACCAAAGGCTAGGAATTATTTGTTCTGACAAATCTGCTGCAGCTTCCTCGAGCTGATGGTTATCAAAGTAATTATAATCATAAGGATCATTTGAAGCTTTCAGCTGCTGTTGTTGCTCAAAGTTGATTGCTTTCATTTGCAACTTTTCTGCAACATTGTTATAAGTTCCATCCACATTGCGGAGCTGTAAAGTTTGTAGTTGTTGATTTTCAACAACAGAAAAATCAGAGAAATTTGATTCAGAATAACAATAAGGTTCATGATCATAAACATGATTGTCTAGCCGCAAGTTTAGTGGTTGCTGATGTTCTTCAGCAACTATGGAAATGCTGCTGCTGCTGCTGCTGGCTTTTCTAATATTCTCAAGCTCTTCTTGTGCACTTGGTTTTCCCTTGTATTTGATCTTACAAAGTCTCCATTCCTGCAACATAATTTACCAGTTAGTACCTTATTGCTGAGAAAACCAAGAATCTAAATCAATAGATAGAAAATGATTAAACTTTATTTATTTTTAAATATTATATAAAACTAAATTAATTCTCAATTATTATGTGAGTCGATTTGAATATCAAACTTTTTGCATCACCTTAAAATTTTTTTACCAATTGAACTATTTTATCGAACAAGTCAACTAGCACTCATAAAAAATAATAAGTTTTGCTATTGCACCCATACAATATTGATGCAAGATGGATGTACTCTAGATGATGTAACAGGAGTAAGAAAAGCAAATATAGAAACTTTGAGACAATTATATATGTGAATACACGTTTGTGTATGATTATTACATACATATAATTATGACCCAAATATCACCAACAGTAGAGTTTGGTTACTATATATATAGAGGTATTATATATCGAGATTTTTTACGTCAATTGTTACACATGCGAAGTCTTATACTTCATATTTAAATCCAATCATTTAGATGATCAAACACAAAAAGAAGAATATATATCATGTTTCAAATCTACCTAACATGCTGAAAAGACAATAAACGATCAACACACTTCACTAATCACCATTCAAACACGTAATTATTTACTCACAAGAGATATATAACATGTAGTTGATTAATTGATATATATATGTATATATACACACACACACACATACATATTATGAAACCCCCACATGCATTGAAACTTTGGTAATTTTGACCAAATTATAAATAAATAAATACATGGGCATGAAATGTAGACAAACCTTTGGGGAGGATTCAAGTCTATATTCGTGCATAATCCAGTTAGTCTTGATGGCTTTCTTTCGGCTTTTTTTATTATCATGATTATCTATGAATCTGTGAAATGTTAGGGGTCTCTTGTAACCAACAAGATGACATCGTTCATCATTAAAATAAATTTTATTAACGTGGCCTGTGGCTCTCCACCATCCTCGACCTACAACTTCTCTGGAATCATTCTCCTTAAAGCAGTAGTAATATCTTTCATTCTTCGATAATGCCACATTGTTATCCCCTACACATAAATTTCAATTAGAATATTGTAAACATATATAACAAAACTATATTAGTAATTTATGCGATCATGTTCATCACATGGGTTAGAGAATTAAAGATCTGCGACTGATATTTAATCTGTATACATTTTTATAATTTTGAAAACAATTAGAGATACAAGAAATATATTAGAATTAAAAACATTTTTAGTAAAACAAAGAGATGTTAATTAAGTGAAGGTTGTAACTAACAAAACTCTACCTGATACTCTAATTCAGTCATACATAAATATTTAGTTAAGTTTTAGCAGGCAATACTTGATGTTGCTCTAGTCTAATGAGGATAGATATTAGAAAACTTCTAGCAAACACGATTAATTAGATGATGTTCTAGGCTAATGATGAGTAGATGTCAGATAATTTTTTAATAAACGACAGTAAGAAGACAACTCTAATTCAAATGATGAATAGATGATAAATAATTTTTTAACAAATGATAAGTACAAGATGATCCTCGTCCAAAGATGAATACATGTTAAGTAAATTCTAGCAAACGACAAGAAGATGGCGCTTTAGTTCAATCGATTCAAAATTACCATTCCTAGTAAAAATTTATAACGAAATTGAAGTAGCTTTGATGGCTCTTTCTCCCCTCTCTTCAGTGTCTTTCGTTTCTTCTAACAGTAATCTTCGATTAAGACAATTGAAGGGATAAATATGTTACAACAAAAATCAAAAGATCAAAAATTTTTGTAAGAGAAACAAAGCCAAACAAGAAAAGAACAAACTCCAACTCTGACCAGATTTGGACTATTCCTATATTTATAATTAAGCTTAGCTTATTGCCTACAAGGAGGAGCAACGTGAGGATTTCAGCTGGGTGCTGCTGCAGCTAAGGAGCTTCTAAGTTTAGAGAATAAAGGGAAAGAAAACCTTAGAATTTGCAAGCATCGAACCCCGCTAAAAATATATATACAGTGAGTTGCTATTTCATATTTCTTTTAGGGTTTGGGGAAAAAAATCCAAACCCTAAATGAATTTTTTCAAAATGTAAATTAAAATCTTTTTCAATCTCTATAAATAAGATTCAAATCTCAAATATTTTATAGTATCTTAAAGATTTCTTGTCTCTCTACAAGCTCTTTGCTTTTAAAAAATAAAATAAAAAATTAACAAACCCTAAATAAACTTAAACACAGACAAAATGGCAAAAAAAAAAAAAAGCAAAATATTGACAACATCAAAGAATAAAGAAGGAAGTTTAACGAACATTGAAGATCTTGTGGATCAAGGTCATAAACATCTCGTTCAATCATGAAAAGACCATGGAGATGCATTTCTTGCCCAGAAACTTTTCTTTCTAGCAATTCAATGAGTTCTTCATCTGTGGGATTGAACCTGAACCCAGTTGGCATCATCATCATCATCATCATCAATGCTAATTTTATTCCAAATCTAAGACAAATTCATACAGAGAGACGCAACATTTTTTCTTTGCTTTTTAAGGAGAAACTTGGTCTACCAAGCGATGTCCGTTATGTAAACACAGAGCTAGAATATAATGAGAGGAAAGTCGAAGGAAAAAAAAAAAAGATTCTTCCAATGCATTGAACATAGCGCCATGTAATTCAAAAAGCAGTCTTTATGTTCATACCTGATAATTGACAATTTATGCAAAATTTAAGAGTTTATTTAGAGGTGTGAATCATATCAGTACTTCATTAATACTTTCAATACAAGAGTACTTTAAAATGTTTTAATTAATATTTTTGTGTTCAATCCATATTTGATGCATTCGACTTTTAGGCTTAAAATAGAAGTCTAACACCGACCATTTCAATTCTTATACTGATTAGTTTATTTATTTATTTTTTGTATTCATACTTTTAACCTTCCCTATTTTTTGTGTTGGGATGACGTCGGCAAGACCATTTAATACCTCAAAGTATATTAAACCTGCAATATGATAGAAAGTTTTCCATAGGTTTAATACACCTGTTTAAAAGTTTTCCATCGGTTTATTTTTGCAAGGAAGGAGCTTCGTTAAAGTGAGATATATAGCAAAAGGTGCAGTAACTAATATACTACTGTTTATATTCTAACTGATGTCTAAGCTTTGGGTGGTAAGGGAAAAAATATCTATTGAAGACTTTATTTATTTATCCAACCTCTAAGAGAATCTTCAGAATAAAATATATTAATAAAAAAGAGTAAGGAGTACAAGAGAACAACTCAATAGAGATACTAAATTCTACCAAGTAAAAGAAAGACAAGACAAACTTTTATTTACCAAAATATAAGTTACTTTATCGCCTTTGCTACGAATGTGAATAATTTGAAATTCCATCTTCTGAAGCAAATGAATGCAATTGGACCACTCAGTGAAAACAACTGAAGGATATGAGACAAAGAACTCCAGCTAGGGAATCACACTCAATCCAAACTTTAGGTCAACCCTGAGACCAAGCCTCTTCAATAGCATAAACCACCGCGTAACTTCATCAAAGAAAAGATAATTGATGACCTAAGAACATAGAAAAAAAACCCCCAAGAAAGAGGAACCATATGATGGTCTTTGAAAACAGCTCCACAAACCGATAAATTAATGAATATTATTTTCAGACAATTATTGAAGACTTTCTATTGAGAATAAAATAATATAATGAAGATAATATTATTATTCTCTATGCTCATCTTTAAGTATACTTATTTTCTCTTAAACCCTCATTCTAATTCTATCGTCAATCATATATATATATATATATATATATAAATGACATATGTTGAATTTATTAAAAATAAATAAATCATTGTTTCAAGAAATTCTCCTCTATACTGAAAAAAATCTTACAATATATATTATGTTTATCATGCGTTACATATTATTGTAGTTGTTCTATAAATTTCTCAATATTTTGTAAATCATATCTTTATAATTGTATGGTTACAATCTCGTAGAGTTAAACAATAGATAGTGAAAAAATTAAAGGAGTTAAAAATTCAACGAAAGAGTTGAAGAAATGTAAGGTATATATAATTGTCCGTAGCATCACGCTATATGAGGTCAATAAGAATAATTATAAGGATAAATGATAGTTACACCCACAAAATTTAGGGTAAATGTCAGTTTTCTTTCTCTACTATGAGAAACTGACATTCATACTGTTTTTTTTGTCAGATTTGTCCGTTACAAAATGTTATAAGACTAAAATTGATAGACTAAATTTGTAGAAACAGTTTATAGATTATACAATCAACTGCTTCCGCAGATCACACAGCCTCAGCCTCAGCCTCAGCCTGAGCCTGGCAGATTGATTTAAAAGACACACATATAATTTCTAATTCTATGACTAAAACGTTTATTATTTCATAATTCCGTGACTTAAACAGTAACTAATATACTACTGTTTATAGTCTAACAGATGTCTAAGCCTTGGGTACTCTTTTTCCAATGTTCAGATGGTCGGCAGTTGTGACTTGTGCGTATAATTTGAATTCTGATTCTCATATTTAACAACTTTTTGACATTGATTGGTTCACTTTCTTTGATTTTTCTTATTGTGACGTAGAGAGAGTTCTATCTAAGAATTCACGTAACTGTTATTGCAATTTCGTCCAAATGTCTACATTTACTGATCATACAGTAGAGAAGAAATCCACCCACAAATATAGGTAATTGAAATTCCTCATCTTGGTGACATTACGTCACTTCGGCTACCAGTTATACCTTAATTTCCAAACTATAAAACAAAATTTATATTCTTAGATTAATATTCACACTCAAATTTATATTCTACAAGAAATTGTTAACTCAACAAACCTTACCTAAAGAGAGAAAGAGAGAGTATTACAAGAGTCATTTTCATTATAGTGTATAATATAGTCATAATAAATGTTGGAGTTCTTCACTTTCATGGATGGAGTGAAATTCAACAGTTCATTTTACTTGTTAAATGGAAAATAATATCACCAAAACGATTAAATGAATTGCCAGTATTATTTATTGGAAAGATATAATAACAAAATGAGAACATAAAAATTTAATTGATAATTTTATGTCTCAATTCTTTATATTAAAAATTAATTTTTATTTATATTAAATTTAAAAGTCTAACTGAAATAATTTCATTCTACGATGAAAAACCCGAGTTTAGACTCTAAACCTGAGGGGGTGAAAGATGTTGTCAACAACAAATGACTCAAATTATCACTAAATTAAAATATGTTAAAATTTGTCGAATCTAGTTTAATAATTGCCACACAATCTAGCACCACAAAGTCAAATAACAAACAAAATTTAAAGCAATAAAACAATCAAGCAACAAACACACAAATTTATTATCAAAAAGAAAGTTTATGAAAAACTCTTCACATGATAAAAACTCTCTAGGTTGGTACAAGAGCCACCAAAATATTCCACTAATAAAAAAGAACTTACAATCGGTAATTTGGTATAAGAACTCTTGACACTTAAATTTAATTAGCTTGACAAGTGACTCACTCCAAGTAGTCTGGTCTTAAGAATTCTGAAATCTTTTTTCTTTTAAGAAATTCTTAAATGACACGTTCACAACACTAAAAACTTCTCAGTTGTATTTGGTATAAGAAAATATACTAAAAGATACTCAAGAGAAACAACTAAATAAATCTCATTCACTTGAAACTAGATTAGTTTCTCTCACAAAGAAATTAAGAAAAAAAAAAACCATCTTGAACTTAATGAAGCTCTCTTTTCTTAGAAAATCCAAAAACTTCAAACGGTCGTTACAAACCCTAGTTCAAACATTACTAAATATTTATATTTTCTTGACATTGCTCAAGTGCCAACAGGGCGCTATCTTAGAGAGATCCTCAGAAAACATGGCTGCTTGAGTGCCTGGTTGGCGCCGATTTGGTGCCAAGTCACTGTTCACCACTTGAGTATTATTTACTATTCACCATTTGAGCGAAAACTTGGCACTGAGATTCTGAACAACATCTTCTTTCTTCTAATCGAGCGCCCACTTAGCGCTAGGTTGACACAAGGTCTCTGTTTGCTAAAAAATTGACTCAAGTTCAACTATTTTAACACATAATAAGTGATTATAATATCTAAACCTAAGGGTGTAAACCCTAAGAAATGACGATTTGATTTATTTTCATTGTGGGAGTATAGTAAATCTCTTTTAAGAATGTTAATGCATATCTTTGATGGAAAGTAAGATGTTGAGGCTTGAAATTGGGTCATGAAAAGCATATTTGCTTTCTTGAATATTTCTCATTTATGATTATTTATGATTTAAGAAAGGTTACAGAAATATTTACGACCATTATTTCGATTTTATGTGATTGTATTAAGTATAAATTTTGTGATTTTTGTAAAAGGAGTTATCCTAGTTATAATCTTGAATTGTATTAGATGACTTTTGATTATTGACCTATTTTGGGATTTGTTTTTAAGAGATTTATAAGGATTGATTATAAGTAATTGAATTCGTTGATCGAGAAGGAAGCCTAATCTACGAATATACGAGATTTATGAGAGATTCTATTTTATGTTCTTTAAGAAACTTGATATGTAAACCCAATGTTTGAAGGATTAAAAGTCATTGAATGACTTTTATTTTCTCCCATGCATTGCTCATAGCTAGTTGACATATTATTAAGACTTAGTTAAACTAAAGACAGTTTTATGATATGAGGTTAAGTGTATTGTGTATTATGGGTTTAACATAAATTGAGTTTCTATATATTACCCTACACTTACGCATACGGCGATCTCAGAGACTTGGGAATAAATTACAAAGTTAACCAAATCGATACATATGAAGAAAGTATCAATACATTGCAAGTTAGAGAGTTTAAAAATAATTACAAATTGAACTAAATCGATACATTTATAAAATGTATGGATACATTTCAAATAGATCAATACATAAAGCAAAAGTATCGATACATTGTGTCAAAGAAGTTCCCATAATCAAATTTTAATAAATATATCGATACATTAGACAAATCAGAGTAAAAAAAATTAGACGGACAATTTCAAAATTTCTAAGACTTCTTAAGAGCAATTTGATCTTTTTGTCTATTTTTATAAACACCTGAGAGAAGGATTTAGCTCTTCAGTGTTTCTACATTTGTATTTCACTCTCTCTCTAAAAAACTTTTTTTATCTTTATCTCCCTTTATCTCTTAAAATTTCTTGAAATCCTTTAACTTTTCCTTTTAAATTATGTTGCCAAGTGATTAATCAACTTTTCATCTTTAGTTTGGTACCAATTTTGGTATGGAAACAATAAGGAGAGTCAAGGAAGGAACTAGGATTTCAAAGAGAAATTGAAAATTTTCCATTAAATCGTTGATTTAAGGTTTCTAAAAACTTCTAAAAGTTACTAATAAGTCTATTAACCCATTAAAATTTTAATTTTAAGATTTGATACATGTTGAACATTAGGGTTTACTATTTATTTAGATTTATAGTGATATTTGCTTAGGAAATGATAGATTGTATTAATTTGGGTTAATTGGAGTATTTTGATGGTTATATATGATGGTTATCATTTGAAATCTACATTCCATTGATTTTAACATTTTGTATAATATGAGAAGTTGGTTCGGATATATATATATATGTATATGTTTTTAATAAAAATGTGAAAGTGGAATAAGTCAGCCATAGAATTTCATTATTAAAAATCGGATAAATAGTCTCTGCTAGTTAAGCATCGAGAAATGTCATGTGTCAAATTAAGGAATTTGAGTCATATTTTTTACGAGCATTGCATTTAATGCATTTAAGTTTAATCATTTGGATCGTGGAGTTCATTATTATATACAAGTGTGGTATTAGGTTTCGAGAAGCCGGGAGAAGGATTGAGTGGGCGCGAGGACCTTTAATGGGAGTGGTTACCCTCCTCTTGTATGAGTAAATTTATTACACATATGAATATATAAATATATATGTGTTATACATATATGTATGCTTGCGTGCTAAACAAACAGTTTTATTATTAAAGGAAAATTTAAAATGAAACTATTTATACATGATTGGGATAAATTATTTATTTGGTCTACTGTTAAAAAAATTTCATTTGATAAACATGCTGAAATACTTTTAGAGGCGCGATTTAATTTTATGATTATATCATTATTTAAAAATAATTTGAGTTATGTATGTATATTAGTGATATATTGTTGTATAAGATAGCCTATAGACAAACCGAATATTGTTATATGGCTAGTGAGCTTGTTTTGACTGTAGTTATATAGAGGTAGCCTATGAACGCACTTAGTGAGAGGTTGTATAAGTGAGTGGAGCCGCACTGGGGTTGGTATAAGTGAGAAATGCCATGATAAGTCCATTGTTTATCGTGCATGGATTTGCGGTTATATATACCCTATGAAAAGTCATAGTTACTTGATAGAGATATAATGGATTTGATGGTTATTACGAAAACAGTTACTCGTGTCACCAAATGACTACTCAAAGTCATCATCAATGAGACGGGTTGTATTTTTATAAATGCATGCTTTACAAAAATAAATGGTTTTATAAAACATAAGAAATGTTTTCTATTTGATAAAAACGTATTGCATATAGTTTTATGTGTCACGCCTTGACCCTGGGGTCCCCCTGTGACAAACACCACAGACCCTCGTGATATACCCTTTATATCTAGAATATACCATGAGAGCTTGTAAGGTTATCAAATCAATACTCAGAACTTGAAAACAATTTATAAATATGACCTCTCATCCATAAAGGCATTACAAAAGAATTGATCTTCGTGATCAATTTATCAGCTACATGCATAAATAATAAAATTTATCAATTTAAATAGTTCACGTAGGTTGAACAAATTAGTAAGATTATTACAAAATCATCAGAGTTCACAATTTCTTCTTAATTCCAAAACCAAATCCATATTCCCAGGAAAATACAAATATCCATAAATACATATTTAAAATATTACAAAATTCAGAAGTTTTATAAATCCAATGGACTCAAATAACACAAGTGAGTCAAGGGAGAAATAACCTACCAAGTGCTTCGAGTGCACTCTATTGCCACTAATAATCCAACAAGGACTAAAGCTCCTAGCCTGAAAGCTGAAATGGTGAGGGGTGAGTATACAACTATACTCAGTGAGTGAACACATACATACATAGTTATACATTCATTCACACACATTTTTAACCATGATATTGAGACTTCATTTCTTATTATGCTTAAATACATATATGCACAATTCATGTACAATCATGTCTGTAAACAATTAAAATGGTATGCAGTTAAGTTTAAACATACAATAAGGGCTAGTCATACCATCCCAATCGTTACCTTAGCCGAGGTAATGCTGAAATCCATCAGCGAGCTTGTTATGCATAAAATCATATACAATGCATTCTTTATAAATTGAAAACATATCTTATGCATTGTGTAAAAATAATTTATTTCATTTAAAATATGTGTTTATAAAATAAGTTTGTCTCACTAATGTTGGCCCGAGTAGTCACTTGGTGATAAAGTGATTGTCCTCATCATGTCCATCAAGTCCACAAGATCCCTATTAAGTCAACATGACTTTCTATAGGGTCCTTACATAACTGCTCATATGCGCATCAACTCACAGTGGGCTTACCATGACTTAACCTCCCTTATACAGCCTTACTGTAGCACCAATAACCTCTGCAGCCTCTCATAAGTCCGTTCATTGATATAGCCCTGTATATATAGTAGATATCTTAGCTCACTGGCCATACAATAACATCCGGCCTAACGGCCTTACATCACCATCATACATGCATATTTAAAATAGTTTATATTAATCATTTATTCACAATGATCTTTAAACATTTCAATAAAAACAAACCTCCCCAACTATCACAGTATGTATATCCCAACAGTTTTAAAATCGCAAACCAATCAAGTCAACACATCCCAATATCAAGTATAAATCAAGTAAATGCATTTCATTTCTCATTTCATTTCAACATTTCAAAACACATAGTTGCACACCAATAATGCATATAAATATCGCATGCATTTTATTTACATAATACGTATGTATAAATCCACTCATAACAAAAGGAAGGGTATCCACTCTCTCTAAATCTCCTCACGCTCACTTAGCACGTCACTTGGATTCTCCGAACCTAGTATCACATAAATATATATAATGAATTTCACGTTTTCTCATTAATTCAAACAGAATATTTAAATGCATAGTTCATGGGATATTATGCCTAATTGTCCGTAGTTGACAAACAATACTTTACGAGACTAATCTAATGAGTCATTTAACTGATTTTCAGCAATTGAAATCCCATGGCCATTTTATCCAATTTCGTCATTTTCATCTATGATGAATAATATACCCTTCAATTTCCTCATTTTCATTTTAAAATGAAATATACCTATTACAAATAATTATTTAACACATATAAAATCATTATATGCACCCAAATATGCCAAATCGTTACACAAGGTTAGATTTCCTAGGCGATTAAATATAAGTTCTTTGGATGAATAGTAACTCTAAGTTTCGACATGTTCAAAATCGTACAAATTGTAATTGAAATTGGTTAATGGACTTACTTAGTACACGTAAAAGTCCTTAGAACATTGAATCTCCGTTCAATCGACACAAACCCCAATTTATAAGTGAAACCCTAATTTTCTTGCTGAATTTTGCGTGTTCTAGCCCATATTTGGTATTACATTGTAGAGGAGAAGATGAAGAATCATATGAGCTTTGGATTTAATGGAAAACTTAAGAGTTTGGTTTGGATTTGCAAGGAAATCCAAGAGTGAGAAAGGGAGAATGAGAGAAACTATTTTTTTATAGAGAGAGAAGAGAAAAATACGTAAATAAAGGAATGCTGGTTTTGTTTCCCTTTTGGGTATTTATAAAAATGGGTGAAATATCGATACTTTTAACTCAACTATCAATCTGTTTCGTAAAAGTATTGATACTTTGAGCTTATGTATCGATCTGTTTCGTAAAAGCATCGATATTTTGAACATATGTATTGATCTATTTCGTAAAAGTATCGACACTTTGAACTTTTGTATCGATATTTTTGTAAAAGTATCGATACTTTAAACTTATGTATCGATACCTTCCTTTACTTTCGATTCTGGAATGATTCTGGATTCCTGAGTATCGATACATTTGCCCTAATGTATCAATCACTTTTCTGTAATGTACGAATACCCTTAAAAAAGGTACCGATCTAATTCACCTCATAATTATTTTCCAATTCTCTGTTTTTCCATGTATCGATACTTCTCTTCCTTAAATATTAATCTCTTTGCCACGAATCGATACCCTTGAAAAAGGTATTGATCTGTTCGATATGAAATTTCTCTCTAAGCTACTAACTTGTAAGGTATCAATACTTGTATTCATAAGTATCAATCTATTCAATGGGTGTCAATCTGCATTCTTCACGTATCGATACCCTTGGCCTCAGGTATCGATATTTCCTGTCCAATGATCTATTTTCTCACAAAAGCTTTAAAATAAAAAAAATTTTCTAGGGGCTCCACCCTTCAGACCCCGCAAGGGTGCTGCTCCTTAACCCCGCTCGCTAACCGGTTAATGAGATCGTCAAATGCTTCAGCGTAAGGCATTACGCGAAAATCCCATACATGTCAATTTCAACTTACTTAAATCACTTTAATCGCATACCATGAGTTAGTTTATATTTTCCTAAGCCTCGGTTTGTGTGTCAACTATCTTTATACATGCATATACATACATGAATGTCATGAATTGACCATGTTACCCTTATGTTTAAAGGACGGGGCTTACATTATGTATGAAATACTCACTGATAGTTTCAAAGTTACTTCAGCCATTTAGCGGTTGAGAAAGTATGGTCAGCCTAGTTTATTATTTTTAAATTGTATGCAAACCTATAAACTATTTTCTAATTATTGGATTAAATGAAAATGTTTATATATACTTTTGAGTATATTGAAATGTAAATCCCAATATTTGGATTTTGGAAATGTGTGTGCATGTATTTATATATGTGTGTATTTGTTTACTTACTGAGTATATTCGTATACTCACCCCTTACCCATTTCAGCTTTCAGGTTAAGCGCCTTAACACTAGCCGGGTTAGTGGTAGTCGTGAAGAGCCTTTGATGCTCTGGTAAGCTTTTTTTAACTCACATGTGTATTATGTCTTACTAGATATTTTTATTTTGAATATTGAAATGTATTTGTAAACTAAACAGTTTATGTAAACATTTATGTAAGTTTAACCTAATTGGAAATGATTCCGATGATGAAGTTTTACCTGTTTATTAAATGTTTTAGATGATTAATCATGAATGATCAATTCTTTGATAATGATTCCATAGATGGAAGTTATTATTTTATAAATTATTTTCAGTTGTTTATGATTGATAGGAAAGCCTTACATGCTCTCTTGATACATTCTGGATATATAAGTTATATTATGAGGATTTGTGACAGTTGTTATGGATGGACCCTAGATTCCGGTCATGACAAAGGGCCCTCAAAATTTCTTGAGTTGACATTGTGATTATATATGTGCACTCATATGTGAACAAAATCAAAGGATTTCGGTTATTGAATATATCTATTTCAAACATCATTATATGGGTGTGTTAGATTTTTCTTATATATGGTTCATATGATAATTTAGTGATTACTTAGTTTAATTATTTTAAAGAGATAATTCATATAAAATATTTACTTCTTAATTTTAAAGATAATAATAGAGTTTATTAATCTTCTTTTTTAATGGAAGATGAAGATTGAAAGAGTTATAGTTCTATTAGCTATATATCTTTGTTGGTAAGAAGTTCTAAGGAGTTTAAGATTTTGATTTAAAGGTCCTTAGCCTAACCAATAAATGTCTTTAACAAATCCATTTTTCATTATAGAGAGAATGTAAAGGGAAACACGTTAGAAGTCACTTTTTGTATTAATTTGGAGTGTTTGTCAATAGAGTATAATTAGTTGAACAACTATTCCGGTAGATATTTTTTTATAATTCTTCTTTTAGGGTGTTCAATTTTCAAATTATATAGCACGATTAAATCGATTTTTTCAATATAAAAGTGACTTGAAATTAAGTTGTTAGAACTTTTAATAAAAAAAATTGTTGTGTAAATTAACTTATATTAAAGAAACATATTATTACATAAGGAATAAAATTGAAATAAATAAAATATGGTATATAAAAATAATTTAAATATAAATATTTGAGCACCTACCCTTAAGTTTAAATTTTTAGGTCACGAGAAAATTTGGGTTTAAATTTTTAAATCAAATAGAAATTCAATTTAACAATATGGTGTTATAAAAATAAAGTTTTTAGTGAGACAATATCTTTTCTGCTAGTAGACTACTAACTGATAAAGGCTATCCACTCACTGAGGCACATAAATGAAAGCATAGGTACATAGATGAATAGTAGATATACACATGAATAGCAGCACAAGTGCAAAGGTTGTTGAAGATATGCCCTAGAACCAATCGTGTCATAGGGTTCAGGCTATATATAATTTGTACATATTAATAATTAATCGTAAATAATTAGTTATTTATGATTAACGATATGATACTATTTACCGTTTTATAGTAGTTACTGAATTATATAAATTTACAAAATAAGATCTCAATATGTATTATATTTTAGAGACTTTATCTATAAATAGTTATATATATGAGTACAGAGTCTTTGATTGAATACATCTAAATATGTTCCTAGTTGAGGTAATGTCATTGGGGATAACATTGTATTATTGACATGTTTGGATGCTGCCAATAATTAGTATTAGAAGCTAATAGTTAGGTGACAAGTCTCATGCTACAAGAGCATGAACATGAGTAATATGTTATAGAACGTGTTATTGAACGTGACGAATCACATGAGTGAATATCCACAGTCAATGATTCGCCATACAGCCGTACTAGTGTACCACTAGTCTTTTGACCTGAAATATCACGGTTGCCTTCTGCACTGAGGCACATCGTTCAGTTGTGTATATAGCATAAGGCTAGCTATGCCTGGTGAAAGAAGCTTAATGACAATATGTTCTTATTGTATAAGGACAAGTGATGATCAATATGAAATCTCTTGGTTTAGATATTTGAGCTTGAGATCTTAAGCAAGACTATTATATGCGGGAATAAAATTTCTGGTCAGAGTACGCAGTTTTTGAAAATGAGTTTTGCGGATACGCGAATCCCTGTATATGATTGAGTTTTTGATTCTATGATCGAGTTAAGGGTTTGATGACCCCATGATAGACACTCAATCAAGAGTCAACAGTAAAAAGACTTTATATCACAACTCCCATATATAAAAATCATACATAAGATCTTAGCAATGACATTCCAAAATTTTCACTCAATGACACACCATTTTTTTTATTTATGTATTATTATAATTCTTAAATAATTATAATTACCAAAAATCCATACATATACAAAATTCTCTATAGAACTAGTTCTCAGTCTTCTGAACTACATCAATAATTATATACAACAAAATTGCTTCTATTCGTAATTATCTCTACTAGTGTCAATTCTCCCTTCTAGGCTTTATCCTCTGAAAAATAAAATTTTCAATAAACAATGAGTTTTGAACTCAATAAGTAAATCATGCAAGTTTTTTCTATGTCGATGTGATACCGAACTATTTCATTCTTCATCAAAACAAACATATATGCTCAAACGAATCAATAAATTTTCAAAGTTTATAATAACAAAGAAATTCATTTATATTACAAACATTTTAAGAATGACTCAGTCAGTTAGTTTCACTTGCACCAATGGTGGCCCAGATGAGATCGTAATTACGTATTCTATTTAAAGCAAATTTTTTTCAAAATCGATTATAATAAAAATAAGCATATCACGTTAAACAAAATTCTTAATAGCTCGCAAGTCTCGCATTTGTCATAAAACTCGAACAAGTCAGAATAAATATGAACTAATGATGAGAGTCATAAAATACATTTTCATTCATAAATTATACACATCGACGACATTTTCAATTTTTATTTCATAACATTAGAATCGGCATGTAAAACACCAAAAATCAATGATTTTCAGAAGATATTCAAAACATGCTTAGTTAACTCATCATTTCAAAAATAATTGTTAATATATGCATAATTTACTTACTTTTGTTCCCGATTCCACGAATATATTTTTATGTCAACGACTTGTACCTAAAATCATATCAATAAAATTTATTTAGGCTAAATGTTCATACTCACCACTACTTCCATGTCACTTCCACATTTCAAAAATCAACACTTCCATATTCCTCACCTATTTATCAATTATTTCACCATTCTATTTATCAATTTAATACTTTTATCAGAAAATTAACTTAATTTCAACATTTTATATATATCACAATAATTACTTCCATTTTTTCATATTTTTCCACTATTATAAATACCACCAACTCAAACCATATAAATATACAATACAACAATCTATATATCAAATTCCAAATCATACCGTAAAATTACCAATTTCTATCAAACTTAATTTAACTACAATCACTATCTTTTTATCTCCAATTTTAATTAACCATATACTAATCGATACTTTCTCATAATAATAATTCATTACCCTAAATTTCATGCTCTTACAAAAATTCACTTCTTAAGTATAATACAACATTGTTACCATAATTCCTACACCAACATCATACACGTACAATTTATTCAATTCGAATTCCTATTTCAAAACTAAAACTTAACATTTAAAAACTAAGTTTCCAATATTTCTATATATATATATATATATATGTATATATAAAATAAAACACATGGATGTAAAATATGAAGACTTATAATTTTTCCTTCTTCCTTTCATTTTCTTTCTCTTTTCTTTCTTTTCTCCTTTCTTTCTTTTCTCCCTTTTCTTTCTTTTATTTCCTTCACCTACATAAATGTATGGATTCAATTTGGAAACTGAATCATTCCTTTATTCCTTATTTACACTTAAATGAAATGGATGACTAGGATAAATTCCTTTAATCCAATGGCCAAAATCAGTGCCTACATTTAAAATAAATGAATGGTTAATATTCATTCATATCTAATACTAAATTTATGGCTTAAATAAAGCTAAATGGATGGGTGAGATCAAAGCAAATGGATGGCTAAGATTTAAGTAAATAGATGGATGAGATTGAAACAAAATGGGTGGTTGAGATTAATTTTCCTTTATAAAAAAATATGGCTTACTATTCATGCGAACTTAATATCCCTTTTAGGCCCAGCTCCATACTTGGGCTTAAATTGAAATATTCATTCACTTTCACAAATCCACAAATAAGCCTAACAAATATTTTGAACCTAACAACATCTTATTTATATATCAAACCACTAATCTCATGCTAATTTCAAATAAAATAAAATAATATTGAACCACAAAATTAAAAATTATCAAACTTATAGGTGTTACAAATCTCCCCTCTTTAAAAAATTTCATCCTCGAAATTGAAACATATCTCATATATCAAGTAGTAGGGGATACTTCTCATGTATTTCCTCTTCTCGATCCTAAGTTGTTTAGATCATCTTTGAGGTGTCTCTTCATAGGTTAGATCATCTCTGAGTTGAAGTAGTTCATAACCTAATACATGTGTTAAATTGGGAAATTTCTTACATAGTATAGACACATGAAACACACTATAAATTCTAGATAATAATGAAAAAAGATTAAGGCGATAAGCGACATCTCCTACCATTTTGAGTATCTCAAAAACAAAATTCAATCTATTCTTGGACTTAACTTTTCTTTTATTTCATACCTTATAATTTCTTTTCTTGAAACAATTTTAAGGAACACCTAGTCAACCCACTATGGGCTCCAAAATTTCTTTGGTTGTCTATTAATTTATTGGTGACATACAGTAATAAAGTTTAACTTCGTGCCAATAGCTTTGTGCCAACTCTCCTAAAACATCAATGTGAAGTTCATATCTCTACTCTAAAACAATAAAATAAGCACTCTATTAAACTTCATAATCTTAACAATATACAATTATGTATACTTATGCATGGAATAAGTGGTTTGCACTAGAATAAAATGTAAAACTTTATTAACCTATCAAAATTCACCCAAATTACATTTCACAAAAAAATAATGTAAGTGTAAACCTTGTTCTTTGAACATAAGGTTAAAGTAGTCATTTTATGACATTTATATTCACACATACATTATTAATGGTTAGTTGACACATTATCGAGACTTAATTGAGTTTAAATCAGCTTATGGTATGAGATTTAGTGTGTTGAGTAATATAGGATTAGTATAAATTGGATTCTATATATTGTCCTACACTTATATATTCAGTGATCTCACTAACCAATTAGTGAGTGAGGTCAAGGAGCAACGCTCTTGCAGGGGTGTAGGGGGTGAAGCCCTCGTGAAGAAAATAAATTTGTTATATAGAATAGTGGTTTCAGCTTAAGACTTATGTGGAAAATCTAAGTTTGAGTAGGAAGTATCGATACATGAGACTAAGGAGATCGATACATGTATTAAAGTATCGATACATTAAGGTTACAGGTATATAACTGATGAAAAGATCGATATCTTCATAAAAGGTATCAATACTTGGCAAGTCAGAGACTTGGGAAGAAATTGCAAGCTGAATCAGATCAATACCTTCCTTAAAGGTATCATTACATGGCAAGATAGAGAGTTCAAAAATAATTACATATTGAACTAGATCAATATCTTCATCAAAGGTATTTATACATTAAAAAATGATCAGTACATGAAGGCAAATGTATCGATACTCAAGATTGAAGAAAACTCCATAATTAAATTTTCATGAATGGATCGATACCCAACAAGAAAACTCCATAATCAAATTTTCATGAATGGATCGATACCCAACCCAAAAGGATCGATACCCAATCCAAAGAGATCGATACCTAGCCCAAAAGTATTGATAGTTTTGGCTAATCTAGGAAAAATTCAACGAGTAATTTTGAAATTTCTGAGATTTTTTAAGGGCAATTTGATCTTTTCACCCATTTCTATATATACCTATTAGGGGATTAACTCCCCAGCCACTTTTCATTTATTCCTCACACACACTTTCTCTCTAAAAACATACTTTTCTCTCTTTCCTTCTCATTATCTTCTAGATCTTCTCCACTCCTTTAAGTTTCTGTGAAGTCTTGCTTATCCAATGATTTTTCGTTCTTCCCTCTATAATTTGGTACCAATATTGGCCTAAAAACAGCAAGGAGAGGCAAGGAAGGAACTAGAGTTTCGAAGAGAAATTAGGGCTTTTTCATTCAAATAGCAACTTAAAGTTTTTAAGGATTTCTACAGGTTACCGATAAGTGCATTAACTTGTTAGAAGCTTGATTTTATGATTTGATGCATGTTGGAACCTATGGGTTACTGGTCACTCGAGATTTCCATTGATTTTCGCATAAGATATTTATATTTATGTTGATTTACGATAATTAAAAGTATATGATGATAAATGTGTTGGATTATCATTTGAAATATATATAATTGTTTTATACAAAAAATGCAAATTTTGAATATTTACTGCCATGAGATTTTATTGTTAGAAATCGGATAAATGAAATCCGTTAGTTTAAGCATCGAGAAATATGTCATGTGTTAACTAAGAAAATTTAGTCACATTTTTCATGAGCATTATATTTAGTGCATTTAAGTATAATTAATTGAGTTGTGGAGTTCATCATTACATGCATAGGTGATATTAGGTTCTAAGAATCCGAAACAAGAACAGAGTGGGTACGAGGATCCTTAGAGGGAGTGGTTACCCTCCCATTGTAATGAGTAAATTTATACATACATAAATATATAATTATATGTGTTATACATATATGTATGCTTTTGTGTTAGTCAAGCCTTTTTATGATTAAAATAAAATTTGAAATGAATCTGTTTATAAATGATTTACATGATATTGGGATGTTTTCTTTATTTTGTCTACTGTTTGAAAAGTTATTGGATATATATGCTGAAATAGCAGAGGAGACCAGATTTATTTATGTAATTTATAATCATTGTTTGAAAAATGAATTGATTTAAATTATGCATGTATATTGGTGATGAGGCCGGTAAGGCTATATATTGTTGTATGGTCAATAGGCCAATTTATTGACTATATATATAAGGAGGTAGCCTATGGACGAATCTAGTAAGAGGCTGCATAGGTAAGTGGAGTCACACTAGAGATGGTATAAGGGAGAAAGTCCATGGCAAGCCTACTGTATGTCATGCACGTATGTGTGGTTATAGATGCCCTATACAAAGTCCTAGCAACTTGATAGGGATATCTTAGATTTGACGGATTACGAGGACAGTCACTCATATCACCAAGTAACTACTCGAGCCCAACATCAGTAAGACTAGCAGTTAGTTTTATAAATGCATGTTTTATCGAAAATAAATAATTTTATAAAGCATGCGAAATAGTTTTCTATTTGATAGAACTTATTGCATAAGATTTTATGTATGAAAGACTCACTGATGGTTTCGAAGTAATCTCGGCCAAGGTAGCGATCAAAAAAGTATGGAAAACCCAATTTGGTTGTTTAAAACTGTTTGCAGACCAATTAAATATTTTCTGGTTATATGTGATTTCAATGAATATGTATACATACTTTAAGTACATGTTGTAAAGAAAATCTCAATATCTAGAATTTGGAAATGCTTATATGTTTATATATATTTACTTACTGAGTATTATTGTATACTCACTCCTCACTATTACAATAATCAGGTTAGGCACCTTAATACTCGTCGGACTAGTAGTGGTGGTAGAAAACCTATGATGCTTTGGATAGGTTTTTCTTTCTTGACTCACATAGGTATTTTGGTTCCACTGGATGTATTTATTTGGATATATATATTTTTATTTGAAAATTATAAAGTATTTGTAAACCAAATGTTTATGTAAATATTTATTGTTTTGTTTAACCTGAATGGAAATGATTTAAATAATATTATTTTATTAATTGATATTTATTGTGGATGAATTGATTATGGATCATCAATTCTTTAATAATGTCCCATGGATGGGAGTTAATATTTTATAAACTGTTTTCAGGTTTTGATGATTTACAAGTAAGCCTTATAGGCTCTCTTGATACATTCTATATATAAAAGATGTATCATGACGGTCTGTGGCGATTGTCACGGGTAGGCCACAGGTTCAGGGCATGACACTAAAGCTATGCGATCCTATTTCTCATTATGGAGCTAAAAAAGTTTTACACAATCCAAACAGTCTCTGATATTTTGCCTTGACTTGTTAACATGTTTAGTATCGCCCGATGAATTATGCGATCTCTTTCATCATATTGATCCATCAATAACAACTCAAAAATATCGATGAATCTTCATACTACTAGGATAAACAATATACGGAGAGTTATTGGCTTTAACCAAAGTTTCATTCCTTAAGTCAAGGTTGTTAAACCGTTAAATCGTAGTGCTTTGTTATTAAACATAATATATCCAAGTCTTCTACTTGCTAAAACTTCTTCTATAATCTTTTTCAAAAACCAATTAATCCCTTGTGCTTATTTAATTCTCTTGATCAAAGTGGATTTTATGGATAGCTATGCAATATATACAGACTATAATCTTTCAGTACTTTAACGCCAAACATTTTTTAAATTCAATCGGATTTGTCTTTGAGTGGTCACGAGTGTCGTATGCCCTATAGATTTCCTACTCAAATCATCTGTCTCAAAATTAGCTTTCTATAGATCATAAATTATTGTATAATCACAATTCTTGACAAGCTCAAGTCCTTGACGAATTATCTTATGTTCAACTCTTCATACTTTATAATCTTATATAATAAAATATTCACACTTATATCTAGGTGTTACTTTCTCCCATCCTTAAATGGATTTCATTATCAAATCACAAAAGACTATCAACATACTTACCATAAAATCATAACAATAACCTCTTATAAAGATATTCATATAAATTAGATCTCAAAACTTATCATTAAATCATATTATAAAATCAGTCCTTACTCTATGACTTTTCATAATGTATTCCTTTACTAAATACTCCTAAACATTTACAAAGTCTATGCTAACATATAGGGCCACATACCATAAAAGTTTTAAGACTTTATGACATCTTAAGTATAAAAGATTGTCTTTATTTTATACTTTATAAAATTTATCAACAACTATTGGTAGTGAGTCTATGCATTTCAAAAAAATCATAACAAATCATCCTTAATTTATAAAATTGTGAAATTTTTCAAAATTATAATAGACATATATCTAAAGTTGCATACCAAATTTCATGAATTTTAGAAAATATAGATATGTCAAAATAATTTCACAATTCATGTAATTTGCTGAAACTAGAAAATTTTAGAGAATCAACTTTGAAAAAATCATTAAAAATTGTATACATGTCCATTTTGACTAAACTAAGTTTTAAAATACTCCTTTATATGTCTAGTATAACTATTCAAAAATTAGCCTGAAAAGCAGTAAGTATGAATTTCTATATTTTAGGTACTAAAATCTAACAGCATAGATTTTTGTGAAATTCTAGCTTTCTAATATCTTACCTTATACCTTTTCAATGAATATAATAAATGAATCATTAAATCACCACTATGATCATTAATTAATCATTCATAAAACTTCACCAAGCTCCTCAAAAATATTTCTTAAAGAACATAAAATCTCACATAAATTTTGTGTATTTATAACTTAAACTTCCTTTTTGATCAACAAATTCTACTACTTATTGATTAATCCTTATAAATCTCATAAAACTAAAACCCTTAATACTTAATGATTCTTATTATAAACAAAATAAGATTTGGGCTTTTAATCTTAATCATAAACTAAACTCATAAATAGTCTTTTAATCAAAAACCACTCAATACAATTAAATAATATAGTATAAGATAATTCATTTAATAAAGATTGTAAATTTCCGTTTTAATAATAACATAACTCAAAATAATAGTTTTAAATCTTTCCTTAATATTTTATAAATCATAAAAATGTTAGAGAAATGAGAAATACTTTTTATAACCCAATTACAAGCCTCAACATCTTGCATAATCTTTTGTACATTCTACTTGGATTTGTTCATCAATTTTATTTCTATTTGGGTCTCTTACTGGCTTAGGAAAATCTTTTATTCTAAGATCTTGCTTCTCACCTAAGACATGCATCGTTATTCTTAAAAGAGATTTTATCATGCTCCCACAATAAGAACAAATCAAATCATCATTTCTTAATATTTTCTATTCGTTATTGAGACACCCTAATTGGAATATCAACCTAAATTCCAATAGAGTATCCTCTAGAAACTCATCTCTATCACCCTATATATGTTTCCCAAATAAAAACTTATCAATTTATTTATAAGATCAAGATATGCTCCTCATGATTTATATTATGAATTTATATATGTTTATATATATACTTATACAATCTCAAAAATCACAATAAGATAACAACTACATCAACAAAATAAACTCTAAATTCCTAAACTATGCAGAATGGATGTCCACCACGTTAAATATGTTCAACCTTTAAAGCTGAGGAAGATAGCACTTCTAGCTCTATCAATTACCCAAGAGGGAAATTCTTTTTTAAAAGAATGAGATTATACATCTCAGTGAGTAGACATATAAAAACATTTGATTAGAATTATGATATGATATAGTAAACAATTTTTAATATCCAAAAGCATTAAGGATAAAACCAACATCATTCATTTAAGCAAATGCAGTATCTCCAATAACAATATATACATATACCATGTAGATGAATAATATGATCATAACTACAATCATTATTCGTAGAATCAGGTAGTAAAACTTAATAACAATAAATCCATGTATCACATCTTAGGCTCCCCTCACTATCGTGTATAATTTCTATCCATAAACTAACCGTGGAAATCCATAAAAATATGATATACTAGTAGCTAGCCCTAAAGACTAATAACACCATAAACACGCTCTAAACACATATGCGTAATATGATGCGCTCCCAAATAGCTTATATACAGAATAGAGACTCTAGAGGTGGCTCTTGTAAACCCTGTAATTCGAACATAAGGGTAAAATGATCATTTAATAACACTAATTATCACACATGCATGATTCAAGATCTATTTGACACATTAAAGAGGCTTATGAGAATTTAAGTTGGTATAATGAAATGATTAATATGGAATTAATTGTAAATTTTTCAAAAAACTGAAAAAGGGACCAAATTGTAAGTTTTTAGGGACCAAATTGTAAAATTTTTAAACAGTGAAAAACGGACACTATAGCACGATACTATAGCGCACTGTAATAATGTACTGTAGCAGTATTGTAGCAACCGTTCAACCAGTTAGGGAAGCAGTCGACCTGCAAAAGCTGATCTAAGGGGGAAATGAGCAAGTGATCAACTGATTTGAGGAAGTGGTTGATCGGTTCACTGCTAAATTAGATTTTTTCAGAAAATTTTTAAGGTTTTCAAAGGTATTTTGGTCCTTTCACCCATTTGTCTATATAAATTCAACCCCCTCTCACATATTTCACATTTCCTCTCTAAGAAACTACCCAAAAACCCATTTCTCTCTCAAAATACCTCCTCTTACTTCTCTCTTCAATTTTTCATGTTTTTTTCCGATTAAACTTGAAATTTTCGTCACCAAATAATTCCTCATCGTATTCTCTTTGATTTGAAACTCATTTTGGGTTAAATGGAGCGAGATTAAGTGAAGACAAAAATTAGGTTTCAACTCAAATTTGGAGTTTTTACGTTTTAACAACTAATCGCGGTTTTTACAAGTTTTTACAAGATAACGGTAAGCTTATTAATTTATTATAGGCTCAATTTTAATATTTTGTAACATTTGACATTAAGGGTTTACTGTTCATCTGAATTTACAATTGATTTTTGCCTAAGAAACGTAGAATTATGTTAAATGATGATAATTGGAAGAATATGACATTGAATATGCATTGATTTCCGTTTGAAATAATAATATCGATGTTTGACGAAAATGTATAATTGTGTAAAATTGCGATAAATGGAAGTTTATGATAAGATATGCGTGTTGAATGTTGTGGATAATATGTATAGTCGCCTGAGACGAAAATGTGAATTTGAAATATTTACTACCATTGGATTTCATTGTTGGGAATCGGACAAATGGCTTCGTTAATAAAGCCTCGTAATGTAATGTGTGTCAAACTAAGAAATTGTGGATATGTTATACATGAACATTGCATTTAGTGCATGTTATAATGATTTGGAATATTAAAATTAATAAAACTATACATGTGTGATATTAGGCGTCGAACACACGATAGTGGAACCTAGTGGGCGCGAGGAGTAATTGTGGGAGTGGTGGCCCTCCCTTACTAGTGAGTAGATTCATACATACATAATTATGTAAATAAACTGCATGTGATATTTATATGTATGATTGTGAGCTAAAAACAAGTTGTTTTTCAATTTAAAAGAAATTATGGAAATGTATACTGTTGTTGTGTAAGATATTGGGATGGTTTTTAAATGGTCTGTTGTGTAAAGTATTATTTTATATACATGCATATAATGGTCGGGGAGGCTTAATTTGGTTTATATGTTTTGTGAACAATGTTTGAGAATGTGACAGACCAAGGAGGTCGAGTTTTTATTTACATGGTTACAAATCTTGATTTGAAATTAAATTTTTTTTAAATGCATGTATAATGGTGATGTGAGGCTTTTAAGGTCGGTTATTGTTATATGGCCAATGGGCCAGGTTATTTACTGTATATACAGGGTTGTAACCTGTGAATAGACCTATGAGAGGCCGCATAGGTTACTAGTGCCACAATGGGACTGTATAAGGGAGGATAAGCCTGGTAAGCCCACTGTGTGTCGGTGTGCAGATGCGCAGTGATATAGAGACCTAATTGAAAGTCTTGGCGGCTTGATAGAGATCTCGCATATTTGACGGATATGACAAGGACATTCACTTTATTATCAAGTGATTACTCAGGGCCAACATCAGTGAGAAGAGCAAATGTTTTACAAGTATATGTTTTGCAAGAAATAAATGATTTGATATTTTATAAGAATAAATTACATATAGTTTTATGCATGAATAGGCTCACTGATGGATTTTGACGTTACCTCGACCAAGGTAACAATCGAGAAAGTATGGTCAGCCCAGTTTATGGTTTTAAAAGTTATGTAGACCAACGAATGTGTTTTGTGATAAAAATCATGTGTTGTAAATGAAAAAGTATATGTGTATATTAAGCATAATAGAATTGAAATCCCAATATCATGATTTAAAAATGTGTGTGCAGGTATGTATATCTATGTATGTATACGTTTACTCACTAAGTATAGTTGTATACTCACCCCTCATATTCTAGTTTCAGGAAATCAAGCGTGGCCAAAAACGATAATTGGTGTTAGTGATCAATTAAGGGTATAACGCTCTCAGGTATCATTGTTAACCTCAACTCACAGACTGTCTATATTAGTCCATTAAGTATGTTTTGGGAAACTATTATATGTATTTAATTATGAATAGAAAATATTGTATTTTAATAAGTTCTTTGTAGTATTTATAAATTAAATATACTTTTAAATTGTTAAATAATTTGGAAATATCTTAGAGAGACAATTGTATATGAATGATAATACGTGGGACAAGTACCTAAGCAGCCTTACAGGCCTGAGAGATATGTTCGGAGATTTAGAATGTGTCTCGAGGGTTTGTGGCACTTGTTACATGTGAACCCCTCAAGTAGGGGTGTGACAGCTTTCGCCATGAAGGCGTAGCACGCAGCTCTTTAATCTAAACAATGGAATAAGGGACTCTATAAGCAGCTTCTGCCATGAAAGCGTAGCACGCAGTTCCCATATTTCCATCAACAGAATAAAGAACTTTGGAGGTGGTTCCCACCACAAAAGTATAGCACGTAGCTCCCATATTCCAATCAGGACATACTCTTACACACTAGGTTCAGTGGAGCCAAAATCATATGTTGCCATAAATAAAAATCTCATCCATAAACTTATCTTTGTAAACCATAATTACAATTCATATAGATAATCATAAGGGTTCTTAACAAGTTATATACATAAACAAATTGAATTTGAACATATATTCATACATGGAAATCATAAACCATGTTATATCCATAAAACGCTTCATCTTATAAATCAATATATACATGTAAAGAAATAATTCGAGGTTCATATTTAATTTAGTTGAAACATGTTATATAAATTGTCTACTCATAGAGATTGTCGAATTTTTATATTTTCTGATCCACTTCATCTAATCCCCCTCACACGCTAGGTATATCTACCCAATCCATAGATATATATATTAGTCAATAATTATTTCACATCATAAAATACATGCTCAAATGACTTAGATTGCCTAAATCCCTTCAATATTCCCATTCTCTTTTTCTTCCACCATTCATCCCTTTCTTCTTTCTTCTTCCCTCTATTACTCAATTCTTTTTTATTTCTTTTCTTATATGCTCAACTATCATCAAATATCAGTAAATAACTACACATTCATACATCATGATAATCCATAAAAATCAATCATCCATTCACAACAATTCCTTGAAATATTAAAGTCTATCTTGAATTCCATTTTGATAACCTAATTTTGAAAATTCATAACTTTATTTTGGTAACTTATTTTGAGGTAATTCCAATTGGATAAATTCCATAGACAAGTCTAATTTAAGTAAAAAATAACTCTTATAAACATCAAGAATAAAATCTTGAAAATTAATTTAGATTTTCGAGCCAACGCTGTAATAGGGTTCTTGCAGATCAGCTTATGTCAAAAATTTGTAACTATTTTTATAATTATCCGATTAAGATGATTCAACACCAAAATTTTCATTTAGATGTCTATTTTCTAGAAACAAATATCAGAAAAATACAACCATATCAATCTCAAACCCAGAAATACAAAATTAGACCCCTATTTAGCAAGCTTAATTATCCTGTTTTTGCTAGATAAATGGTATTTTAGATTTCCCATGTTTTTCAACCTAATTCCTCAATATAATCATGAAAAAAAAAACTAGATATATTAAAAATACTAACCTTGATTAACAAGAAGAAGAAGAAGAAGGAAGAGCCATGGGTAGAGAGAAAAAGAAATGAAAATAAAGAGTTTTTGTTTTATGCTTTATAAAGATATTTCAATAGTTATTATCCTTCTAGTCCTTCAACTTTCAAAATATTCCAATCAAATCCTTAAATTTTCAATTTAATTAATTTAGTCCATCTTTTCATAATATTTTCATTACCAAACACTTCGTATAAAAGTCCAAATTTATTATTAATATTTTTACCAATTTACCCTTCATAAATCTCTAATTTCTAATTTCATACAACCATAAAAATCGCGGATGTTACAATTATCCTTCATCAATACATCGACTTTAATATTTTTATTACAAGATTTTTTTTATACCACTCAACCTCTTTCACGTCTCTTAATTATTAAGGAATTTGACTCTCTTAAATAAGTTCTTTGAAATGTATTAATATAATATCATTAACATTTAGGGCCTTATTATTTATCTCATAATAATAGCTAGGAAATGTGACCATCTAATTACTTAATATAATCAATGAAATAAAATTTATCTTCCAAATTTTGTATCCATTAATCATAGATCAATGAATTCATTGGGCATTTAAAAATAGGTTAAAGATTTTTAGATGTCTTTAATACATTCAAGGTATTCACTTTAGTGTTGGTTTTGAAGTTATTGGATTGGAGTTTTTATTGTATCACACTAGTCATACCTTGCACACAATCTTTGATAACAAACACTAAGGTCGGCTTGATTTCTAGAACCTTTAGCAACAATCTCAATAACTCATGCAGTTGTTTTCTTTTATGCCAATACTTAAAATTTAACCTCTTACTATAGCACCAAAACAAAATATAATTACATATAAATACATATGTATGCAATCTAAGAATTTGGCATTTTGGTTGGTTCCCTTTAACTATTATAATTAAGAGTCTATAAAATCATAAAACTTCATTGCCATAATTATGTTTGTCACAACCCCATACATAAAATCATACATAAGATCTTAACATCAATATTCTGAAATTTTTGCTCAATTTTTACGTACTATTATTATTACATAATTCTTAAATAATTATAATTACCAAAAATCTATACATATACAAAATCCTCTATATCACTAGTTCTCAGTCTTCCAAACTACACTAATAATTACATACGGCAAAATTGCTTCTATTTGTAATTATCTCCGCTAGCATCAATTCTCCCATTCTAGGCTTTATCCTTTAAAAATAAAATTTTTCAATAAACAATGAAATTCGAACTCAATAAGTAAATCATACAAGTTTTTTTTCATATCGATGTGATACAGAACATTTTTTTTTCTTCACCAAAACAAACATATTTGCTCAAACGGATCAATAAATTTTCAAACTTTCTAATAACATAGAAATTCATTTATATTACAAATATTTTCAAAATGGTTCAGTCAGTTAGTGTCACCTACACCCATGGTAACTCGGATCTGAACGTAATTATGTATTCTGCTTGAAACGAAAAATTTTCATATCGATGATAATAGAAACACGTATAACACGTTAAATATAATTCTAACTAACTCGCAAACCCTGCATTTGTCACGAGACTCGGTCAGGTTAGAATAAACATGAACTAATGATTAAAGCCATAAAATATATCACAGAAACTATTTCAAAAAATAATACAAATACATGCATAATTTACTTACATTCATTCCTGATTCCATGAATATACTTTATATCAACAACTTGTACCTAAAATCAAATCAATAAAATTTATATAGGTTAAATGTTCATACTCACCACTACTTCCACATTTCAAAAATCATCACTTTCATATTCCTCACATATTTATCATCAATTTCACCATTCCATTTATCCATTTGATACTTCTATCATCAAATTAACTTAATTTCAATATTTCATATATATCACAGAAACTATTTCCATTTTTCCATATTTTTCCACCATCATAAATACCACCAACTCAAACCATATAAATATACATTACAACAATCTATATATCAAATTCCAACTCATACAGCAAAATTACCAATTTCCAACAAACTTAATTTAACTATAATCAATATCTATTTATCTCATATTTTAGTTAACCATACACTAATCGATACTTTCTCATAATAATAATATCTTACCCTAAATTTTATACTCTTACAAAAATTCACTTCTTAAGCATAATACAACATTAATTCCTACACCAACATCATACACATACAATTTATTCAATTCAAATTCCTATTTCAAAACTAAAACTTAAAATTTAAAAATTAAGTTTTCAATATAAATTAAAAATAAAACATATGGATGTAAAATAGGAAGACTTATAATTTTTCCTTCTTCCTTTCCTTTTCTTTCTCTTTTCTTTCTTTTCTCCTTTCTTTCTTTTCTCCCTTTTCTTTCTTTTATTTCCTTCTCCTACATAAATGTATGGATTTAATTTAGAAATTAAATCATTCATTTATTCGCTATTTATACTTAAATGAAATAGATGGCTAGGATGAATTCCTTTAATCCAATGGCTAAAATTAATACCTACAATTAAAATAAATGAATGGTTAATATTCATGCATATCCAATACTAAAACTATGGCTTAAATGAAGCTAGATGGATGGGTGAGATCAAAATAAATGAATGACTAAGATTTAAACAAATTGATGGTTGAGATTGAAACAAAATTGATGGTTGAGATTAATTTTTCTTTATAAAACATATGGCTTACTATTCATGTGGGCTTAATGTCCCTTTTTGACCCAATTCCATACTTGGGCTTAAACCAAAATATTCATTCACTTCCACAAATCCACAAATACGCCTAACATATATTTTGAGCCCAACAACATCTCATTTATATATCAAACCACTAATCTCATACTAATTCCAAATAAAATAAAATAATATTGAATCACAAAATTAAAAATTATAAAAATTGCGGGTGTTACACTTTATTACATGTAAATGCGATTATAAGGATTTATCTGAAAATATATCTCAATGTTTTGGGCGTCATGATATCTTATTAGAGGTTACTTATGATCATTGAGAACTTCGGTTATAATAAGTTGTACCAAAATGATGTGAAAGGGTTCGTATTGACTCATGTCCAGTTTGTAGTGAATCTAGGGAATCACACTCATGAACCAGCAAATTGACAATAGATAAAATAAATATCATTAAGCCAATTAATGATGTTTCGTATTGACGAAAATTAAATTGCTCTAATAAGTTGATAGGAAGGCAAGTTTATTCTTTAAAAGTAAAGAATAAAATTTTTGACAATAACGCGCTAGTATTCGTAAGTTTAGAAAATATTTTGATAATTTATTAATACTGTAAATATAATTTACAGATATATGCGAGACTTATTGATATATTTTTTGATTTATATATTAATAAATAAATTAGTTTATTTATTAATATTTAATAAATGTTATTATAAATCAAACAAATATTTACTTGACAAGTGGCACCATAAGAAGGTTCCTAGTGATAAAATCAAATGAATCATTACTTGACAAAAAGCAAAATCAAATGTTGCCAAGCGTCAAAAATTTCCTCTTACTTATCCATTATGATTCAAATTAAGGGTGTGGATTATGACACATAATATTTATGAATTTAATATTTTAAAAATATTTAATTAAATACTTGTTTAATAAATGGCATCATATAAAGTGGTCAAGTGTCAAAATCTTGTTAATATTTATCCTTAATAATGGAAATCAATGGTAAGAATTTTCACACCTAAGTTTTTGATTTTATTATTAATATTTATTATTACTTAATTGTTAAGTAATTTAATGAAATCAAAAATTTTAATGAATGAATTAAATTTCATGAAATTTGGAATCCACCAATAAAAAATTGCCAAGCTTGCTTTCATTTATGTATTTTGATACATGAGTAAGTATAAAATAAAAAATTAAGAGAATGAGAAAGAAAGAAGAAATGGCCACTTTGAGAGAGAGGAAGAAAAATTTTCCTTGACATTTTCTATGGAAAATAAAAGGGAGTAAGAAGAAAGAAAAGAGAAAAAAAATTGTTTTCTCTTGTAATATCTTATTTTTTTAATAGTTAGGAATACTTTTTTAGTTGTAGAAAATTGTTGAAGGCTTGTTGAAGCATGTAATAGCTGTATTACAATCTTAATCAAGTCTCCCAAAAAATATACCTAAAATATCATTGACAAACTGGCTTGTGGACACGCTTGGAGGTAATTGGAGACGATTAGCTTTTTCAGATTTACAACATAGGTATAATTTATATATCTTTATTGTTATTTTTGTTTAAATTTGTTAAAAAAATATTTAAATTTGCATAATTTTTAGTTCTGATCATTCAAGAGTTCTTTCGCACAACTGTATGACAGTTGTTAATTCCAAGGAGTGGAAATCATTTCCAAACAGTGATATCAAAGCCACAAAACTTATATTTATGGAAAGTTTTGAAATTTCATTGGTTGGCATGTAATGCGATTATATTTTCTATGTAACTTATATATAATTTATTATGTTAATAATAAATTGAAATGATATAAAAATATGTTTTTATGTATATATATGTTAATGTTGATTAATAAATGTTAACATGTGTTATTAATGTTGATGAATAAATGTTAACATGTTTACTTGAATGTTAGATGTGTTTTGACACATATAATACATTTGGGTCACATGAAAAATATGCATGATATTGTATTATGTTGTGATTTTAATTCAATTTTATTGATTAATATGTTAATTATGAGTTGAATATGTTATTTGAACATGATCAGTTGATTTGGATATATGGTTGTTGTGAAAGAAAAAAAAAGTTGGTGTTAAAAATTCAGTCCCGATGAGTGTTAATTTTGTAATTTACCACGTAGAAACCGAATTATGAAAATTTGAAACTATTCAAAATTTTCACCCATTAATGTGTCATATGCTGAGATTATGTTTTGTATGGATAATAAAATAAAAAATCATATAAAATTGTTTTTTGATGATTTTATCCATATACATATTAATATATGATGTTAATGTTGATTAATATATATTAACATGTTTTTGGATATGCTTGATATGTTTGAGCAATAATTGAATGCATTTAGATGTATTTAAGTTGGTTGCCTTTTTTTATGTAAACCCAAAATCAGTCTCATTGAGGGTAATGTTGTAATTTGTCACGTAAGGACCGAAATGTGAAATTTTAAAATTATTCAAAAAATTTCACCCATTAATATTGTTATATTAATTATCACAATTTTCATTAATGTTAATTTGATTAGTACTTCTGTTGCCAAAATTAAAATATATATTGAAATTAAAATTTCGGGATCAAACATGCTTCGGTCAAATAGAATAATTACTCTAGATTAAAATTATTTGTGTCATGTCCTGAACTTGAAATTCACCCATGACAATCACCACAAACTCTCATGATACACTCTACATACTCGAAATGTATCAAGAGAGCCTGTAAGAATTTTCTATAAATCAATAAAACCTAAAAATAATTTATAAAATAAAAACTCTCATCCTTGAAATCATTATCAAAGAATTGATCATTCATGATCAATTCATTCATAACACATATCAAATAAATAAAATATAATTATGAAAATCATTTCCATTCGGGTTGAATAAACAATAAATATTTACATAGAACATTTTGTTTACAAATACATTACAAAATCCAAGTAAACATGTCTAGTAATTTTATCCAATAAATATATCCAGTGGACCTAAGGCACATATATAAGTCAAGAATGGAAAACCTACCTAAAGCGTCGTAGGCTCTTTACCGCTACCACTAGCCTGGCGAGAACTAACGCGCCTAATCTGAAATTTGTAATGATAAAGAGTGAGTATATGAATATACTTAATGAGTAAATAAAATACATATATATATACATATATGCACAGACATTTTCAAATTCATGATATTGAGATTTCTCTTCAATTTATACTGAAAAAAATTATATGCATGTTCATTTAATCAAATAATCATAAAACAAATTGAAGGTCTGCTTATAGTTTAAAACAAACAAAACCTAGGTTGGCCATCATTTCTCGACCGCTACCTTGGCTGAGGTAATGTCGAAACCATCAGTGAGTTTTTCATGTATTAAACTATATGCAATGAATTCTTATAAAATAGAAACTATTTCCCAGATTTTGTAAAATCATTTATTTTCTATAAAGTATACATTTAAAAAACAAGCATGTCTCACTGATGTTGGCCTTGAGTAGTCACTTGGTAACACAAACGACTGTCCTCGTCATATCCATTAAATCTAAGATAGCCTTGTCAGGCTGTCAGAACTTTCCATAGAGTATCTATAACTGCACAAATATGCACGGCACAGTGAGCTTGCCATGGCTTATCTCCCTTATACTGTAGAACCCACAAAACTTAATATAACTCAAGTGTATTCGATTTTGGAATAAGGGATAAAATTTTCGACGTGTTAGGTTTCGAATGAATTTGTCTAAGTTAGGTATGTATAGTAAAACCGAAATTTAAGCATAAAGTGCCTTAGTTATATAAGGACCTATGTCACTCCCCGACCTTGGGGTTCAACTGTAACAATCACCATATATTTCCCATCCATGGGAGCATCTCCATGATTAATTCATCTACAATATGATAAGTTAATATAAATATCAATTTAGAAAATCATTTACATATAGGTTGAACCAAATAATATATTCTTACATAAACATTTATTTACAACACTTATATATATCCAAATAAAATATATATCCAGTGGACTCTGAATTACAGATGTAAGTCAAGATAGTAAAACCTACCAAGAGCATCGTATGCTCTCTATCGCTAACACAAGCCCAGCTAAGACTAACGTTCCTAACCTGAAAACTGAAATGGTGAGGAATGAGTATATAACTATACTCAGTGAGTAAATACATACATATACGTATATATATACATGCACACACATTTCCAAATACAGATATTAGGATTCTTTTCAAAATGTACTCCAAAGTTTATATATACATTTATGCATGTTTATTTAAATCCATGATTATAATACATTTCATTGGTCTGCAAACAGTTTTAAAACAATCAATCCGGGCTGGCCATACATCTTCGACACGCTACTTTGGTCAGGACAAATCCATAACCATCAGTGAGCTTTTTATTCATAAACCATATGCAATAAATCCTATCAGATATAAAACCATTTCTCATGCTTTGTAAAATCATTTATTTTCGTTAAAGCATACATTTATAAAAAAATAAAAAATAAAAAATAAAAAAAACAAGCTCGCCTCACTGATGTTAGCCCCAAGTAGTCACTTAGTAATATAAGTGACTGTCTTCGTAATCCGTCAAATCCAAGATAACCCTCTCAAGAAGCCATGACTTTCCATAGGGTATCTACAACCGTACACACTTGCGTTCGGCGCACAATGGGCTTGCTATGGCCTCTCCCCCTTATATTAGCCCCACATCAGCTCCATTCACCTATGTAGCCTCTCAACAAATCTGTCCGTATGCTACTTCCCTGTATATACAGTAAAAATATGCCCACTGACCATATATACATGCATATTTCAAATCAAATCATTTATCACAATAATTATAAAACATTTAAATAAACCATGCCTCTCCGACCATTTCAGCATGTATTTCAAAGCATTATTAATAAGCAGACCAAATAAACAAAACCTCCCAATGTCATATAAAACACATTAAACACATTTCATTTCAATCATAAAATAGCTTGTTTAACACACAAGCATATATATATATATATATAATTACACATATATATTTACATAGTCATGTATGTATAAATTTACTCACAGCGAAGGAAGGGTAATCACTCCTG
This sequence comes from Cedrela odorata, assembly GCA_035584115.1. Lineage (NCBI taxonomy): Eukaryota > Viridiplantae > Streptophyta > Magnoliopsida > Sapindales > Meliaceae > Cedrela > Cedrela odorata. Next base: position 98,325 of record JAXCLQ010000007.1, on the reverse strand, counting down.
CTACGTATCCTCGCGTCTATTCGATAATTCACTAGAGTTCTCAGAACCTAGCATCACACATACAATCGCACACACATGCACACACATGCACGCACACACACACACATATATTAATATCTACGATTCTAATTAATTTAAACACAATGCATTACATGCGCAGTTCGTGAAAAACATGCCTAATTATTCGTAGTTGACACACGATACTTTATGAGGCTTAAACTAACGGGCCATTTATTAAATTTCTAGCAAATGAAATCCCATGGCCATTATCATTTCAAATTCCTCATTTCCAAACCAAATTTCCAACATTTACTAAATTCTTAAAAATTCACTTCTAGTCGATAACCAACACATAGATTTTCATTAAAATTCCTCTACGAACTCATTTATAACCGTTTAATGTTTCCTGCACGGAAATCTAAAGAAATTCTTACATGAACAGTAAGCCTTAGTTTTTTAATACATTCAAAATCTGAAAAATGGAACTTATCATGGTTTATTAGGCTTACCTTTAACTTGTAGAAAGTCCTTATAATCCTCACATTGTAGTTTGGATGCAAAATCCCCAAATTATTTTCAAAACCCTTGTTTCTTCCTTGCTATTTCCAGTCCAAAATCGATATGTAAACTGCGTTCTTCAAACATAAGGGTAAGATGGTTATTAAATAACATTTATTATCCCACGAGCATTGTACAAGAATAATTAGCACATTAATGAGGTTTTTGTAGATTTAAATTAGCTTGTGAAATGAATAAATTGGATTTATCATATATAATGAGTTTCGGAATATTGTCTTACACTAAAGTATCGATACATTATTCAAATGTATCGATACATTGAGAATGCATGTCGATATTCATTAAATGGATCGATACCTACCGAGCAAGGTATCTATACTTGGCAAGTCAGAGACTTTGGAAGAAATTACAAGTTGACCAGATCGATACCTATGGAGAAAGTATCGATATATTTTAAAACAGAAAGTTCAAAAATAATTACAATCTATATCAGATCAATACCTTTGATATGGCAAGACAGAGAGTTTGAAATTAATTACATGTTGAACCAGATCGATACTTTCAACAAAGGTATTGAATACATTGAAAAGAAAAGTATCGATACACAAAGGCTAATGTATCGATACTCGAGATTGAAGAAATTTTCATAATTAGGTTTTTAAGTAATGGATTGATACCTAGACTAATGGTATCGATACCCAGCTCAAAAGTATCGATACCCAACCTAAATGTATCGATACATGAAGCAAATCAAGGTAAAATTCAATGGGCAATTTGGTATTTTCGCCTACTATTATAAATACCCATGAGAGGGATTAGCTTTCTAGTATCTTTTTCATTTGTTCATTTCACTCTCTCCCTCTAAAAACACCTCCCTCATTTTTTCTTGATTTTGGGCCGAATCTCCTCAAGTCCTCTACATTTTCTTGCCAATGTATGTAGCTAAGTGATAACCCATCCTTTCCTTGTCAATCTGAAACCATTTTAGACTAAAACTAATAAGAGGAAGCAAAAAAGGAAAACTAGGGTTTCGAATAAATTAGGGTTTTCCATCCAAAAGACAATGCAAGGGTTCTAAGGACATCTACAAGTAAAAGGTAAACCTATAAACTCATTCAAAGTTTAATTTTATGGATTTGAGTATATTTGAAATGTGGGTTTAATTATCCACCCGAAGATTTCCACTAAATCTCGCGTAGAAAACGTAAAATTGTGTTAATTGAGAATATTAGGAATATATAATGGTAAATAAGTGTAAAATAACACTTGAAACGTGTATAATCATTTTATATGAAAATGTAAAATTTAGAGTAATTACAGTCATGAGATTCTGTTGTTGGGAATTAGCTAAATAGCCCTTGTTAGAAAGCCTCGTAAAGTTATATGTGCTAGATTAAGGGATTTTAGACACGATGACCATGAACATTGCATTTAATGCATAAATATTAAATATTACAATCTCGAAATTCATGATATTATATATGTGTTATATTAGGCGCCAAGCATCCGCGAGGAATATACTAGGCGCGACGACCAGTAGAGTAGAGGGAGTGGTGACCCTCCCAATTGTGAGTGGAACTATTTTTACTCGTATTTCTGCTTTTAAAATACTTTACGAAACTTGTTGTTTTATAAATTAAGAAATGGTTTATTATCGTTGATTTGAATAAATATGGATGGCTTGTATATTGAGTTGATATGTGATTGGCTATGAGACTAGGTTTGATATTGAAAATGCATGCTTTATAATGATGTTGATAATGAAATGATTATAAATGTTTAGGTAAATGAATTTGATTGTGGCTTTGTATTGGTGATATGGCCGGAAAGCTAGGTTGGTATATGACTGTAGCTACAGGGAAGTAACCTGAGGACGAACCTATGAAAGGCCGCCTACGTGAGTGCACCACAGGTGTGACAAGTATATGGGTAGATGTTATGGAGTTGCTCACCTATGAGAATGTCAATGATAGTCATGAGTATCACTACATGATTACTCGAGGCTAATGTCAATGGTGGACAGATTTTAAATATTTGTATGCATTCTTTATATGAAAAAGAATAGATTTTCATTTAATTAGCATTGTTTATCCTTGCATAAAATCTACTAACGGTCTCAGGATTACCACGGCCAAGGTAACCATCGAGAAAGAGAGCCAGCCTAATGATTTTAAATAACAGGCCATGGTTTTCTAAACTTATATTTTTATCTACTCATGGATTATATCCCCATATACTCACCCCCTCACCTTCTAGTTACAGGAAATCGAGCGAACCAAAGAGCTTTACCAGGTGGTGGTGGTCGACCAGGGGTGTAAAGCCCTCAGTATTGATTTTGTTCTCGACTCACTAGTTGTGTAAGATAGTCCACTGGGTTTGTTTGAGAAACTTTTATACATATTTATTTATGTATGTAAACCAACAAAATTGGATATGTAGCTTGTATGTATTTTATATTGAGTATACTTCTATTTTATGAAATGGTTTGAAAATATCTCGAAGAGACAAGATTATGAGAATGGTTATACAAGGAACAGGTACCCAAGCAACCTTACAGGCTTAAGGGACATATTCAGGGGTTAAGAATGTATCTCGAGAATTTGTGGCAATTATCAAGTGTGGACCCTATGGGTGAGGGCGTGACATGGGTAAAGAATGGAAAATCTCGTAGGAATTGAGATTAGAAGAGAAATTAACAGATTGAAGAGATACGTGAAGAAATCAGTGATAGAGAAAGAGAGAGTGTGTGTTTTACTAAGAGAAGGAGAATGAACAAATGAGGGAATGCTGGGGGTTGATTGCCCCCTTGGCTATTTATATATATGGGTGAAAAAACCAAATTGCTCATCAAATTTCACTCAAATTTGCGTCATATATCGATACATTTGGGTTAGGTATCGATACTTTTAGGTTGGGTATCGATACCTTTAATCCAAGTATCGATATGTTCCTTAAGAATTTAATTCTAGAAATTTCATTGGTCTCGAGTATCAATACATTAGCCTTCATGTATCGATCCTCCTCTTTTTGAAGTATCAAGACCTTTGATCTAGGTATCGATCTGGTTCATCTTGTAATTATTTTCGAACTCTCTATTTTTTCTTGTATCGATACCCTTCTCCACAGATATCGATCTGGTCAGTTTGTAATTTCTTCCCGAATCTCTGACTTATAAAGTATCGATACCTTTTATGAGGGTATCGATCCTTTCATCAGGTATTGAACTATAACCTTTATGTATCGATACTCCCATTCCAAATATCGATCTCTTTATGCTCATATTAGATTTTGACCCTTTTCTTTTCGTTCCTTAGCACTAATTTCGTTTACCTTTTGGAGGTTTCGCCCCCAATCCCCCGCAAAGGCGTTGCCCCTTGACCCCGCTTGATAACTGGTTAGCAAAATCGTCGAATACGTAAGTGTAAGGCTATATGTGAAAACCCAGTACATGCTAAATTCATCTCATAATATTAAATTCATTATATTCATATCATTAAACTAAATGTAAATTCACCTAAGCCTCGATATTGTGTCAACTAACCATTACTATGTATGTGTGAAATGCATATCATACAAATGACTACTTTACCCTTATGTTCAAAGAACAGGGTTTAATAATCTAAGTATGTAATTTTATTTCTCTATAATTGCATAATAATTATAATAACATAAGGACTAGATTGAAAGGATTTTAAAACTCAAAGGGTTAAAATACAAAGTTTTCATAAGTTAAGGATAAAAGTGCAAATAAATAAAATATGAGGCCACTATTAAAATATTTATATCATTATAATTATGGCCAAATAGTATTGCTAAGTTAAGTCCAAGATACTACTAAATGAAGTCTAATATAATTTATTTAACCTAAGTCCAAAATTAAATGAATTTAAGCCCAAATTTATCTAAAACAAGCAAGCCCAAATCTTATGTTTTATGTCTCAAATATTTAGATACTTCTATATATATATATATATATATATATAAACTTAGACTAGTTAAATAAGCAAAATTTAGACATAAAATTAGAAGGGAAACGTAAGACAAAAGAGGAAGCATAAGAGAAATGTGAAAGGTGAGAAAAATGGAGCAAAACTATAGCCAAGGGAGAGGGAATTTTTGGCGTGAGGTGAGCTAGGTGGTGAAGGCCAAGCAGCCAAGAGGGAAAAGAAAGAGAAATAGGTGGTGGCCGAACTAGCTTAGGGAGAAAAGGAAGAGAAAGAGAGAGAAATATGAAAGGGAACGAAAAAGGTTAACAAACTGAGCATTCGATGCCAACACCTTGATTCGGATATTTAAGAGCATATAGGTGAGTAGATGGATATGTTTTCAAGGTTTTAAATAAATAATTTTACAAATTAAATTGTTTACGGATCTATGAAAGATTTGAAAGTTAAATTGTTTTATAGATTTATAAAATTTAATGTATTTTGAACATGAATTATGATTTCATTAAGTAAGATTAATCCATGAAATGCTTTTGAAATTTTATGAAGTGTTTTTAGGAATGAATTGATGTGTGATAATGTAATGTTTTGATTGTTGCAACTTATGTTTATGATGAAAAATGTTTTCTAGATGATATGTATTGAGATTATTTTGTGTAACTGTTAAGTGTGAATGAGTCATGAACTTTATCATGCACCGACTCACTCATGAAGGTCGGACCAATGTGGGTGAGCTTCCCTCATGTAATAAAGTCTAGAGGGTCGGACCAAGATGGGTGAGCTTCCCTCTATAATAAAGTTTTAAGGGATGGACCAAGATGGGTAAGACAGACCATGATAGGTGAGCTTCCCTCTGTAATAAATTTTAGAATGACGGACTATAATGGGTGAGCTTCTCTCTGAAATAGAGTCTTAAAGGATGGACCGTGATGAGTGAGCTTCCTTCTGGAATGAAATTATTTTGTGTTGCGGGTTTGAATTTTAAGTGAATGATTTAAATTTCATATTTTAAAATATTAAATTATTTTATTATGTTGATTAGAATGAGGAAGTGTTTAAAATTGTTGTGAAAAATTTGTATTTAATTCCTTAAAATATGTAATACCTTTACTCATATTTTTATAATTTTCAAATTATGCTTATCTATCTATTCACTGAGCTGTACTCACATTCTATTTTATTTTTAAACCTTTTCCGATTAGATAAATAAAGAAGAGGACGAGAGTCCACATCCAAAGACATAGTTTTGTGAAGTACTATTATAAGAGATTTATAAGTATTTAATGTCTCCGATGTTATATATGTATATAGGGTTTAGCAGGGATCTATAAACTATGTATGGTTACTAATTTGTAAAATGTATATGTGTGTGTATACATATGTGGACATACATGTGAAATATAAAATTTGGGAATTTATATATTTGTATAGATGGAATATTAGAAGCCTTACACAATCGAGGGACTATAGATGAGAAATATATCTCCCAATTGTGTGGCAATTGTTATGGTACCCATATATGTGAAACGGGGTGTGACATATACCAACCCCACTGCGGCTCCACTCACCTATGCGGCCTCTCAATAGGTCCGTCCATATGCTATCTCCATGTAGCTAAAGTCAATTAATAGGCCTACTAGCCATATCACAGTATCATGCCCACTGTCCACATCACTATTATACATGCATAATTTAAATCAATTCATTTTCAAACAATGATTATAAATCACATAAATAAAATCAGGTCTTCCAGGCCATTTCGGTATGTATATCCAATAACTTTTCAAGCAACAGACTAAATAAATAATTTACCCAGTATAATTTCATTTTTAAAATTCCTTTAACATGCAAACAGCTTGTCTAACACACAAGCATACATATAAGTCTAATAACACATATATTTACATAATCATATATGTATAAATTTACTCATAACAATAATAGGGTAACCACTCCCATTACTGATCATCGGGCTTACTAGGTTCTTCTCCTGGGTTCTCTATGCCAAAATAATACATGTTGAATATTATTAATATTCAATTCCATTCACACTTGTATAAACCCTCAATTAATGCATGTATGCATGATAGGTATTAGTCATATATATATATATATATATATGAACTGTCTATTGACTTTTTAACATAAAAAATAACATTAATCGAGTAAACCTTAGGAATCATGTTATGGAGCTTGAAAAGAGTTTTCCGTTGATATCTTGTATGTTCTCTAACTCGTTCTAGATCCAAAGTTATGACCTCCAAATGTTTGACACACAATTCTGGTCAAAGTCAGAAATATGCTGCTCGGTGAAATGTATTGTTCTTAGGTCAAAAGCATTGCTTTTAATTCAAGAGCATGATTATGATGTCAGAAGTATTGCTCTCAGGTCAAGAGTATTATTCTTAGGTCAGAAGCATTGTTCTCAGATTAGGAGTATTTCTCTCAGATTAAAACCATTGCTCTCAGGCCAAAAGTATCATTCTCAGGTCAAAAGTATCATTCTCAGGTCAAAAGTATTATTCTCAAGTCATGAGCATTGCTCTAAGGTTAGAAGCATTGCTTTCAGGTCAAGAGCATTGTTCTCCGGTCAAGAGCATTATTCTCGAGTCAGAAGCACGTACTCAGAACTTGAAAACTTCTAAGATGAATAAACCTAACAAAATCATAATGTTTCAGGGGGCTTTTTAATAAGGCAAATAGATCTTATTTAGTATTATAAGTACTAGTTAAAAAGGGTTTTCAATGTAGAACATTTTTGTCTCTAATCAGTTTTTTCTAAAAATTGCTCTATTTTTTAGAAATGAGAATAACCATCAAAAGATACGAACTATCAAGATTATTTCATTTCTCTTCCAAACTAATTTCGACTCCAATCCATTTAAGTATTAACTTAAACTTTTAAACCTAGTTTCAAAAATTCAAGAATAACTATTAAAGATATTTATTTAAGTTTTAAAGCTCAATTTAAAATAATATCACAAATTAAAAACTTAACCCATGCACAGTAGAACCCATTTCAAAATTTCCATCAAAACAAATTTTAAGACTTTTGGATGGGTAGAATGCTTACCAAAATTCAAGAAAAATCTTTAGATTTGCTTGAATCCTTAGGTTTAAAGAATCTCTAAATTGACTTCAACCTCTAACTTTCTCTCATACCAATTCCTACTTAAATCTTTGAAAATAAAAGTTGTAGCGGCTTTAGAATAATGAATTTGTGTTATTGTAGGCGAAAAATCAAAAGAAAATGGAAGGATTGGTGAAAGAAAGTGAGAGAAATTGTTGGAAACGTAAGAGAGAAAGAAGAAGGAGAAGTACGTGAGAGGAGGAGAGAAAATGAAGAAATTTATAGAGACTTGAGGTTTATATAATGGGTAATAAAATGACAAATTTATCCTTAACTTGAAAAGTGGGTCATATAATTTGAATATTTATTTTAATAGTTTAAATTAAATTAGAATTAATAGAATTCTAGTATGAGTAATTTGATGAGCATATATCAACGAATACATAATGTATTGGTTGCCTCAATAATAAATTAAATTGTTAATTTATTATAATTATACCATTAAATAGTAATGGGTAAGGATTTAAAATTGATATCATTTTTGAAATGATATAGAATTCAAATTCTATTTTAAATCTCATCACTAAACAAAATCAAATGCATAATGATGTATTTGTAAATGAGACCAAAAATATTGAAAATCTCCTTTTATTATTAATATTAGGTTGAAACCTTCCAATGCAGTCAGTAAGTTTAGGCATTTCTAATTAGGTTAACCCAATAACTATTATGTAAGGGTCTTCATATAATGTCATAATTTAGTTGATTTATTTCTTTATAGGGTGCATTAAGCTACTAATAACTATTAGGTAAAGGGTCTGATTGCATACATATTTATGAAAGGGCATTGGGTCTGGCCTAACTAGATTCGGCATTGGGTCTAGAGGTTGATTGATCATACCTTGTAATGTGTTTCTGACTTATTAAGCTTGTTGGGTCAATAACTATTAGTTGAGGTTCAATGAATTTGGTAAGAATATAATCACCCACTGGAAACTGTCCAACAAAGTTTTCGAATTCTTATCCTAAGGAATATAGGGCTCAAATAAAATAGTGAGAGCATTATTCAATTTAAAGGTCATAACCAAACAGTACAACTCTGATTAAACTCATGTTTTCTGTATAATTCTGATAATTACATGTGATATAGAAAAATGTAAAACCCCTGTTAAATCCATATGACACTCATAATGAATGGTACTAACCTTTAATGTTGGCTTAAGAATCATGTAATAATTTTGATTATGAGAAAGTAGGTTATTTGCTTCAATGGCTAATGTTATAAACCTTTTATCAGATGCCTATGACATACTCTTCTCTCTATATAGATAGTTTGCAGAGTTTGTTGAAATGAGCTATCATTAACTTTAAAAGTAGCTAAGGGAGATCCACTTGTACCTTATTGTAATATGATTAATTTGATAAGATAATTGGATTTTTAAATTTTTATGTAGATCCAATGTGGTATGTGGACTTAATCTGACAATTATTTTCACATAGCTGCAAATAGTTTGTTGTTATTTATAACTTGAACAAACTAAGGCATATTTGATATGATCAAATTATGAAAATGTTTCTGTCATAGAATAGATAAAATGAAAAATAGATAATAAGGGGTTAGATCCTAAATTTAAATGTTAATAAAGCAGTAAGCATATCTTAAGGTTAAAGATAATAGTAATGACCAATTTAACACAGCAATCAGAATAGGCAACGAAAGAGAAGCTTTCGAGCTTACCTTGATTGTGATCTAGGTATGTCTTCTATGTTTGTCATAAAAATGAATTAAATAATTAATTCATATTCTCATTCAAAATTATGAATAAAATTATGATTACACAAATATGGGTTTCATAAAAGAAACATAAAGGATGAATTAAGTAATGTGTACTTTATTGAAATGTATAAACACTCAAAAGTGGCAAAAGGAGTAAATGTTCTTCTATTGTTTTATAGATATATCCAATATATTTAATAATTTAGCATAGTCTTTTGTTGGAAAAATTTAGGTATTTGTCATTTGCCTTTAAAACATTTGGTTTGTCTTTAGAATATGTAAAATTGTTACACATCTATAATTGATTAACATGAATGTTGTAGTTGTATTTTTTAAATATGGCAATGGAACAAAGGTATGTTCAATAATTTGAATGAGAATGAGATGACAAATTTCTGTAATAAGGGAATTCTGGGAATAATAAATAATTCAAAAACTACTTTGGCACTATTGATTAGGTCATTTGAGAGATTAAAGGAATAAAATATTACGAATAATGGGCTTATTAGCCCATTGGGGTTTTTGAATCCTACTTAATTTATGAATCATATATCAAGGAAAATGGCCATATCTACCCTAGCATGACAAAAGGTAAAAGCCAAAGAAATCATAGAATTATTGACATAAAGATGTATGGCCTATTTAATGAAATATGACTGATAATATTTTCTTACTTCATGAAGCTCTATCAGAGATTTGTCTCAATATGAGTCTAGTTCTTAAGGAAGTACAAATATGAATTCCTTGAAAATGTTTAAGGAATTCAAAGTGAAAGTAAGGAACCAATAGAAAATAATATTATAACTCTACATGTAAACCCTATTCTTCGAACTAAAGGGTAAAATAGTTATTTTATAATATTTAGTTTCGCGCATATATTATTCATGATTAATTGACATATTAACGAGGTTTAAGTGAACTAAAGCAACTCATGATATGAGTATAACGAGTTTTGAGTAATTGGGGGATTTCGATAATTTGTGCATAAGAAATGTTAAATAATGTTAATTAGTGTTAATTAAAGTATTGTGGTGGAAATATGGCTTGACAATGTGAATTAAAATAAGTTAGCCATAAGATTTTATTGTTAAAAATTGGATAAATGGCCTTCGTTAGTTAAGCCTCAAGAATTGATATGTGTCAATTAAAGAGTTTTTTAGGCATGTTTTCCACGAACATTGCATTTAATATATATATGTTTAACTATTTGAAATCGTGAAATTCATTATATTATACATGTGTGGAATCAAGTTCTGAAAATTCGGGAGAAGGATCAAGTAGGCATGAGGAACCTTAGTGGGAGTGATTACCCTCCCTTTGTTATGATAAATTTATACATGCATAATATGTAAATAGAATTGCTTGTGATATTTATATGTACGCATATGTGTTAAATAGTGAAATGAAAATATTACTATTGTTTTGTATGATATTAAGAAATGATTTGTAAATTGTGGTCTGCCGTTAAATTATATTTTAATATATAATGCATGTAATGGCCGAGGAGACCAAAACTTGGATTTAAGTTTGTAAACATTGTTTGAATATGTTAAGGCCGGGTTTTGATTTTCATGGGTTAACTATTTATTTGAAAATGAAATGTTTTTAATATATGTATATTGGTGATGTGAGGCTGTTAAGGTCAGATATTATTGTATAGCTAGTGGGCCAGGTTATTTACTGTATATACAGGCCTGTAATCAATGGACGGACCTATGAAAGGCCATAGAGGTTACTGGTGTCGCAGTGAGGGGGTATAAGGGAGGTTAAGTCATGATAACCCATTATGTACCAAGCACATATGTGCTGATTTAGAGACCCCATGAAAAGTTCTAGCAGCTTGATAGGGATCTCATAGATTTAACGGATATGACGGGGACAATCACTTCATCACTAAGTGACTACTTGGACCAATATCAGTGAGACGGGCTGATAATTTTATAAATGCATATTTTATATGAAATAAATGATTTTTCAATGCCTGAGAAATAGTTTCTATTTTATAAGAATGCATTACATATGGTTTTATCATGAAAGCTCACTGATGGTCTTCGACATTTTCTCGGCCAAGATAGCGGTTGAGATGATATGGGCAGCTCGGTTTGAATGTTTTAAAATTAAATACAGACTTATAATTTGTTAGCATCATTTGTTGTAAATGAAAATGTATATATGTATTTTCGAGCATGACATTAATAAAATCTCAATATCTGTACTTGGAAATGTGTGTACATGTATGTATATGTATATATGTATATATTTACTCACCAAGTATGGTTGTATACTCATTCCTCACAATTACAGATTTCAGGTTATAAGCATTAGTGCTTGCAGAGTTTGTGATAGCAGTAGAGAGCCTACAACGCTTCTGGTAGGTATTCTTACTTGACTCACATGTGTAGTTGTCCCACTGGATAAATGTAAATAAACTCTTGTAATATTTTTGTAAATTAAAAGATGATGTAAATGTTTATATTTTGTTCAACTCGACTGTAAAATGATTTTCATGATGTTATTTTTATTAATTGATATTTGTTGTGGATGAATTGATTATAAAGATCAATTCTTTGATGGTGATCCCATGGATGGGATCTATTGTGTAAAAACTATTTTCAAGATAAAATGGGTTAATATGAAAGCCTTACAGGCTATTTTGATACAGTCCGAATATAAAAGATGTATCATAAGGGTCTGTGGTGATTGTCATTGGTGGACCCCAGGTTTAGGGCGTGACACTATAATTATATCGAGGAGAAAAATATTTGAGTTCTGGATTCCTAGAGTCTCTGTAAAGAAATAATATGATTTCTTATTTTGACATTTCCTTATATGCCACAGTGTTTTGGTATATCAAAAGGAGAAAATTATACTTTGTTAGACATAATACAATTTAGTGAATCCTACAGATTTGCAATTGTCACTTTAGGAATTTGCCTTAATCATCACAGTGTATGTTTTGTACAATGTTCTATCCATAATGATTCTTATGTTACATATGAGATGTGATACGAGTAATCATTAAACATAAATCATATGATGAATAGAAGAAGTATGACTTATGTTAAAATTAACCAGACATATGTGATTTATATAAGTTTTGAGAATATTTGATTCACATGATATCCTAAAGATAGTTTAGGACATCACCTATATTTCTTTCATATTGATGAAAGAATGTTGATGAATAGACACTTGTAGTAACTCGAGAAAATCTATGGCTATAGTACGCGATTTTCGAAAATGAGTTTTGCGAATACTTGAATCCCATATATGATTGAGTTTCTGATCCTATAATCGAGCTAGGGGTTTGACGACACCATGACCTACACTCGATCAAAAGTCAACAGTAAAGGAACTTTACTATATGTAAGTGCAACTATATGAGTTTATCCGAAAATATATTCTCTATATTCTAGGGGTCATGATATCTTGTTAAAGGTTGCTTATGATCATTGAGAACTTCAGTTACAATAAGTTATACCAAAGTGATGTGAAAGGGTTCGAATTAGCTCATGTCCAATTCGTGGTGAACCAAAAAAGTCACACGCATTAACCTATAAATTAACGATAGATAAAATAAATATAATTAAGCTAGTTAATGAAGTTTCTTATTAACAAAAATTAAATTGCTCTCATAGTTGATAGGAAGACAATTTTATTCTTTGAAAATAAAGAATAAATTTTTCAATAAAAATGCACTAACATTCGTAAGTTTGAAAAATATTTCAGTAATTTATTAATATTGTAAATATGATTTATGGAAATATGGGAGACTTATTGATATATTGTTTGATTTATGTATTAATAAATAAATTAGTTTATTTATTAATATTTAATAAATCTTATTGTAAATCAAATAAATACTTATTTGACAAGTAGAACCATAAGAAGTTGTCAAGTGATAAAATCAAATGAATCATTGCTTGACAAATGACAAAATCAAATGTTACCAAGTGTCAAAATATTCCTCATGCTTATCCATTATGATCAAATCAAAGGTGTGGATTATGACACTTAATATTTATTATTACTTAATTGTTAGTAATTTGATGATATAAAAAACTTTAATGAATAAATTAAATTTCATGAATTTTGGAATCTACTAATAAAAAATTGTCAAACTTGTTTTCTTTTATGTATTTTGATACATGTGCAAGTATAAAACAAAAAATTAAGAGAATCAAAAAGAAAGAAGATATGGCCACTTTGAGAGAGAAGAAGAAAATTTTTCCTTGACATTTTCTAAGGAAAATAAAAAAGGAATAAAAAGAAAGAAAAGAGAAAAAAATTTGTTTTCTCTTGTAATATCTTATTTCTTAATAGTTTGGAATATTTTTGTAGTTGTAGAAAATTGTTCAATGCTTGTTGAAGTCTGTAATACCTATATTACAATTTAATTAAGTCTTTCAACATATAAATCAGAAATATCATCGACAAACTGGAGTGTGGATACGTTTGGAGATGACTGGAGACTGTTAGTTTTTCTAGATTTATAATTTAGGGTATAATTTACATATCCTTATTGCTATTTTTGTTTAAAATTGTTTAAAAAATTTAAAACTTGCATAATTTTCAATTACGATCCTTTTGAAGTTTTTTCGCGCAACTGTATGACAGTTGTTATTTCTGAAGAGTGAAAACCGTTTCTAAACAAAGGCAATACTATATGTGTATGTATATAATAGCATAGGTAAATAGTAGACATGTACATGAAAAGTAGCACAAGTGCATGGAGTTGGTAAATGGACTAGGCTAGTACGACATGAACTCTAAATGAAAAGTGGTGGACGAGCACGGCACGTGAGTTCACTTGAACTCAAATTTCCTTTAAAATGGATACTTGAATGTCAAGTACGGCCCATAATAATTTATCTTCTGGAGCATACAACAATTCTTTGGCTATGTAATGCGTTAATTTACCTATTGAAATATCGCATGTCTTTGCCCAAGATCCCAACATTACAATTTTATTTTTGTCTAAAATGCAAAGTAAACGAGTTTTTAGATGTGGTATTTCATTAGTGGTCCTTTCGAGACCTTAATATGTTTTTATTTTTACATATGAAAAGTTAAAAAAAAAAAAGTATTAAGGTTTATAGAAATGGTATAAGTTGGTATTATTCTGGAAATATATTTTTGATGTACAATTCTGTTGCAACAAAATGGGTAGTTTACTGTTTATCTATATTTTATTCATCACATATAAGTTATTAGTTATTTTAGACAAGTATGGACTTCAAGTATAACTAGGAAACTTATGTTGGTGAATTTACAACTCAAAGGAAATAATTATTACTTGAAAATAAGTGTTTTAATTAGGAGAGGATCATTTGTATTCAAGAAGATCTTTTCTTTTTAGGTATAGGAAACAAAAAATTACATTAAAGAAGGTTTAGGGTTTACTATATAAATGTGCAATATTCTCATCATCCAACCACATTTATGAATGCCAACAACAAAGAAAGCCTTGTGATTTTGGTTTTCCTCCTTACTTCTTTTATTTTCTAAGTTGTTCATATTTTCTTTTGTACTTTAAAGTTAAAACAATTTGGTGAAAATTAAAAGTCTGCAATTTCTATTTTGATAAACTTAAATATTAATTCTCTTAAATGTTGTTAAAACATTTTTGATATTATTCTTTGGGAGATAAACAAAATATTTTTTGAAAGAATGATTTATGCTAATTGAAGAGAGTTCAATAGCATCAAGTAAGGGAATCTTGCTGAATTTGTCGAAAGAATTTCAACATACCATGATGATGAGGTCTCGCTAAATAATGCTACTAAGAAAAATTTAACACAGCAACAACAATAATAAGAAGGATTCTTTATTTTGTTTAAATTCATTAATATCTGTAATCGTTTAATTTCTTAGTGAATTATTTTCTCTGGACATGACATCGTGGATGTAGGATTGAAAATTTTGAATCACGTTCAAAACTGTTTGTCTCATTTATTTACTTACTTTGTGGTTTGTTATTTTAATTAATTAGTTAAATTAATTAAAGTTAGTGAATACTTACTGAAACTAATCTTTCAAAACCATCAAAAGTTATTAAAAAAAAATTATAAATTGAAATAGAAAAGAAAAATGGGAAGTTTGTGTTGTTGTTTCAATCTTTTATACTTGGCTTCACATTTTGGGTACACTAATCCAATGAATTGGTAGACGAATTAACACAAAACCACGAATAATTAATTAAAATATTTAAAAATAATTTTAAATTTAGAAGGAATTAACAATTCACGTGATAATAGAAGTATATAAGTCAAATATAGTAATATATTAAAATTTTTAATTAATTAATTTTTTTAAAAAAAATTAAAATTAAAAATAGCAAAAGTTTACGTACTAACACTACGGTACGAATTAAATGAATTTGTGAGCAGGACTGAACTAATTTTTTAAAATTAAACACCGGACAAAATACGGAATAGCTTGAGTTTTATGGCGGAATGGGCATGGCACGTTTGACACTGTACACAGCAAATAGTAATTGTGCATGGGACCATTGGAGGAAATATGAACAATTCAGGAAAGGTGAACAGTGGTAGTGGATGTTAATAATTCTTTCTGAAAACAAAAGAGACAAGGCATTCGTAAAAGAGAATTACATAGGGAAGCCCAAAATCGATCATTTTTATACACAGTCTACAAACTTAGGAGAAACAAACTAAATGATAATGGTACGAAGATGTAAGATTAATATGGCGTAGTCCAAAACAACCTTCACAAGGATTGAATTAGGTTAACTTGCTGCAGTCTTATTTAATCCTACAATGACCAATGAATTATTATAAAAGGAGTGCACTTGTGGATGGAGAGGACACAAGAAAAATATTGGAGAGAATAGCTTTTTTATTATTATTATTATTTTCGCAATCAATACTACCGGGGATATATTTGTGCCGAGCCCACTGGGAACTCAAGTCCCTAGTGAAAATATTTCTTTTCCTTACAGTTTATAGTAAAATTAACTCAAAGTGCCTACATATTTAAGAAATTGAGTGTAAGCCCCCATTAATAATTTGTTTCCTTAAATTTTGTACAATTTTTATTTAATCCAACAAAAAAAAATTACAATTAAACAAGTAATTTAACATGACAATTTTTTGTTCTTAATTTTTTTTATTTTTAAAATTTTTGTAATATTCTCTATTGATATTAATTTTTTTCAAACTAATAACATGCTTTGTACATATTATATTTACATATTCATGTAATAAAGTTCTCAATATGACTTCTGACTAAAAACTATCAATATTGAAAAACAATTTTGTTTTTCAGCAATCTCAATAGGACGAGAAAAATATATTAAATAAAAAATAGAAAACTACAACGAATTAGGGGATAAAATAATTCTTAAAGTAAATAGAAAGGTTACATAAAATAAAAATACAAAATTAACCGTACAAAAGAGAGAAATTATTATTATTATTATTTTTAAAAGGATTTGTCAATTAATATTCCTATGATAAATCCTTCCTATTTGTTCTGATAAATCTGCTGAAGCTTGCTCGAGCTGGTGGTTATCTTCAATGTAATAAGAATAGTAAGGATCATATGAAGCTTCCGGCGGCTGTTGTTGCTCGACGTCAATCGCTTCGATTTGCACGTTTTCTGCAACATTGTTATAAGTTTCATACACATTATTGTCGAATTGTAGAGTTTGTTGTTGTTGTTGTTGATTTTCTACAGAAGAAAAATCAGAGAAATTTGATTCAGAATAATAATATGGTTCATGATCACAAACATGATTTTCTAACTGCAAGGTCTGTGGTCGCCGCTGTTGCTCAGCAACTGTGGAAGTGCTGCTGCTGCTGCTGGCTTTTCTAACATTCTCTAGCTCTTCTTGGGCACTAGGTTTTCCCTTATATTTGATCTTACAAAGTCTCCATTCCTGCAAATGAATACAAAATTTAGTACCTTATTGCTAAAATAACACAAGAATATGAAACAAAAGATTGAAAATGATTAAGTTTATTTATTAGTAAATATTATATAAACCTAAATCCCTTTTCAATGTTTCTGGGATTTGTATATAAAATCTTTTGTATCACTTTAAAAACATTTACCAGCTAAATTATTTTACCAGTTAAACTAACTTTCTTTCACAAAAAAAAAAAAAAAAAGACTAATTTTTGCTATTCAAGGATCAAAAATTACTTTACAATTGGGTACAATTAACTCCATAAACAAAAGGATGCCTCTATGTGTTGATGCCACGATCGATGTACAGTATATATTATGCAATAGGAGTAAGAGCATATATAGCAACCTTGAGATAATTATAAATGTGAATACAATACGTGTGTGTTTATGATTATGACATGAATCTGCTTGAAATCAAACAAAAGAACAAACGCAATATATAGGATTTGGGTTTCATATATATATATATGAAACCACACATGCATTGAAACTTTGGTAATTATAACAAAATTATAAATAACAATCTATTAATAAATATATACACGGGCATAAAATGGAACGAACCCTTGGCCAGGATTCAAGTCCATATTCATGCATAATCCAGTTAGTTTTGATGGCTTTCTTTCGGTTATTTTTATTATGATGATCATCTCTGAATCTATGAAATGTTAGGGGTCTCTTGTAACCAACAAGATGACGTCGTTCGTCATTAAGATAAATTTTATTAACATGGCCTGTGGCTCTCCACCATCCTCGACCTACAACTTCTCTGGAATCATTCTCCTTCAAGCAGTAGTAGTATCTTTCGTTCTTCAATAATCCCACATTGTCATCCCCTACACATAAATTTCAATTAGAATATTGTAAACGTATGTAACAACAACTATATTGGTAAATTATGGTATCAAACGAGTTAGATAATTAAGGACTTGCGTCTGATTTTAAATTTGACACACTTTTATGTTTTTGAAGAGATACAGAAATCTTTGGAAGTAAGAAAATGTTGCGTCAAAATGGTTTTAAAATATAAATTTGGATACAAATCCGGGTGGTTGTAAATGGTTTTATTCATTTACAATATTCCAGGACTAAAATTTTTTGTATCCATATATATTCATAGATTTTCCTTTCTCTTTACATAATTAAAGTTTCTTCTATAATTCACGCAGTGGCATCACAAAAACGAGATAAATTGTCGTGTTGGATGTTATAACAATTAATATATGTTAAGTGAACGTTCTACCAGACATAGCTAGTCCAACATATATATATATATATATATATAGTGACTTTCTTATCAGATTTCATTTAGAATTTGGTTAAAAAAAAAAAAAATCAAATCCTAAATGATTTTTATTTTAAATGTAAATTAAAGTCTTTTTCAATCTCTAACAAGATTTAAAATCACAAATCTTTTAGTGTAGCTAAAAGATTTTAGCTCTCTAAGAGCTTTTTGCTTTTAAAAATTTAAAATTTAAAATTAACAAACCCACAAAACCCTAAATAAAAACTAAACACGGACAGAATGGCCAAAAAGATAAGCAAAATAATGAAGACATCAAAGAAGATAGAAGAAAGTTTAACAAACATTGAAGATGTTGTGGATCAATTTCATAAACATCTCTTTCAATCAAGAAATGGTCATGGAGATGCATTTCCTGCCCAGAAATTTTTCTTTCTAATAAGTCGATGAGTTCTTCATCAGTGGGACTGAACCTGAACCCAGTTGGCATCATCATCATCAATGTTTACTTTATTCCAAATCTGAGAGAAATTCCTGCAGAGAGACTTAACATTTTTATTCGCCTTTTAAGGAGAAACTGGAGCTAGCCAGCAATGTACATAGTCAAGTGAACACAGAGCGGAAATTAGAAAAAAAAAAAAAAAAAAAAAAAGATTCTCGAAACTGTTGAATTTGGCATCATACAATTCAACAGTAGTCTCCCTGGCAAGATAAAGCCTTTCAATAATTCTACGTCTGTAATCCATTTTGCCGATAAATTATGACCATATCTTTACGTTCATACCTGATAATTGACAATTTATGCCAAATTTAAGTTTATATTTAGAGGTGTGAATCATGCCTTGTCCTACCGACATTCGTAACACATTATTGATACTTTTGTGTATTTTTATTTTTATTAGTACCTTTTATTGTTTTAATTAATTATTAATATTTTTGTGTCAGCAAGTATTTTGATGTATTAATCTTTCGTGTATAAAATATAATTCTAGCACAAACCATTTAAACTCTTATATTGATTGGTTTTTTGTGTTGTATTCATATATTTATAAATTCACCATCTTTTGTGTTGGTATTTAGTGTCTAGAATTTTGACAATTTTTTAAAAATCGAAATAAAATTTAGGATTGAAACTCAAAAAATAAATTAATCTAAAAAAGATTCAAAACCCATTTTCTAAATTTCTATTTTTATTTTCCTTAAAAAGTAATTGATTGTGTGGACCAAAAACCATGCTTAGATCATCTTATGCTCTTTGGTTTTTGAGTGAACAAATTAACTTGTAAATTTTTTTTTCCTTAACTTCTAGCAACTAATATGAAATAATATTTGGGGAAATGAATTAACACATGATAGTTGTGGCGTAGTGAATGTTGCAAAATGTTATAGATGCATGAATCTTTTCCTCTCCTACCTAGACACGTGAAATTATTACATTGGAATCATTCCATGAATTATATCATTTCGCATTTATTAATTCCCTTTTTTTTTCTTAATTTTGGAAACAACTATACTATTTAACCTTAAAATTATAAGTTTTAACGTTTCTTCACCAATTAAAGTCTTTGTTTATTTTAATTTAAGAAGATCAAACTAAAAAAAGTTGCCTGACCCACCGTTGTGAGTGATTACATATCTGTGTGTGCTCAGATGTGAACAAAATCAAAGGATTTCGGCTGTGGAATCAAAGGAATATTAAATTGGCCAATGTGTAATTGTTTTCAAACATTATCATTAAAGTGGGATGTGTTAAATTTTTCTAGCCCTCGTAATAATTTATTGACTGGTCAATTGTAAAAAGATAAAAAAGTGAAATTTTTTAAAATAGTCACTTTTATTAAATTTATTTACTAAATTAGTCATGTTATTAATTAATTTACTAAAAAAGTTAAATAACATATATTTAGACAAAAATATCCTCCAATCCAAATAATAACAAAGTTTTTCTCCTTTCATTTTATCATTTATCATTCATGATCTTTCTCGTAAAATTGATTTTGAAATCGATAAAGAAAATATTTACAGATAATTTGAAATGTTATACGTGTTTATTTGTTATATATATATATATATATATTATGATATTAGTTGTGTTGAATAAGAATGAGTGTGGGCGGGAGGAAAACCATACACGGGAGAAAAATGTATGCCGTAAAAAATGCATTAAAATTAAAATTTTAACTATTATTTAAATTCTAAAATTTACCCTTTAGTTTGTAAAATTTTAAAATTTTCATAAAACACTAAAAATATAACAATTAGGTCCCTCATGGGGGACATCGCACACTTGCTGCCTCAGCTCTTTGCACATGCAGTGCGAGCGAAATGGGTTCAGCGCATGCCGGTGTGCAGTGGAACAACCGGTTGCCGGATCTGGATTCCAAATCCAGCAACATCTCACCCAATTTTTTTTTTTTTTTATAAAAATTGCAAATAAAAATATAAATAAATTAAACTAACTTAATATTTTCTTCACTTTGTAGATCTTAAACTTTTGTTTTGTGGGAAAATTGAAGGTATTTTTGTTCAAATATATATTATTTGATCTATTTACTATACTAATTAGTACCATGACTTATTTAGTAAATGAATTAATAAAAGTAACTATTTTAAAAATATTTCCAAAATAAAACTCATATTTACTATTGACTTTCTTATATTTAATAGAGAATATGTAATAGAATTTATTAATTCACTTATTTGACGAAGGAGGGAAGTCGAAAGTCTATTTCGATTATGAAAAGAAAGTTTAAGAAGCTTAGGATTTTGTATTTTTGGTTGCTAACCTAACTGTCCTAAAAGATCCCTCATAAAAATATCACCACAATTGAATGGTGAATGTGTCAAAATTGTCCTATTAGATCCCGATAAAATATGACAACAGGTGAATTCAAAACTATCCTAGTAGATTCATGATAAAATTTATGACCACAGCTGTAAAAGGAAATAATAGTCGTTCAATATCACCACAAAAGTGAACATTAACTATATGATATATGCGTGTGAGATATCTGCAGAGGCGAATGGTAGATGTGCATGTGAATAGTGCAAAGGGATATGAACAATTTTGGGATCGTGAGCAGTGGTTTGTCTATGAATAATGTTTTTTTCTCAGTCAAGGAGAATCGAACTAAAAGCCCCCAACAAGCCTAATGTTTAATAAGGAAGATTAAAAAATTTTATTCTTGGTTCAAATTTAATATTTCTTATTTCTTAAAAAAAAAATTAACAAAATTATTAATTAATTGTTAACATTACATGTAATGTACTAAATAGATTATTGTTGCTGCATATGTGACACTAAATAGATCATTGGTGCTTTTAAGTTTCAATAAACTTGTCGACATACTACTGTCACTCATATAAAAAAAAAAACTGAAAAAAAAAATTCTAAATTTTTTTTTGAGTCAGTTAAGTGTAGTAATTAACTTTAATTGTTTATATTAATTATTATTTAACATTGTTAAATTATATTTTAAAATATGATATTTTTATTTTCTCTTAAATATTTTATTTGATGAAGTTTGATAGGTTGTGGTGTTATAATAAGTGCCCGTTTAATAATGCTAATTAACCCTATATAATTATTAATTAAAAAATATAATTATTTATTTATGTGTTGAACTATTAATTTTGTAAAAATCTTATCAAATTTAATTAGTATTAGAGGTAATTTTTAAATTAGTGCATAATTACATACTAACCAATATATTAACTTATATTAATATTTTTTCTTTATAAATCCAAAACAATAACTTTAGTTGTATATGAGCAATGATTTTAAGTAAAAAAAAAAAAAAAAAAAAACATACACACAACTTGAATAAGAAGAAATTAATTATTTCACTCAGTAGACCCTTAATTGTTTTATTGTTAGCAGTTAGTTTAAATTAATCTATCATTAATTAATACCATCGTACTCTAAATTTTTTTTATTTGACGCGACGGGAAAGATTGTTTAAAGAATGGAGAATGTGCACGCGCAATAATTTTGTTGTTATTAATTTATTTTTAATCTTCTAGTTTAATAGATAATTTTTTTTTGGGTTTAAAATTCAAATTATGCTTATACGGAAGAAGTTTAGGTTTATTTTCTTGTAATAATTTTTTTTTAATTTTCAAAAAACCAAAATTAACAAGAAAATGTATGTTTGGATATTTTGGAAACATTAAGATATATTTTGTAATATTACCATATTTTTCAAACTTCAAGGTGTCCCAGTAGAATTCTGCCCCTGCCGTATTAAATCTGTTTCCTGCTTTTTCAGTCCCTCCGAAACCAAAACCCAGATGTCTTGCATACTGCTAAGGATGCAAAACACAAGATTTTATTCCAAATGCCTTCAATCAGATGTTGAAATCTTGACGTCTGCGCCAAACCCAGGTTGGATTATAACTCAAATATCATATTAGGTTTGAAATAACGACAAAATTTATTTTTATTTATTTTTAATTTCATTTGCTCTGGTGACATTTCTGTGCAGAGCTTCGTGTTTTTGCGAGGAGAAAGAGACAAAAAACGACTCTGGAAGTGTCAAATGATGAGTCAAAGCGTGAACCCAACGAACAGAAAGTAAATTCCTTTTTTCTTTTTATCAAATTTTAATGTGGTTTTGCTTGGTTTTGGTTCTTATCTTGTGCTGCAATTTCTGGGTACATATGCTTTTATTTTTAACAGCTTTATTAATGAATGCTTGTTGAACTTCAAGTTGCAATCATTCATTCACTTTGCTGATATTATTTTGGAGTTCTACTGAGAGTTTCTTCAATCTTATTAGGTTGTGAATGTTGTTAATAGTGGTTCAAATTTTTACGTTACTAGGAATTGAATGTTTAATGGTTCTTTAGTATGGATGAGTCTTAATATTTCTTAAATTTGGCTGTTTCAAGTTAGGTATATCTTGTTTGTACTTCTTTAATTCGATATTCATTCTACCAGTGCCACATATAGTGACATAAATTTGGACAAATGTCATCATTTAATCTGCTTTGAACAATTGGGAATCATGTTCCTTATGTGCTAATGTTCTATCGTGATTGGCCTATATAACTTCTGTGAGAATAAGGTAACATGCCAGGCCATGTTCAATGACTTGTAGTAGTTGCTCTTGGATAGGAGTCAAGTACATAAATTCTAGGGTGCTAGATAGACTGGTTGGGGATCTAAAAGAATGGGTTTAGGTGGTTAGAAAATTCATGATAATATACAATTGTTCAATCATTTACCTTGTTAGATTGTGGAAAAAGGCATAATAGTATATTGAGTTATAATCCTAGAAACTCAAATTATAGGAAAGAGCCCAACACAATATTAAAACTCCTTGCCACTCAAATTTATGTTTGAATTTAATTAATGGACTTTACGTAGATCCAAACTTACAAAAACACAAATGCACAAATCCACACTCTGTTTTGTTTTAAAATTTTTATATAATAGGAAATTGAATTGAAGAATTTTTGGTTGACCTAACTGTGAAACCATGCCAGGTAACTATTAATTGAAAAGCTTATGCTGATATGATGCACTCCAGCAATAGGATTTGACCTTCGAGGGATAAGAGATATAGAGCTAAAGAGAGAGCTAAAGAGGGAGCCAAAAAGGATCTTTTGTTTATAATTTTACAGAGTCACGAAAGTTATTAGTTTCGTTGCTTAGACTGAATGATAAAATGGAGGAGAAGTTCCTAGATTTATGGAGATACAAAACAACATATTACATATAGGTTATCATGCTCGCATATCAACCTTTAAGCTGTCAGAGTTTACTAGTTAAAAAATTTCTCTTCCCTTATCCCACCCTATGCGTTGAGTTGATTTGTACATATAAAAGATTTCTTGTCTTAAGTGATGTCAACTTTTTACAGCATAGTGTGTATTTTATAAATAAATTCTTATTCTAGTTTATAGGCTAATAGAGTTTTGTAATTCATGAATATAAATGACTTTTCATGGTGAATGTAGTAAGTAGTTCAAGGGAGCTATTAAATCCTTTTTCCCATTCAACTAGGAACTATCATGTGTTAAAGTGTCTTTCTTAAGATACATTGTTAACTTTGTTGAGAGTAAAACTGAATTCAAATTCAATATATGCACATTCTGATCATTTTTAGGGGTGCACATGTTATATGTTTGGCAGTGCTTATATTAGGCCAGCATCATGTTTTAGAAACAATTTGTTAAAACCCGTCCATCGTGCAAGAAAACCCCAAAATAAAGAATGAGCCCTATACAAAGGATTTAAACTTGAGTTTTGGCTACCCCATTATTTTTGGAAAATTTCTAAAACTTTTAGGTTTACTATTAGATGTTAATTTAGACATCAAACATAGAGGAAGCTGGTTTTGAATTCAACTTCAGTAATTGTGTCAATTCCTTGATAGTTACCAATTAACTTAGAAGCTATAATATAAGCGATCAATTCTTTTGTGAAAGTGATAAAAGATAGTTAAAAGGTTGAAGATAAAAATTCTTACAACAATACTGTAAATGTTTTTTCAAAGTAACATTAGGAAGATGCATGGCATGTATCTTCCCAGTCACTAAAGATAGGTGAACAGGGAAATTTCCTACTTTGGCAATGATAAGTATGATAAACCAACTACTTCTAATGGCAAAAAAGTTTTTTCTATAATACAACCAACCCATGTTAGCAATCAAAACAATAGGAAGATGATTTATTCTCCTTTTTGTTTATATCGGCTTCTATCTTTATTCCTTTTTACTTGTATGGAGTTTCATGTTTATCTTGGAGGGAGATACAGGTTTAGCTTTCCTTAGAACTCTTATGATGTTGGTAGTTTGGGGATGTTGGTTGATCTTAATTTCGAGTCCATCTTGAGTTAATATTCGAACACACTTTTGAAGCTTACGCTGACCAACTGGCCTAAAATTTAAAACTTTCCCACCCTTAAGCTTGTTGGACCACTGAGGTCATTAGCCAGCATACCCAAAACTTTGCAATCCTATTAGTGATTAATGCGTAAATCTGAATTGATGCGTAAAATATGAACTGATGTTTGGAAACTTGTTAAACAGTAAGCTTTTGCATGATAATTGATGAAGAATAGTTAATGTCATGATTATCTTTTTCTCTTTTTCTGGATACAGCCAAGTGGCCTGCCCGACATAGAAGAATTTGCGTACAAAAAGGCTAATGGACCAGCCTTGTCAAGTAAGATCTCTGGTCACAATACTTTCTTTGTTTATGACATCTTGAGATATTGTACAAAGTAGATTGTTGCTTTGATTATGTTTGTATAGGAAAAGGCCATTCCTGGTGCTGATCCCATTTAAGCAAGCTCTTGGGATGGTTGTTTTGATATGGGATTACCATTTAACATCTGATTCTGATAATGTAGCCTCCAAAAAGTCCAATGTCTCACATTCATTTATAGTTTACTAAAGGATGGTTCTACTTGGAGAATTTCTTACTGGCAACTCTAGTCCTATGCCCTACTCTAATTACCTTAACCATAGCTTCTGTTGCCCTAGCAAAAAACTACAATAGGGGTTTATACTTTTGCATCAGTACCAGAATCAATAGCTATATCTCTCAAACCTAGCAATAAGAAGTTTGGTCCAACCAGCAACTGTCTTTGTAATATGGTGTCCACGTGTTTTGCTGTAGGAGGTGCACTGTCTAGTGAATACTGGGCAGCTTAAACAAACTGTTCATGCATTTGAATTTCGGATACATTGGTTGATGCCTCGTGCATCTAAGCTTTTTTGGGTTAATGTTGGGGAAGGTCATGTATTTGTGTAGCTTGGAAGATAGCCCCTTTGTTCTTATCACGGTGCATTTGGAATGTAACAGTAAGGCCTTTGTAGGGAAGGAAATATCAACATATATTCTGAGTGTTGATTTAGAAGACATTGTTCTCTTGGTCTCAGTCTCTAAACGTTCCCTCTTTTACTCTCTCTCTCTCTCTCTCTCTCTTTTCTTGATGTTTTATACTTTAATTTTGCGTAGAGGTGATCCTTTAGTTAAACTTGTGTACATGAGTTTCCCGTCTATTTTTTTGATGATAGCCAGAAGTTAGAACCTTTTTCCTTTTGGTGATAGGAACTTAAATAGTGATCAAATAGTATATATCTGGAGACCCTGAAAGATTGTATTGTAAAGACCAAAATATTCCTGTTATGAAATAATGCATCTGTAAATAATCCATTATCTTGCTATTATACTAAAACAACAACAATCAGTTAGTTTATCTAAAGCAACAGACCAGACAAAGCTCCTCGCTGAGGTGCATGAACATGTTAGTAACTCTGTCAGGGAAACTCCGCCTTTGATCCTCCTTTTTAACACGGTTCAACAAGATTCAATTTCTGACTTGTCCTTTAGACTTTCAGACAACATTAAACCTGCTAGAGATTGAATACTATTGTTCACTTTTACATGTTGGCCTAATCTTCTGGGTTGGGTGGTAAATTAACATTGCTGATAACTTGATTCATTTGGAAAGTTCGTTAACTGAATATAGTCTTAATAGAGTCCATGTTGTTTCAGACCCAGAGTGAGGTGCAGACCCACTCATGGGCATAGGCATGCATGAATTTTTACATACACGTATATATTCCTTACTGCTTTAGGAATGGAATTTTTTTCTCATATCAGTGATTTTGCAGGAAAGTCCAAAGCCACTCCAGATGCACCTGTGGGAACTGAAGTTGCCTCTCTAATTGGGGAAAGAGGTAAATGCAGACGTATATGCTTTCAAGTTGTGTACTGAAGTTGCTTCGTTTTTTTTTTTGGTTTTTTTTTCTCTAGCCTCTTTCAGACATCCCAATGATGATTAATTCAGAAACCCCCAAGACAAAAGCATTAAATTCTGAAAAACGGAATCATGGAATGATTCGTCCTCAATAAATTAGTTGTGTTACTCTTTTCTGTGGGATTCTAATTTTGACAACTTAGAAATTTTAGTTTCTGTGGCTCTCTTCAAGTCACCTTTAACCAAGGGCTAGATCACTTTTTATAATCGGAGTATTAGTTCTTTAAAGTTATGAATAGATCTTTTTGCGGAGATGGAAGTGTCATTACTGCAGTTTCTGCACGTTTGCTGTAATTTGGCAATACAGGCGAGTTAATGTAGAGTTATTAGGTTGCTTTATTAGGTTGTTATTTGTTCCTTTACTTGATTTTATTTGTGAAGTGAAGCATATGTATATTTTTAAAGATTTCAATTAATGAAACACATTGAAATTGTTTTCTTATCAAAGGCATTGATGCTTTGCTCTCTCCTTCCCCTGCTTTCTTATAGCACTTTTTTTGTCCTTGTTCTTTTTAATCCTATTCTTCTTCTTAATCATTATTCACCATAAACACCATTACCAAATTCAATTTCTATTCTATAAATTCTTAAACATTTTACCTAAAAGCCCGCCTGGTTTATTTTTGATTTAATGGGTGTTTCTATTTGTTAGAAGTCTAATTGATGCACTTAACTTTCTGTAGGTGTACCACCTGCCAATTGGGAAAGAGTTCTTGAGGGAATTCGCAAAATGAGGGCTACAGAAGATGCACCAGTAGACTCTATGGGATGTGAGAAAGCTGGCAGTTCTCTTCCTCCTAAGGTACATTCATCATATATCTGTTATTGGATAAAAAAGTGGGAAGAACAAATGAATTTACCTCAAATTATTCATCGCATCAGTTTTGGATGCTATTTCTTACGTGAATTTGGTAAGTTACCACTTGTCCACGAAATCTTCAGGTTATATTTGAAGGTCCAAATGGTAGTATCAACAGATTTGGCCCAAAATCTTAAGGTAGTTCTTAAGCAGAGTGCATTACATGCAAGACTAAATTTATCAACAGATTTGTCTTGTAGATCAAGCTTAAATAGAAACAGAATGCAAATATAATATAAATGCAATCATGTGGGGGAATTCGGATATAAGACCTCTTGATAGTATTGGTGTTAGGTTAAGTTGTCACTTGACCAAAAAACTTAAGGTTATAGTTAAGGGGTCAAATAAGCTCTGACGAATTTGCATTTCATTTGATTTTGTTTTTGTTAGTCTAAGTCCACTTCCTACTATACACCTTAGGGAACACTCCGAAATCATTCTCCTGTCTTGTTATGTGCATAATAGAACTGAAAGGGTGATGGTAGCAAGTCATAAAGTCGTATACTTTTTCTTTTTGTTGTCACCTCAACATGATTTTGATCTGCGTTCTTGACAACCGCACTGCGTAGAAATCAGAGTTATTAGGTTCCCTCCAAATATACTGCTGTTTACTTACCTAATATTTCTTAAAATCAGTCTTTCTTGTTATTCTATAATGGATGTTTCTTATATATTGTGAGTTTTATTAAACATTAGGGCTGTAGTTAATATGTCATAGAATATTTAGTGCAGCTGTTGCAATTTAATGACACTCAGTTTTTTCAAGTCAATTGCAACTGAAAAGCAGTTAAAATAAATAGATGTAAAAGGTTGCCTAACTAATAAAGCCGAGCAAAGTAATGCATGGGAATAGTGCTCATACCTACTGCTTAGCTATGGATATCGAGGAAGTCTCAAAATATATAGTCATGCATATTACATCCTTGCCTTTACAAATATTAAATGAATTATGTCATGTTCTAATCACAAATTGGGAGTATGATATAAAGCTTTTTGGTTGATTCCTAATAGCCAGTTCGTTGTCGTTGTACCTTCTGTATAACGTAGAGCCTCAGCATAGCTGAATTTACATTTCTTTTTTATTTTTTCAGGAGAGAAGGTTTGCAGTGTTGGTATCCTCCCTTCTATCAAGCCAAACCAAGGATAATGTTACTCATGGCAAGTTCTTGTGCTTTTGTTTCCTGTATTTTTTATTTTTATTTTTATTTTTATTTTTTTGTTGAGATTATTTTTATGTGGCATGCTTTTCTTAATCTTGCCATTGGCTATTTGTATTGCTGGTGTTGTATAGGCAGTAATCATAATATTATAGGAAATGATTGGGAGAAAAATATTGGCTATTTGTATTCAAATTGATCATTTATGCTTTTAATACTGGTTGTCATTTAATTCCTCTTGGGAGTGCAGGAGCAATACAGCGACTCCTTCAAAATGATCTGCTTACTGCTGAAGCCATTGATAAAGCTGATGAAGCAACCATCAAAGACTTGATTTACCCGGTATATTTTCTCAGGATCCAATTGGAAAAAGAAAAGAAAAAAAAGAACTGTAAAAGTGTCCTCATCTGACATGTGTCGAACTCTATGAGAGAGCTAAGGATGACTAGTCTGACAGAAACTTAACATCACAACATTAATTTTCTTTTTTTTCCCCCTTAATTTTAATGATAGTTACACCAGTTTACTATATCAGTTTGTGAATTTTTACCGCTCCTGCTTCCAACAGGTTGGATTTTATACAAGAAAGGCTAGTAATATGAAGAAAATTGCTAAAATTTGTCTCATGAAGTATGATGGGGACATACCTAGCTCATTAGAGGAGTTGCTCTTGCTTCCCGGAATAGGTCCTAAGATGGCTCATTTGGTAGGGTTAGTTACATTTTGTTTAAATCAGAATGTCAACTTATTTGCTTAAATGTTTGCTCCTCAAAAGCACTCTGATTTTATGGTGCTTTTAGGTCATGAATGTTGGATGGAATAATGTTCAAGGGATATGCGTTGATACTCATGTGCACCGTATATGCAATCGCCTTGGATGGGTATCCCAGCCAGGCAGAAAACAGGTAATTCTTTTTTATATCTTCCCAACGGCACTATATGAACTACATATCATCACTTGTTTGAAAATTTTGGTCCTCATTTTAAAACTTTGCTCTTCAAAATGATTCAGTTATGAAACTGAACTTTAGTTAGTTCTGATTTTTTGTATATTTTACCTATCTTTAGCAGAACCAATGTCCAAGGTTGAATCAAATATTAGTAATTATGTGTTGCACATTGGCTTTTCTGGGCTATATTATGTAAATATTATTCTGGATGAACTGTCTATATTTTTCTGATTTAATAAGATGAATATTGGCTTTTGTTATAGACTATTCTAGTTTGGTTTAATCTTATATCCCTTCTTCCAGAGATTGTTGAGGAATTTTAATATCATAATATATATACATATTTCAATTATTTTCTGAATTTATTTTTATATTTAAAAAAAAAAAAAAGATAATTGATGTATATCTTCTGGAAGGGTAGGTCATGATTTTTATCCTCTACCTTATTTTCTTCTAATTATTCACTTCTACCATGTTAATATGCTTGAACCGGTCCTGTTCATCTCATCGAATATATGTCTACCTCATAATCCATTGGTTTTCTTCATGCCCCGTTTGTTTTATTGACTTTCCCTTTTGTATTCAGCTAGTAGCATAACTCATTTGCAAATTTTCTTGTTCTTTGCTAGAAAACTTCATCCCCGGAGGAAACAAGAGAGGCATTGCAACTATGGCTTCCGAAGGATGAATGGGTTCCCATTAACCCACTTTTGGTACGTGTAGATCGTTCATTTGCCGAGCACATGTACCTGCCAAATGATTTAAATATATAACACTCAATCCACACTACATAAATACATATGTAGTATGTTATATATCCATTGATAACACCTACACATTTAGTACGTTTTTACACTTTGACTATGCAAATGTACACATTTAGCACTCTTTCATTTTTCTTCCTTTTAATATTATACAGTCATTTCAATCAATAATACAAACGAGTGAGTGCATTATTAGAACTGAAATTCATTTGCTGGAATTTGCACTTCATACAGGTGGGATTCGGACAAACAATATGTACTCCTCTCAGGCCTCGCTGTGGAATGTGCAGTGTGAGCAAGTTCTGCCCATCTGCATTCAAGGAGACTTCAAGCCCTTCATCAAAGTTGAAAAAGTCTGGTAAGAGGTAGAATTGACTTCGCGGCTTGTTTTACCCTCCCATTTTGCCTTTCATATGCGTTCTTGTTCCCAGGGTGAGGTTCAAATTGTGTTGTTCGACATTGAATCATCAGTAAGCTTTCTGTGCTTTATTTTGGATGCATGGCTTCCCCCTCCATTTTGGTCATAGGATATAGAAGTAATGTGACTTGGAGGGTCTTATTTAGTAGAGCTAGTTGGATATTCTTAAGTTGTATTATATATATATATATATATATATGCCTTTTATTTTGTAATGTGATTACCATTACTGATATTACTAATTATTGATGTATTACAGTTCCAAATATGATAATATATATAATGATTAATGACCCTCAATGTGAAAGTTTTAATCTCGGTTATTACTAACTAAAGCTTCTCATATTACTCTAACCCGTGGTTTTGTAACGATAATAGCAAGTATACAAATTCTATACATGCAAACTAGTTTCTATTATTCTGTTATGTTGTGTCTTATTTACTTTTTGTATGAATATAATTTATATACATAACAACACTATTACTCAAATCACGTATTCATCTTTGTTTTAATTTTAATACGTTTCTACATTTCATATTGCAATCATTTCACTTTTCACTTTTTACTATTAATTATAATTTCATAATCAATTTGTTTCATGTTATACATAATAATCTCAACTCTACATGTAAATAGTTATATAAACAAAAATATTAGCATGTGATCATAAACTTGCACTTGCAACAAAATGATAATAATGAAAAAATTCTTATTCTTATTAGAATATATAACATAACAAATTATATATTATAAATAGTGTAATCAAGAGTGGATGCCCATCGCATTCATGCATACCACTTCATTCTCTCAAAAAAAAAAAAAAAAATTGATTCACTTGTGAGATTACAAAAGAAACTGATATCTACATATATTATACACTTAAAATTAAATTAAATTATTATCATTACTATTATTTTATATACTCTTGTGTTAGCCTTCATTCATGAGCTCCATCTTTAATTATACTGAAATAAAATTTAAATTTTTTTAAAGCAATAGAAAGAAATTGAGTAATGGATTTTGAAGGCTTATTTGCGATAGATACCTCTAAAATTATTAACGTAGGACCCAACTGTTAATTAAGAGGTAATTTTCATCGTAATATTATATTGCAATGGGATACTTTCTAAATTTGTATTCTAATTTTTGCTTATCAAATGACTGACACCAGATTAAAAAAAATAATAAAAATCTGACATAGAGATCTGCATGTCTAGAATGTTCTTGGCAAAAATCAAATCATACATTCAGTTAATAGTTTCAGTTTCCATGCAAAAACATGTCTTGTACAACTGAAATATAAGTAGTCTTACCGGATATTATGGAATGCATTGTTTCTGTCACCATATTCCACTTTATAATACAGCTGTTACAGCAGAATCATCTCACTTTATTGGTACATCTGGAGCTCTAGCAAGTCTGCAATTGCTCCCTCAGTAATCACTCAACTACCCATGGCAAGACTTCTTTTAAACAGGATGGATTAGTGAGACGGAAAATAACGGTCTTGTACATGTAAAACAGATGTAGTTTGACTTAGCATCCACCAGCATAGCCTAAACTCGACAAATCCAATCATTTATTGACTAGCGACAGCCAGAGGAAGCTTGCTCTTGCGCCATAACCAATAGTTAGCCCTCATTGGATCAACGTGCTTCAAAATGTGGCAAATTGCCTGTCCCAAGCCGGAATCCAGTGGTTCCGACTCTGTAGTATGCAAACCATATATGGCTTCTCTGAACTCTTCACTTGGCTGAAAACCATGGCAAAGAAGATCCAAAAGCGTGCTCAGAGCAAAAACATAGTTGCTTTTGGTACTCAAAACCTTCAAACATACTGAGGAGATTCTGGGATTGTTACTCCAAGATTCAAAGTCATCCAAGTAAAGGCCTCGAAGGTATCTCCATGGACTCTCGTTCTCAGGGTTGGCCAAAATGGTTTCAACGGTATAACTTACTTCAGAATCTCTCATAGCTTTTAGTCCTCCAAGTAGTGGAGAGCTACTTACTACAAAGTATCTCTGTGACAAGCAAACGTACAACCATAAATCAAAATCAAAATCAAAATCATAAAAGACAGACCACAAAAGGGGCATATATGCCATAAAGGGCCAAACATTTCTAACAAATTTGGTATATATAGAGAACAGTTGATGACAAGGAAAACTTTGGTAACCACGGACCAAGCATTAAATTACCAATGGAAGTCTCTAACAATGCCAGTTGCTAAATAATTTAAACTGCAGGTGCAAGTTAAACACAATCCAAGTTTGCATACAGTATAAATGCATTACAAGTCTGCCACTTTAAGGGCAAGTTTGGGAGTGCCCTTGGCGCTGGTAAAAAAGCTGCCAGGTAACCAGAAGTGCTTTGTAGAATGATTTTCAAGTATTTAGCTAAAATATATATAAAAATATTTACTAGAGAAGCATCCATAAGGTGCTTAACCAAGAAACAGTGCCAAGTGATTTTTTACAAATGTGCTTTCAATGAGCATTCTCTCAAATGCAACTTTAAAAGCACATCCATATTGTGGTTAAGATATAATGAGCAGATTTCACTGTGAAATTAATACCTGATTCCACGCAGAATTGTTAAATACATCTTCTTCAAGGAGTTTCTGACAATAGTCAAGCTCATCTTCCCACCCTCCTAATGCCTTAAGTACCCACTGCAAAAGAAAAACTACCTTTTAACCCAAAACTTATCATCAAATATAACAGGTGCCAAGTCTACTGATGTTCCAACTACTCAATCAACTAAAGGAATATGAACCGTTAAAAAGAATGCTCAAAAGAGTGAAAGAGACGGCTTATTGTCATATACTTGATGTAACATAAGTGACAGGAGAATACAAACCTGCCTATGAGACCAGGCATGATAATTCTTAGCATCGAGAGCAAGCATCTTCTTGGTGAACTCAAGTTCCTTGTTTGTAGCATCAGTTCCCAATTTCTCAGCAACCCACCGCCTATGATGCCTGAAAACATTTTTCATTATAATGAATATAATGTGGTACCAGATGCAAATGCTATAAATAGAACTCATAAAACTTAGTGCCTCTAAATTGTTGAGCAAATAAAATTAAGTTCCACAGCCCATAAATAATATGCAAAAACCCTATTTTCGCATCTTCTGCACTAGTAAGAGAACCATTTTTTTTCTCTTGATAAACATGTACCACTGATTCATATTACAATTTGCTTCAAGCTACCCAGCTGATGCATTCTTTTTTTTTTTTTTTTCTAATACCCAGAAATCCCTTGACCTTTCCATGTTCACCAACTTCTACACTGAGGACTACTACTGAACCCTACAACCTTTGTGCTTAGGAAACTTGTGAGATATAAATATCTCAAATAGGTGGCCCTGAGGAGATTTGAACCCTTGACCTCTAGGTTGTATCCAAAGATCTTTTACTACTAAACCAACCCCTTGGGGTTTCCCAGCTGACTCCTATTGCCCAATTGACAGAGTGTGTTGTCAAGGGTGCCATGAGCAGGGCATGGTCACACATCAGTTGACAATCATAGTGCTAACCTAAGCCAGCCTAACACATATAAAAAGGTTATGCACATGAATCCAGTAACAATCAGTTGAAAAGATGCATTAATAATTTCCTTAAGATCACGTAGGAAGCATAAATTTTTAACTGCAGCCTGCATTGCTAGTTTCCCCCACCTTGCCCTTAGTAGATGCATCTACAACTTCCAAAATCATGTTCAGCACAACAGTTTCAAACTATGAATATGATGGGCGAAATGTCTGTGACACATAGGTGAGCAGGGTTCAGAAACACATGCACTCTTTACAAGAAAAATCATACATAACATTAGGCATTCAAGCGACTTACTCTACCTCACCCTCATATAAGGCATGATTGAGTACATGTGAGTTTGACCAAAGATATCAACCGAACACAGGCTCAACAAGGATTTCCATGTAAACTAAATCACCGGCAATTTGAGTTTTCCAAATTTTTTAAGTTGCCATCTCCAAAAATCAAGGCTGATCTGAATTTGAATCTATAAAATTCTCTTTTAAACTCTAAATCCTACTAGCTGACAACAAAAACTGGTTAAGAAGCAAATTTACCAGAAAATTCATATATACAAGGCATTTCTCAACTACTAATTAAGAGATGAAACGAAAAAAAATTATGCAAAACTAAATCCAGATTTAAATGACTAAAAAATTTAATTTCCAACAATGATGAATGATTGGAAAAACCTTAAAAAAATGGGCTGCAATAACCTTACACTGAGGGAACACACTTAGGTTGTGACTCCATCTAGAATGGGTAATAAATATTGAAAAGCTAAGATATATTCATATTAGCAAGTGAAGTGTATAGAGATATAAAGAAAAAAGCCCAGGAAATACATTTTTTAGTGCCTAAGAAACATGTACCCAGGGCATAGCAACATGTGCAAAGAGTACTAAGTTATCAGATAGCTGCCCTACCCAAAACAAAATTACATTACCCCAACTGGGTAATTTTTCAGACTCTCATCATCAAACCCAGGATAGTAATTCCAAGTAAGATGGATGCATACTTAGGTAACAGTTCAGGCATATAAATGTAGACATGAAGATGCAAGGCAGACACAAACATACATATGTTCTATCATAAAAACATATGGATAATCAGGGTACTAAAGTCATAGGGTTACTATAACTAGGTCAAGGACTTCTATTGTTACTAGCCCTGGAAATGAAGTCCAGTTCATGATTTAGATTTTATAAATTTCAATTAGTTTCAATAGAAATGACATCACACTCAGGTTCAAACTTTTTAATTCACCATCGTAATATTTCATTGTTATTTACTATATATATATATATATATCAACATGAATTAGGAAGAATGAATGCAACTGCATGCAGATGTATTAATACTGTGCCTCACCATATCTGATAATTTTTGGGGTTACTCTTTGCAATGCGTCCAACATAATTAAGTTCATCATGCAAGTCGGCATCAAGGGCCTCAAGTATTTGACGTCTGAAATGCCATACCTACAAGGAAGAGAAGAAAAAATGGGTCTTGCTCCTTTGACGAGGCTTAATCACAAACTATAGGGTCATTAATAACTTCATCGAAAAACCAAAAAGATCCCAAATTCCGCACATGAAAATCTTCAGTCAGTTCGGTTCCCTATTTTCAAAAACAAAGTTCCCTGTCCAAAAAAGTATTTTCTGGTTTATGAAAAAACAAAAACCCCATTCAACAAACTTTTCTACAAACCATGTTTCCTGTGTTTTCAACAGCATTGTCAAAAAATTTGTAATTATGTCTTCCCAAAACATAAGCCATTTAGAAAGACAGAGTTGTAGAACAAATTACTCACCAGAAAACAACACCAAAAAAAAAAAAATTAAATTACTATTCTTGAAAATCAACTTTTGATTACAGAAAACACTGCCAATCATCCCCAAATATCCAGATCACCTAAGTTCCAAAAACACTTCAATAACACAAGCTGACCCGAGTAAGCTACATTTACACAAACAAAATCAAGAATTTACATAAATCAACAAACAAAATCAGAACTTTTACACATCTAACACTCCAACTAAACAAACAAACACAACCCAATTCCCAAGAATCATCGATTTATATATCTTCATAGCGTAAGAAAAACAAAGGGGCTTGATCAGTTACAGTATAGTTGCCGGGATTAAGCAAGATGGCTTCTTTGGTGAGTTGAAGGGCTCGAGGAGATCGCTCATCGGCGCGATAGACGGCGCGGAAGTAGTCCATGGTTTCTCTGAAGTCTTCCTTGTATGCGATCGGAACCACCGGATTCGGGCCGTCGTTTTGTGGGATTGGAGTCACATCAGACCACTCGGGTCTCCGGCTGAACGGCAATCGATCCGGCTGCCGCTCTTCTTCTCCATCGTAGTCCATTATCTGGCGTCGCTTTGCAATCTGGGGCGCTTGTTTGATTGACTGACCCTAGATCAGTTTAGACGATTGATTTGTCGTTTGAGCGGTGGTATTAATGGGCAATGATACCGTACAAGTACAGTCACTGTGCTACCAAATTTTCATTAAATAGATTTTAGGTGGTCTTTCTTTATTATTATTTTTATGTGAAATTTAAGTGCATTTTTCGTTATTATTTTTATTTTTGTTTTATAAATTTTAGATATAAAATAATTTTTTTTTATTTTATTAAAATTAAATTCATAAAATAAAAAATATAAATTTTATATTTATAACTTAAAATTATAAAATAATTTAAATAATAAATTATAAATTAAAAAAAATGAATTTGTATGCTCACAATCTCTCACTCTTTGATTTCACCGCCTTCTCTGATCTCGGTATTTTTTATCACCACCGTACATTATCATCGTCGATTTCCCTCTATGATGTTTTAATCATCTCTCACACCACGTATACATTTTCAAACCAATTGACAAAGCCAGGTCCTCCCTAAAAAATGTCTCACATTAACTCAAACCAAACTTTAAACGGGCCGTATATGAAACAGCACTATAGCAAATCCCACTAACAAGTAAAAATGACGATTCCACCTTCGCAGCACTCTGATAACGACCGAAGCAGCAGTGAATTGCGTGCATTGGATTATAATTTGACAGCTCTATGCGATCACATCCATATGGAGGGCTTTAATTTCCATTCGTTCTCCGATATCGTTATTCATGCCATGTCCACCTATCACCTCCATCGCTTAATCCTTTCTTGACCTTCAAGTTATATAATCTTCATTGTATTTAAAATTTTCATTTTGGTTGTGTTTGTGCTTGTGCTTGTTTTGGATTGCAGGATGACGTTTTTGGTTTAGAATTTATGTGCAATATGCACGTATTTCATTATATTGGAGCCGGGGACTTCGAATTTCTTAGCTTACCAGGTTGAAAATGTTTTTGGTTACCTTTTTGGGACTTTACTTCCTACTTCTTTATTTGCTGAAAGCATGTCTAGCTATAATTTCAAGTATTTGCATAGCATCAAGACTGCAGCATACATGGGGAACGAGTAAGGAATGCTTGTTGGGGCTACCTTTGTCAAAGTGGTGCAGTGGAATTGAAAAAGGTAAAAATGCAACATCTAACTGCTTTGTTTTACATCTTCTATCTATGTTTGATACCCTTATTATATGTGTTGTCCTTCAACTACACATTAGTTGGTCCTCGACAATTTTCATAATATAATTTTTAGAATATTTTATAATATAATATCGAACGTGTTTTTATATTTGAAATACAATAATTGAAAAATATTATTTTTATTTTTATTTTATAAAAATATTAATTTAAAAACAATACTAGACACGCCCTAAATGACTCTAAATTCTAAATAAATCTGAATATAAATATAGTTAACATATTTATTTTTTATTTAGTATTTTATAAAATTTAAATTGATATCAATGTATGAATCTAAACGACCTACTATTTTTTTTCTTAATATATAAATAAAAGTGTTAAATTATTTATAAATTGAAAAAAATCCTTATAAATGATTTATAAATAATAAAATGTCTTACCAAAATAAATAAATAATAATTCATATACATTTTAACTTAAACCGTGATTTTTATAGCAGCTTACAATGTTGTATGAAAAAAAAAAAATTAATTCATATACATTTTTTCTTTATTTTAGAGAAAATGCTGATATGAAAAGTAGTATATATTAAGTTTCAATCATGCAAACTACAAAACACACATTTAATTGGTGCATATTACTGTCAATATAATTAGCATATTTCAATGTCTATGCTTTGTATGCATCCTCAATAAGCATATTTATTTTTTATCTGGTGACATATTACTGCCAATATAGTTAATATATGTATTTTATCAAGTTCTATTTGTATTGTGTAAAAAAAAAAGTCGGTTTGAAGCCGACTCATTTAATAATCTTATTAAAAATGAAAATGTTAATTAAGCATAGTTATTAAACGGTTAAATGGGTTATAATCCTGTCACTCATTTAATATCTTTTTATTTATATTTTAATATTTTTTATAATATTTATAATAATTTTTTTTAAAAACTAATCAATTTTATTTTAAATATAATTAAATACTTTTTAAAAATAGACAAATATAACTACAATTTTTTTAAAATAAAAAATTATAAAATAAATTTATTAAATCATAAATGAGTTAACACAATATAATTATTCGAATAATTAATCGTATTATAAACGAATTCACGTATTGAGAACTTTAAACTTTAACTCGACACTGTTATTAATCGTATCGTGTCGTGTCACTCGTTTAATTATTGTGTCATCTTATCTTAATTCAAATTTATAAATTTTATATTATATTAGTATTGAGTTTTTGAGTTATATCAAAAATTGTCAACCCTAGTTATCACTATTCACATTTCTATTAATTTAAATGCCTAGTTTTGCTCACTTAATTAACTCTCTAGTCTCTCGTTTTTTACGGTACTCATTGACCAAAATTCACCATAGGACGATTGTATCTTCATAAAGACCCATGTCATAATTTTCTAAAGGAATTGTCTTTCGGTGATGTTGCATCTAATTACATGCAGTGCAGGGAACTGGAGGGCATTGAAGTCAAGTTCACGCGAGTTTGAGTGTTTCACCTGAGCTTTTCGGGTTACTTTACAAAGTCGGTTTTTACGGGAATTTTACCTGTAATGTTTATGGAAAATGATGCTGGTTACTTTAGTTACTTTGTTTGATGAATTTTAATATTTTTTTTTTACCTTAGATTCAAAATTCAAAAATATTTCTGATCTAAAAATAAAATTATTTCTAATTTATTTTAAAATTTAATTTTTTTAAAAAAATTATAGGATTTGTTATTGTACACTAAACTCTATTGTAAAATATTGAGCACCCAAGAAAAAAAAATTCAAATCAATAACACTGATTAAACTATGAGTTTAAATCAAATCGGTTAAAATCTATCCACCCTTATGAATGTTTATGAAAAATATATAACTAGTTACAGTAGTAATTATTATATAATATAACAAAAAAAAACATATTTAATAAAATTCGCACTTATTTTACTTTTTACACCCAATTTTTCATAGTTATAATATAAATATAATTTATTATTTTTGTTGACTTTTAACTTCCATTCATTATAATTTTTTTATTATATATATTGAATTTTAAGAACGTCCTATTAAATATAAATTTTTTTAATTATATTTTAATTGTTAATAGTTTTTTTTTTAATAAATTCATAAGAGTTTTGAATTGTTGAAGAAAATAACCGTTATGTATTTACTGGGAGTAGAAAAATTTAGAAAATTAATAGTGTATTTTAATTGCAATTTTGTGAATAATAAAAATACCATTGACATGAGATTTGAATTAAAAAAATACTCAAAATTTAACGAAGATGGGAGACTATAAAATTTTATGAACAATAAAAATAGTATATATTTGAGATTTGAATAATAATAATAATAAAAACAAACAAACACTTGAGTAAATACTTTAGATATGGATTTGAATAATAATAATAATAAATAAATAAAAATTTGAGTTTAATCGAGAAGGGAGACCATTAGGATTATAAGAAATAGTTTAATATATTTAT
The DNA here is from genome assembly GCA_035584115.1 of Cedrela odorata. Classification (NCBI taxonomy): domain Eukaryota; kingdom Viridiplantae; phylum Streptophyta; class Magnoliopsida; order Sapindales; family Meliaceae; genus Cedrela; species Cedrela odorata. Next base: position 57,350 of record JAXCLQ010000007.1, on the reverse strand, counting down.
AAGGAAAGATATTGAAAATGAATTTAAGAAATTTTTTGAGGGATTGCAATAGCATCACTCAATAATTAAATTTGAGTTACTATTTTTTGTTATATATATATATATATATATGGTTTAAAATTCAATAATTAGTGCAATTAATATTTGAATAAAAATTAATCTACATTTATTTAAATATTAAAATTAGTAATATAATAACTCTATGTTAAGAATATACTTAAGAATTTATTAATATATAATATGAATAAAATAAAAATAAATAAATATTTAATATTTATCAATTTGAGTTTTTACTAATTTAAAATCAGTTTAAGATGGATGAAATCTTAAGTCGTTTATATACATAATTTCACAAATTCAGTATTACACACCCAACATAGAATAATTTTATTCATAATGCATTGCAATCAAATCCAATTCAATGTCAGGAAAATAATGGAGCCTAATGCAGTGTACCAAGTACACAAATAAGTGTTAAGTGAAGGATGATACAATTTATTTTAGGTTTTGTTTGATATTGTTATGATTTTATTGTGTTTTAAAAGTAATATATATATATATATATATAGTTATGGTTTAAAATGTATAACACCTCGATATCAAATGAAATCTTACTCTTTCTAAAATATAATAATTTACAGTAAAATTACAAGTAATAACTGAATATAAAATAAAAATAAAAATAAAAATAATTTAATTTAAAAAGTATTATAATAATTATAATAAAAAAAAAATTGGATAAGTCACGTAGGTTGACAAACAATTTTGAATCAACGGGTCTTCTTCGTGAGTATATATTAAATTAGTGAAACTAAAGTATTATTTTAATCAAGCTTTAACGATGCATATTTTAATTTTATAGTTAAAGATGATTACTTATGTCTCCTATTAAAATTTTATTATATTTTAGTTTATAATAATTATTATTTTTTTGTACAAACAAATATATTGTTAATAAATAAAAACAATTATTTTAGAGTTACACAATTATGCATTTTATTGGGGATATGACAAAATTAGTTGATATAAAAGAAATTTTATAAGGATTAAATTGTACCTTACTCCATTAATTACTTCAAGTATTTAGCATTTGAGCTTAGCTTTATTCCAAGCAGTAGCGGATAACATAACATTTATCAAGATAAATCTGCTAGTGTCCAAAATCTAAAATAAAAACATCCCTTTGATACGTTTGAATATCTTGGTCGTGCGGATCTCAAACTCAACCTGTAAAAGTAATTAACTTTCATCATCGTCTTCAACTTCCAGCCAACTACTCGAAACTGGAATTTGACCTCTGTGTGTACTCAGCTACAAGTTGTGCGAAAGATGATGACTTGTTCTCTAGCAACTTCGTTGGAGAATCATATTCCTCAATAAGCCCTATACCAGAAGATAAAAAAAATCATTCAGTAAAACTTAAACAATGATCGATGGAATATATATTAAATTATACTCATCGACATATATACTGACCATGACTTAGAAGCAGAACCATGTCACTATCCATAACAGAAGTTATCCGATGTGCAATGGTGATAACCGTGCAGTCCGAAAAGTGTTGCCCAAGAGTTTGCTGAATCAGATTATCAGTAGCAGTGTCAACAGATGCTGTAGCTTCATCAAGCACCAACACCTTACTTTTCTTGAGTAGCACACGCCCAAGACATACTAGCTGTCGCTGGCCCATGCTCCAATTTTCTCCGTTCTCGGTTACTGCATTAATTATCCATATATTTACCAAAGATAATTAATTAAGTTTACGCAAAAACATTCCAAAGATCATAGAAGAAAAGTCGTCAGACCTCTTGAATCTAGCTTTCCTTCCTTCTTCCTAACTTCATCTCCTAGTTGGCACTTATCCAAAGCCTAAAAGCATTAAATATATATATATATATATATGTTAGCAAATTACCCAATCTTCAATTAGCAAGCCAGAAAAAAAAAAAAACAGCCCAGTTGGATTTAGGAAGAATAATGAGATTTCTATAATCAAATTAATATGAGTTAACCCACCTCCCAAATTTCCTCATCTGCATATTCTTGAAGAGGATCCAGATTGTTTCGTACTGTCCCTTCAAACATGGTTGGATCCTGAGGAATGATGCTCAGTCTTGATCGTAAATCATGCAGTCCAATTTGTGAGATATCAACGCCATCAATCATAATCTGACCAGCTGCAGGTTCAACAATTCGGAACAGGGTCTGAATGAGAGTTGATTTACCACAGCCTGTTCTCCCTACTATACCAGTTTTCATTCCTCCTGGGAAAATGCATGTGAGACCTCGCAACACAAGTGGCATGTGGGGGGCATAACGGACCTACATCACAATTGTACGTGATCATCAATTATGAAAATACAAGACAAAAGCCCTATACAATACTAGTAAACTTACCTTCAGACAACGGATGTCAACTTCTCCATGTGATGGCCAAGAATGGTCAGGCCGACTAGTTTCCATCACAAGAGGGGGCTCACTTCGAATACCCGTGTACTGAAGTATTCTCTCAACTGATATAATTTTGTTCTCCAGGCTGCAAAGGTTCCATATAACCGAAGCTTGTAGTGTATTTAGATTGAGTCCATATATTACAGCTAAGCCTGCAATTGCTGTAGAAAAGAAAAAAAAATGTTTGTTTCACTCTCCTTCAATACTTACTGTTAATAGCAATACGGAGAATGAATGATACATACATCGGTTGACTAATTACCTGGATCAATAGCTCCTTTTGGTATAGAGATTAATATAACCAAAGACAAGGCAAATGTGATAGAAGACATCATATCCAGGCGAAAGCACAGCCATTCATTTGCACCAGTGATATGGAATTTGGGCCGACCATATCCATCAATCAGTTTCATATTTGTGTCTCGAAACCTTGATTCTTGACCAAAGCACCTGATAGTTGTTGACCCCAAAATGGTTTCGGCAAAATGTTGTATCACCGGTGTTTTGCATACTCCAACCAACCGCGAGAGTTCTCGTGCTGAAGGTATGTAATATTGCTGAATAATTGTAAAATCGTAAGAAATCTTCTTCCCAACAAGTGTAAACTATACATTAATATATTGAATGTCGGAATGAGTGTGAGACTGAACACATATAATTACAATGTATTAACATTTCTAGCTAACTTTTTTGAAAATTTGTAATTTTGAGAAATGAGGCAATAAAGAAATGACTATAGACACTTTAGGCGAACAAATAACTCTGTTTTACAGTTTTGTAACACAATTTTGTAACTATATAGGCAGTCGTATGATATAAGCTATTGTCCGATTTCAGAATTTATTTATACACGTACTGAAATCTCAGGATCATTCATTGCTTAAGGTCTGCATTATATTTAGTTATCCATGGTATTTGCCGGCAAAAACATGTTTGATAGAAGCCTCAGATAACATGAGAGTGATTAATAAAGATATATTTACAAGAAGAGTTTATGTCACTTTGATAGTCTAAAATAAACTATCTTGCATATTACAATAATCAGCAAAATTCTTACAAAATTTGGTTGAGGAAGCTCACTTCCCATGCGAAAAGGTTTTGCAACTACTAGTCATTATGAGCAGTTGGCATTTGATGCATAATCTAGAGCATCTAATATTTGCTAAAAAAATTGAAAAAAACTTGAAACAAATTAAACAGGGTAGCAAAGAGCACAAGGATTACCCGATACCAGAAGGAGATAGCAATCACGGGGATAAAAACTATAAAAACCTGCCATGCTGCCTGAGACATCACAATGATGGTTCCCAGAAGCTGGATCATTGGGAAGGCTACAGCCCCAAATTGAAATGGAATAGTCATATCAACGAGACTTTGGTCAGCAGAAGCCTATGGAGCAAAAGCAGATCAAATAAGCAATTACCCTTTTGTTATTATTTTGGTTCTCAGAAAAATTAAGAGACAAAAATAAAGGAAAATGCTAATTTATAGCTAACATAAATAAAATATGTTATTGTTTGAAGCATCTAAGTGCATTGAATAGAAACATTATATATAATAATTTACCCTATTTAAAATTCGTCCACTCGGTGTTGCATCAAAGAAGGACATAGGAGCACGGAATATGCACAGATGCATTTTCTTAAAGAGCAGAGTAGCTGTTTTGTATCCAGCCATTGCAAGAAGTGTGGATCTAGCAAGGACGCAAATAGTACAACCAATGGCCAAAGCTACGTAGACAATTATCAGCGTGGAGGCCTCAACAGTATGTTTTATATCGTCTGACGCTGAAGTTGCCCAAGCCATCCAATAATTGCTGCCAATTTGAAGGATCTGAAAGAAAATATGAGCCAGCAATATAAAGGGCACAATAGCGCCTCCATATGCTGTTGTGATATATTTCCAGTACACTGAAAAACTAACTTTTCCCTTCTCTCTCTCTTCTTCTTGAACAAGCTGCTCTTTTGGCCCTGTTGCTTCATCTACTTCATCATTCTGAACATCTTTACTTCCATCTTTCTTCATAACCCCATTATTAGCATTCATACCATCTATTTCTTTACTCATACTTGTCTTTTTAGAAACCGGCCCTCCCTCCAGGGAATCAAGTGCTGATAAAGCTTGGTTATGTGCACCCACAAGTTCCATAAAGTCAGTTCCTGAATTGAGAATGTCACTGTACTTTCCAGCTTGTGAAATCTTTCCATTTTTCATGACCTAAGAACAAAGTATATGTTGCGTTTACGAAATGCAATCCAACAGGGAAACAAATGTTATGTAATTGCTCACCAAGATTAGATCCGCGGCAGGCAAGAACTCCACTTGATGAGTAACATATATCACTGTTTTGGATCTCAAAAGGCCCAACAAAACTTCCTGCCAAACAAATACCATACAAAGATAAGTCCACCCTCGTGAGTAGTATATTAGTATTTCCACAAATACAAGTAGAAAAAACATAAAGTCCCCCAAAAGTAATAGCATCAGAGATAGGAATAGATTTTAACCTTAAAGAGGTGAGACCCAGTATGAGCATCAACAGCACTAAAAGGATCATCAAACAGATAGATGTCGGCGTCTTGGTAAAGAGCACGCGCAATCTGTATTCTTTGCTTCTGTCCTCCACTTAAATTGATTCCCCTCTCGCCTACAACTGTCTGATCACCAAATGAGAGGATTTCCAGGTCCTTTTTCAGGGAACAAGCTTCAAGCACTCGGTCATACTTTTCCCTGTCCATTTCTTTACCAAATAAAATGTTCTCTTCAATCTTCCCACTCTGTATCCAAGGTGACTGAGCAACATAGGCCTTTGTACCGCACAATTTGAGGGTACCGGATATCTTGGGTACTTCTCCCAAAATACAGGAAAGTAAGCTTGATTTGCCAGAACCAACCGTACCACAAACCGCAACCCTCATGCCATGAAACGCTTTCAAGTTTATATCTTTCAATGTTGGATTAGGGGAAGAAATATTCCAGGCGAAATTGCCATCAACTATGTCGATTGCTATATCAGAACTACCTCGAGGATGCTTCTCTACAACATCAGGCAAATCATCAAGACATAGGAAAGAAGCAATTCTATCAAGGGAAACCTTAATCTGAATTGTCATTGAAATTGCGTCAGGAAGTCTATTTATAGGCTGTTGAAGAATCCTAAATGTTGCAAGCGCAGATAAGATCTTCCCTGATTCAAGAGGGATTCCGAAAAGCATACAAGCACCAAAAGTGGCTACAGACACAAAAGCGGGGGCACCCCAAAAGACAAAATTGGTAATGGCCGAAGAGTAAACGTATTTTTTCAACCACTCAGCCTCGCTCTTTCTGAGCTCAATAATCTTAGACAAAAACTTAATTTCCCATGCCTGAAGCTTGAGAATTTTCATGTTCCTTAAAATCTCAGATGTTGCCTTCATTCTTTTATCTTTTGACTCCATCAACTTGTCTTGAAACTTCTTTTGCAATCTACCTAATGGAAAGTTCGCCAACATAACTAATACTGTAGCAAAAAAGGCTGCAATTGAAGCGAACCCAAGATTTTTATACAAGATCAACAACGCCAAAAAAACTTGAAAGAGGACCATCCATAGATCATGAATGTACCAACAAAATGAACCAATCCTCTCAGCATCAACGGTGATGAAATTAATAATATCACCACTAGTGTGGCTCTGCTTCGCTTGACATGAAAGTGTCAAACCCTTATTATAGATCATTGCAACAACTACCGACCGCACCCTAATTCCAATCGGCTGCATCCGAAAGAACCATTGCCTCTGGGAGAGGCATTCAACAAGCTTTGCTGCAAAGAAGGCAGAAACCAGGACATATCCCTCATTTTTGAACTCCCTCCTCCCATTGAGGTATTGAACAAATGTGTCAATGAGGTATGGGCCAACATAAGAGGCCAATATGTATAAAAGAGCTAATACTGCTGTTAAGAGAATCTCTTTCCAATCAGAGAAGACTAGTGCCTTCAACAGCTTTGTGGTGGTTACACCACTCCCAGAACCGCCATCTGCCTCGAGCTTATTTCTAAAAATCGGAAAGGACCGAACTACACTAACACGGCTATCTAATTGAGGAACATCCCCGAGGTTTAAAGTTTTCTTATTGCCAACAGCAATTAGAGAATCCATCCAAGAGAAAGTAAGAATACCAAATAGACCAGCATTTGAATAAGGAGTCCGACTACTATCAGCCCCTTCTGATTTGATTGGTGACACTTCCCCATTACTTGCAATACACTCCCCATTCAAAAGGTGTTGTTGGAGGAGGAGGGTGTCTTCACCCCCATTTTTTCTCAGAAACCCCACATAACAGATAAACAATCCAGTGATAACAGAGACAACATCGGACATTAAATACAGAATTGGTAACGACTCATGTTTTTTGTAAAGAACAATGTCAATAACAAGACAATAACAAGAAATAAACATATAAAACCCCCACCAAACTCTCAATAAAATTGGGAAATTTTGTCCATCGAAATTGAATAACTGGGTATGCAAATAAATGCAAAGTGTCCCCCAACCAAGTGTTCTGAGCACTAAATCAGCCAGAGTTACTAGTCTATCATCTGACCAGCCATTTCTAAACCAATAAAAGTAACTTAACAAACACAGTAAAAGATTAAACACTGAAACACCTAAGCAACAAAACAGAGTCTGCTTATACCCCAAAACCCCTCTGCTCTTAAACTTTTCCTTTGACGCATCACTATGACCAACACCCACTCTCAGTTTCTTCCAAACCCATGAAACAAATAACCCAAGTAACAAAACTAAATGCAACGCACCAGAAAGCCCACGTAAGAAAATCGGTTTAAGAAGAAAATCAGTCACTGAATACATTAGTGGAGATGAGTTTGTGAAGAAAGTTAACAAAACATGCCCTGCTGAATGAGAAAGTTCCATTTTTGGAGGGTATTTTATATTCAAAATGGTGTGGTTTGAGGCTTTATATTAGAAATAACGGATTTCTTGGGCCAGAGTTAACGTGGAGACCAAGACTCGAGAGCCGGTAAGACCCAAGTACACTAACACAAGTCCTAAATCGAGACTACTATAAAACTAACGGGTTTCCTGTCTTAGAGTGAAGAAACCGACAGACGCACAGAGGAGTCAAAGTCCACGTACTGTATGTTTCTTTATGATTGTGATGACGACTGACAAGTACTTAGTCTTTCTTTATCCACAGTAGAAATTAGAAAGCCTAAATCTTATTATAAAAAGAAATATAAAGATTCTTTTGCACCATATGCTCCTTACTAAGGCAAAACACAAGATTGCTGACATATTGATAGCCACGTTTGGTTCGATTTGAGTGCCGAGCAAGAAACAAAGGAGGCATTATTTCATTTTCTTGGAAGCAAAAAGAAGCTTATGGGATGATAAAGTCGGGGAGAAAATTCAAGGAAAGTTATGGGATTGGCCTACTTTAAGATTCTCTATTGGAAATTTGTGACCAAAACTTTTTTTTTTGCGATTTTACCCGCACAACTAAAGTGTTTGGAAATTTGTTTAAATCTGTGAGGGAGGATGGAAGTTGACAGATGACTTGGCACAGCCAAAAATTTAGAATTTAGAATTGATTTGTGTCCATGCTCGTAATAATATAATTTATCACACCTCACATCACTGAGGATTATTTGTCTTATTATTTTCATTATTTTGAGTTTGTTGAAAGTCTTATTTTAAAAATTTTCCATTATTTTGAATTCAACAAACGTAATTCTTATTACAATTTCTTCCTTAATATTTCAGTGTAAATTTATTAAAAATGATTGGTTTTTTCTATGTTGTTAGGGGTGATAATTTTTTATTTGACTTGTTAATTGACAAGAATTATACCGTACTAATTAATTTATTTTATATTTTAAAAAATAATTATATTTTTTATTTTTAAAAAAAATATTTAGTTATATTTAAAATAAAATTTATTATTATTTAAGTAGATAATAATATAAATATTATAAAAATATATTATAATATATATATATTAAATAAGTGATATAAATATAATTTATTTAATTATTTAATAATTGTGTCGAGTAAGAGTTTTTAATTCTTGATATAATTATTATATAAATTGTATCATTTAACTATTTAATAATTTATGTCATGTTATAATTTTTAATTTTTTACACAAATATTTAACTAATCAAATTTGAATTCTATATTTCTATATTTAACACGGTAATCCGAATTCTCGTTCTATATGTTGTTTTGTTTTCTCGGTCTGAAAATTAAATATAATTAAAGGAAGTGGTAGCTAAAGTCTAATTAGTACTTATTATAAAATACTTTATTATAAAATTTGTACCTAATGCTAATTTTACAATCAGATGCTCAGCTAATGATAGTCTAGTTTGTCTGCCACATAAAACGAAACAAGAGTTGCTGGGGTTTGCGTGCTTTTGAATGTCGGGTTATTTTATTGTTTTGTCCTGGAAAAAAAAAATAAAATTGGAGAAGACCCGACCCAACACTTTTTGACTGTAAATATAATATGATGCCACCAACTGAACAAGAAAATTGCAGGAAATTGCTTAATTAATCCATGATAATTAAAAACCAACTCACCCTAACAACATCTCATATTGTTTGAAAGAGACATAGCTTATCTGCTTTTCTTATGTAAGTCCAAATTAATCTGCAAATTAATTGTGGCTTATTCAGATTTATTTGTTAGGGAGAGTTGATTAGTGAAGGAATACAAATGAAGCTTGTTATCGTCTAAAGCATACAAGGCAACAACATTCACCTCTTTATTTAATACACGTAATTTATATATGGGAATGAAGTTTTGATGTTGTTTGGTGAATCCAGTTTTTTGCATATGCAGGATTTGCCAATCCCTGCTTCAAGGAATCCCTTTGATCATTTAAGCTGCATCAATTCGTACGTTATTTAGTGTTTAGTATTTGTGCACATGTGTAGTTATTATTGTATATATATATTTTCTAGATTTCTTAATTTTACATAATTAGTTTGTTCTGTTTTGACTAAAATTAAGATGAAATTTTGTTTTACATCAGGCCATACAATTTTTCTGACTATGTTTTAAATTAGTTTGTAGTATACATCTCTTTAATTATGTCAAAGTTTTGTGTGTGAATGTGGTTTTATTTTGACTCCTTACTGTATTTCAATCCTCTGTCTGATCGCTGCAATATAAATTTGGTGGTTGGTACACAGAATTGATTGTCCGTCATAAAACATATTGAAGTTTCATCTTAATTGTAATTAAAACCCACTTCACAACAAGTTTAAGCTATTTACTAAGAATCTAAAAAAAAAATACCAATTATACCTTAATGTTTAGATATTAACAACAAAATGACTACACTCAAATTTTCTATTACATTCTAACTGTACCGTTGATACCTAATTTTTGCTCTTCAAGTGTAAATATGTAATTTGTTTTTCGTAAAAACAAATCTACTTATGAGGACTAATGCCTAATCGAGTTGAATGTTTATAAGATCAACACGAATTATAAGTGTCCACTGCCCAGTGAAAATATTTCTGCTAACATAAAATTTGACTAGACCGAGGTAAAATCAGAGGCCCAACAATTAAAAAAAAGTAACTCTTATTTTATTTGTGAATGCAGTTGTTTGCACAAGCAGGATATGTATTCCCTACTCTGCTTTGAGGAATCCTCTATTGTTTTCTTAGGTCATCAAGTTCAATACTACAGGTATTATCATTTCTTTTATTCCTTACAGTTTCTTGCTTAATATTTCAGTGGATATTTATTAAAAATGATTAGTTTATTAATTTAACTCTAGTCAGTTTTTTTATGCTCTTGAGATTATTAGTGATATTCTTTACAATTCATTCTTGTATGTTCGGTAACATATTTCAATGGTTTAAAAAAAAAAAAACATTGTGATGGTGTCGAGTTGATGGCTGTAGCAAAAAGTTTTGAAGCTGTTGAATTGGGTACTTATGATTTAGTCACTTTGTTTTTTATCTTGTAAATTGTGTATATTTGCAGCATCAGAGACGGAATTGTTATTAGTTCTCGTCTCATTTGGCAATGTCTCGAACTATTTGCAAATATAATTATTTTCTTTTAATTTTAAGGGATCATTTAGTGTTAATGTGCCGTAACTTTTAAATGTTATAAAATAAAAGCACTGAACATTAAATATTAATAAAAAAATGTGTTGTCCTAGTTAAAAGTTAGTGTTACAAATTACATTTTAAAGTATAGTAGAAGCACTACAGCCCCAAATGAAATCTAAATCATGTTGCCTTACCTAATTCATTATTATAGTTTTCGGCAACATATTTTAATGTTACTAGGTTGATGGATTCAACAAATTAAGCTATATATTTTGATGGTGTTGCGTACAAGTGAGTTAGGGGGCTTGATTTTGAAAATATTAGGTGAACATTTTTCAATTTGGTAGTTTGATTTTGAAAATTGATTTTCAAAATTGTTAGCTTGATAATTAGAAGAGTTTTCACATGCATTTATCAAATATTGATTGACCATGAATTACCTATAAATAGAAGATATTCTTATTCCATTTGCTCATCTTTTCTAAACTTTCTTAATCTCTTAACTTCTTAATTTCTCTCAAAGAGAAATATCAAAATATTTTATTTGAGTGTATTTTTAATATTTGAGAGTGTTCTACAATTGTACTCTTCTTGTATTTAGAGATAAGTTGTAATATTATTTTTCATAGTAAATTTTTCTACTTTACTCGTAGTTTTTTTATCTCAATTAATTTGAGAGTTTTTTACGTAAATTTGTGTGTTATTTATTTTTATCTTCGTTATTTATTATTGTATTTATATAGCAAGCAAAGCTACCTATATATACAATGGAAGGCTAAATCTTCTATTTAAATAATAGTTGTTTATAAATTTCACTTTAAGTTACAAATAAACGTCCCCAAGCATCTTAACAGTCGTATAAGAGCTCTAAGTTGTTGCAACTCATTCACGAATGTACTAGTCAAGTACATGTAACTATTCACATATATGTAGAAATAGTGGGAGCCTAGCATAACAGGCAAGTAACATATTTGTATGGTGGTATACATGTCAAGGAAAATTATGTCAAAATGGCTCTAAATTGTCTAAGGAGTATGGGTTTTAAGTGAGACCATTGTGACCCCTCCAGTCCTTTTAGGAAAATTTTCTAGTGTACTTTTGTATACACAGTGTACTTACTACTATTAAAAGTTTTGGTACTATTTACGTATACGGTACTATTTATAATGAAATAGTAGGAGTGAATTCGAGTAAGATTGAGATTATGACAACAAAGTTTGAAATTCAGAAATTCAATGTGAGTAATTTCTCACTGTAGAAGATAAAAATAAAAGCAATCTTGAAAAAAGATCAGTATTTGGTGACTATAGAAGATAGACCGACAATTTATGAAAGCAATCTTGAGTTTTAACTTCCATTCATTATAATTTTTTTCTCATTATAAATAAATATATATTGAATTTTAAGAATGTCCTATTAAATAGAAATTTTTTGAGTATATTTTAATTGTTAATACAAGTTATATCTTTTTTTTTCTTAATAAATTCATAAGAGTTTTGAATTGATGAAGAAAATAACGTTATCTATTTGCTGAGAGTAAAAAAATCTAAAAAATTAATAATGTATTTTAATTGAAACGTTGTGAATAATAAAAACACCGTTGACATGAGATTTGAATAAAAAAAAAATACTCCAATTTAACGAAGAATGGAGACCATAAAATTTTATGAATAATAAAAATAGTATAAATTTGAGATTTGAATAATAATAATAATAATAACAACAAACAAACACTTGAGTAAATACTTTAGATATGGATTTGAATAATAATAATAATAATAAATAAAAACTTGAGTTTAATGGAGAACGGAGACCATTAGGATTATAAGAAATAGTTTAATATATTTATATGGAAAGATATTGAAAATGAATTTAAGAAAAATTTTGAGGGATTGCAATAGCATCACTCAATAATTAAATTTGAGTTACTATTTTTTGTTATATATATATATATATTTATGGTTTAAAATTCAATAATTAGAGTAATTAATATTTGAATAAAAATTAATCTACTTTTATTTAAATATTAAAATTAGTAATATAATAACTTTATGTTAAGAATATACTTAAGAATTTATTAACATATAATATGAATAAAATTAATAAATAAATATATTTGATAACACCAATTTTTATAGAACTCAACTATTTTTATACTAATATATGACATCTAGTCTTTTTATCTAACAATAATTATGATTTAAAATGTGTAACACCTCAATATCAAATAAAATCTTACTCTTCTAAAAAATAATAATTTACAGTAAAATTACAAGTAATAACTAATTACCATATAGAATTACGCCATCAATTCAATTCAAGCAGTCCCGAGGTAAAATTTTCAATGTTTTAACTTACCCACAACTTATAAACATAATTAATTTTATTATATATGATTGAATAACTCTATAAGTGCTAATATGTTGGATTTACATTTCAAACTTTCTATTTCTATGCTAAAAATTTTCACTTTTAAGTAGCTTGAAAACATGTGCATAGAATCAGTTATATAAGTATAAGACATAATAATATGATCACCTAAGTTATTTTAAAAATATTCATACATACACAACACTGGCCTATTAATTTAATTATAAATTTAGAGAAATAAAAAATATAATTTAAAAAGTATTATAGTAATTATAAAAAAAAAAATTGGATAAGTCATGTAGGTTTACAAACAATTTTGAATCAATGAGTCTTCTTCATGAGTATTTTTTAAATTAATGTCATGCTCCGATTTTAGGGTCCACTTATAATAATCGCCACATACTCTTTTGATACGTCCTCTATGCCCAGAACGTATTAAAAGAGTTTGTAAGACTAACCTGTAAATCTTACGCTCCTGAAAAATAGTTTAAAAATATACTTTCCATCCATGGGAGTATTATCAAAGAATTGATCTCCGTGATTAATTCATCCATAACATGTTTTAAAAATAAAATATCAATATAGAAAATCATTTATCATATGGATTAAACAAAATAATAATTTTTTACATAACCTTTAGTTATGATCCAATACTTTACATTACATATTTCCCCAAGAATTACATATCCCAACAAAAACACATATCTAGTGGACCTGAATTATATAAGTGAGTTAAGATAAAAAAACCTATCAAGAGCTTCTTAAGCTCTCTATCGCTACCACAAGACCTGCTAGGACTAATGTGCCTCACCTGAAAGCTGAAATTGTGAGGAGTGAGCATATACTCAGTGGGTAAATATATACATACCGATATACATACATGCACAAGCATTTATAAATACAGATATTGAGATTGATTTCACAATGCATTCAAAATACATACATATATATATATATATATATGTTGATGTAAATCAATAATCATAATGCATTTCATTGGTTTGCAATAGTTCTAAAACATGATCAATTGGGCTGGCCATACGTCATCGACACGTTACCTTGGTTGGGACTAAATCTATAACCATCAATGGGCTTTCTATGCATAAACTATATGCAACAAAGATTTATTAAATAGAAAATCACTCTCATGCTTTGTAAAATCATTTATTTTCTTAGAAAGTATGCGTGTGTAAAAAACAAGCCCGTCTCACTGATGTTGGCCCCAAGTAGTCACTTGGTGATATGAGTGACTGTCATCGTAATCTGTTAAATTCATGAGATTCCTATCAAGTCACTAGGACTTTCCATAGGGTCTCTAAAATCGCACATACGTGTACGGCACATAGTGGGCTTGCCATGGCCTCTCACCCTTATATCAGCCCCACTGTGGCTCCACTCACTTATACAGCCTCTCAACAAGTCCGCCCATAGGCTACCTCTCTGTATATACAGTAAATAACATGACCTACTTGCCAATAAACAATAACTAGCCTTACCGGCCTAATTACAAAAATACATGCATTTATAAATCATTTCATAACAATGGTTATTCATAGAAACCAAATCTCGGCCTCCTTGGCCATAACAACATTTATACAAATCGTTTTCAATAATGATTTTAAATCATTTAAACAATTCAGGCCTCCCCGGCTATCTCAGCATGTATACATATCAAAACATTTTCAATAAGTAGACTAAATAAACAAAACCTCCCAATATCATGTAAAACATATTTCATTTCAATTATAAAAAGGTTTATTTAACATACAAGCATACATATAAGTATCACATGCATTTTATTTATATAGTGTTTATGTATAAATTTACTCACTACAAAGGGGAGGGTAACCACTCCCACTACTAATCCTCACGCTCAATCGGCCATTCTCGCGAGTTCTCGAAACCTAACACCACATATGTATACATATAATGAATTCCACGATTCCAAATAAATTAACGTATATGTATTAAATGTAATGCTCGTGAAAAATAAGGTATAATTGAAGTTTCATCTTAATTGTAGTTGAACCCACTTCACAAAAGGTTTAAGCTATTTACTAAGAATCTAAAAAAAATACCAATTATACCTTAATGTTTAGATATTAACAACAAAATGACTACACTCAAATTTGATATTACATTTTTATTGTACTGTTGATACCTAATTTTTGCTTTCCAGGTGTAAACATGTAATTTGCTTTTCTTAAAAACAAGTCTACTTGTATGAACTAATGCCTAATTGGGTTGGATGCCTGTAAGATTAACACGAATTATAAGTGTCCGCTACTCAGTGAAAATATTTTTGCTAACATAAAATTTGACTAGATCGGGGTAAAATCAAAGGCCTATCATGTTAAAAAAAAAAAGTAACTCTTGTTTAATTTGTGACTGCAGTTCTTTGCACAAGCAGGATATGTATTCCCTACTCTGCTTCGAGGAATTTGCTATTGTTTTCTTAGATCATCAAGTTCAATACTACAAGTATTATCATTTTTTTTGTTCCTTACAGTTTCTTGCTTAATATTTCAGTGGATATTTATTAAAAATGATTAGTTTATTAGTTTAACTCTTGTCATTTTTTTATGCTCTTGAGATTATTAGTAATATTCTTTTCAGTTTGTTAGGTATAGCCTAGTATGCATAAGGCCTAGAGGATTGAAAGACCGGAGCAGCCTTGCAGGAAGATATAAATCGTGTTCCTAGACCGAATGCTACTCGAGAAGAGTTATCCAAGTAGTAAGAAGTCCAGGCTTCATTGAAAGTTAAGACTTGTCAAGAGAAAAGGAGGTTTTAGGTCGACGTCACAGACTAATAAAAGGTCTCGGCTATAGTTTAGCCACGTTTCACAAAATTCTCAGCTACAGTTTACAAAGGTCTCGACTATAGTTTAGCCACTTTTCATAAAGATCTCAGCTGCATTCTATAGATGCCTCAGATGTTTAATACCTGAGCTCACCTCTGATGGATGGAGGGAGTCTTAAATAAAGACTTCCGAGACCTCTCACTACAGTTACGTATTAGTGAAGGATTCATTTCTTTTTCATACGTTTCTGAATTATTCTGTAATAAGGATTCTTGCCAAATTAAGCTTCTTACATAATAAGAATCATAGGGATACAATCCCACAAAGTCTGGAAGACGATGCATAACCTAAGGAATCTCTGTGATTCTCGTATAGTGAAATACTAGTTACCAGATGTCACAAAATTCTACCATATTCGAGGGACCAGGACATCTATAAAAAAAGATACCGATGACAATCAAGTATGAATAATGAAACTCTGGCATTGAAAAACTCATATTCTCTCCTTAATTCTCTTCCATAAAGAAAAACCCTAATTTAAGTATCGAATGGTTTTCGCCGAATAACTGACCTTTACCTTCATAGCTTTCAATTGTGGTTGCAGGTTGGAAAATTTCCAAGGAAGGAGAAAATGTTGCTGGTGCACAGAATTCAAAGAAGAATTTTTGCTGCATCAACACAATTTATTCTTGTATGTTCGGTAACATATTTCAATGGTTTAAAAAAAACATTATGATGGTGTCAAGTTTATGGTTGTAGCAAAAAGTTTTGAAGATATTGAATTGGAACGTGACTATAGTGAGAGTCAAAATCATGATAAATTAAAATTAAAAGGTAAGCAGAAAGTTAAATGCTTTAGTTGTGGCAAGGTTGGTTACGTGATAAATGAATGTTAGAAAAATAAGAAGAATGTAGATATAAGTTCTCAAGGAAATATGGCAAGTATCTTTGAAAATTGAGAAATATTGTATAACGAGGTGACAATAATCACTAAAGGTAAAAAGAAATTTGTTGTTGTATGGCTTGTGGACTCAGTCGCGACATGACACATGACCTTTCGGAGAGAATGGTTCAATTAATACAAATCTATCTCAGGAGGATTTGTGTTCACGAGAGATGATCATGCCTTGAAAATTAACGGTATTGGGACTGTCAAATTAAACATGTATGATAGCACGACTCACATCATTCATGACGTACGACATGTGAAGGACTTTGAAAAGAATTTATTGTCTTTAGATTGTACTAGTGTGCAAAGTGTTCTTCTGATTTGAGACACCAGAGTCGGAGCTCATATGGATACGCATGGTTTTTTTGGTGTATATGTACGGGACTAGTCATGTCTTGTATAAAAGCTTATTTGGTTATACGTTATTCATATCAGCCTTTAGATGATGGTTAAAATGAGATCCGTTGGCTTGATAATTAAAGTGAGAGTTTTCGATGATTCTTGCTAGTTCGAGTTCTTAGATGAGTGTCAATAAATGTCTGAAATTAAAAGTCTCTGGTCAGAACAAATTTTAAAAATTCACACGAAGAGTTCATGTTGGAGAGTTCAAGAAATATTGATTGACATTTCGTGGAAGAATTGACAATATGGTTTTTGACATCTATGAACTCTTCCTCGATTAGGATTGGAAAACATAAAGATTTTATCCACACAGTATGTACAATCAGAGTAAGGTTTGATGAAGAAATTCTTCATTATGGTTTAGGGGCTATGACACATTGCTAGATGTTCCCCACAGTCGTTGAGTTTGTTAAATAATTCAAATTCGAAGAGTTCGGATACGATTCACAGCTAACCCACAATGAACCTTCTTGGTCACATCAATATCTTTGTGCATAGAAAGCTACGAGAGATAGTTAAATATTATCCAGATAAGAGCTAGTACCTTCAGGGATAATATGAAGTAGAATATATATATATATATATATATATTAAGAATTCTTTAAGTTGTTAAAGAATTAATCATTTTACACTTTTATGTAATTTAATGTAAATTACATGCTTAATTGATAATATTTATTATCTAACGATCAAAATGTTATGAAAAATTATTTTTCATAACCTTGAATTAATTATAAATTAATTTTACATTATTATAAATAGTTCCCTTAATAGTTAAGAAAAGAAAATTTTGTAATTATTAAATTTACAAAGGGCTTCCACAATTAATTAAGTATTTTTCAAGGGTTCCTAAGTATAAAAGGGGACTTAAATCCAATTCAATCAAATTAGAAGAAAAGCAATTCATGTCCACAATTTCAAATTGAAAGAAAATTTGCTCTCCCATTTGGCTTAGCTTCCAAAATTGCATTAAGGTGGTGCAAATTGAAGAGACTTGATATTTTTCAAGTTTATTCATCAAATTTTACTTGCTAGGAAAGGTATGTACTTAATTCTTAGTTTGATTTCAACATATATTAAATATATATTTTTAATTTGTGCATGTGATGCATGAAAAATTTAAGAGCTTTAATGCATCATTAGGCCATAGATTACTCTTACAATAAATCGGTCACTATTAACAACAATTAAATTAAAGACACCAATGGAGATGTCGACTGGTAAAGCAACTGACTATTCCAACCTCTATACATTTGAAAGTCCTGCGTATGGACTGTACAATTCCTAAGAAACAATAAAGCTGGATCAAAAATATAGGAAATGCATATTCTTGGAGTATGCTGATGGAGTGAAGGAGTATTGCTACTGGGACCCCACTGCCCACAAGTTTATCATCAGTAAAAATGTTATTTTTGTAAAATATAAACTAGAAAAGAAGAATGGCGATAGCACTGAAGAAGATAAACTAAAGACAATTATAGTTCAGGTGGAAGGAAAATTAAAACATGAAGATTATTCTAAAGTAATATCAGAGCACGAAGAAGAATCAGTTGAGTTTGAAATTTCAGAAGTTCGATGATCAACTCATGAGAGAAGGACATCATCTTGACAATCATAATACAATGTAAAGAGAAATGTTGCATACTGTCCTTTAACAGAAGATAAAGAGCCATCAACTTTCTTGAAGGCAACGAGTAACTTAGATGCACATCTGTGGATAACAGTAATGTAAGAAGAAATTGAAGCTTTTCATAAGAACAAGACTTGGGATCTTGTGCCACTACCACACGAAAGGAAGGCCATTAGAAACAAATGGGTTTACAAGATTCAGCGTTATAACGATGATTAGGTGAAGCAGTATCCTGCAAGATTGGTAGTTAAAGGGTATACTCAGAAACAAAATATTGATTTTAATGAGATATTTTCACTATTGTATGACTTACTACAGTCAGAATAGTTTTGGCTATGTGTGTGACATTTGACTTATATTTAAACTAGTTAGGTGTAAAAACTGTATTTCTTTATGAAGAAATTTATATGCTCCAAGCAGAGAGTTTTAAAGAAAATGTAAAGAGAACTTGGTTTGCAGGTTAACCAAATCTCTGTATTGTCTCAACAGGTGCTGAGGTGTTAGCACAAGAGATTGGATTCCTTTATTATTAGCCTTGGATACAATAGACTGAATTCCGACCATTGTGCATATTTCAAGAGTTTTGGTGATAATGATTTTATCATTTTACTGTTATATGTGGACGACATGTTGGTAACAGGTTCCAACAAAAATCGAGTCCAAGAATTAAAGGTATAATTAGCTAAGGAGTTTGATATGAAGGATTTGGGACCAGTAAATAAGATTCTAGGGATGCATATTCACCAAGACAGAAAAGACAAGAAGATTTGGCTTTCCTATAAAAATTATTTAAAGAAAATTTTGCAACGCTTCAACATACAAGATTATAAGCCAATTTCTACCACTTTTCTTGTGAATTACAAATTATGTTCAATAATGTGTCCAGCAATGAAGCAGAAATGATGGAAATATCTTGAGTACCATATGTATCAGTAGTGGGAAGCTTAATGTTCTCTATGATATATACAAGACTAGATATTGCACAAGTAGTGAGAACAATCAGTTGATTTATAGCGAATCATGGCCGAGAGCATTGAAATGCTGTAAAGAGAATCATGAGATATGTCAAGGGAATCTCATATGTCACTTTATGTTATGGAGAATCAGAATGTATTGTCAGAGGTTACGTAGACTCGAATTATATATATGACCTTGATAAAAGAAAATCTACTATTGGTTATGTGTTTACACTTGCAGGAGGAACTGTGAGTTGGGTTTCAAAATTACAAAGTGTGGTAGCATTATCTACAATAAAATCAGAATACATGGCAGCTACACAAGCATGCAAGGAAGCAATCTGGGTTAAAAGGCTCATGCAGGAACTCAGGCACAAATAAGAAAATATGTATTTTTATTTTTATTTTTGTGACAGTCACTCTGCTTTGCACATCACAAGAAATCCAACCTTTAATTCTAAAACAAAACACATAGGTGTTCAATACCATTTTGTTCGAGAAGTGGTGGAGAATGGAAGTATAAATATGTAGAAAATACACACCAATGATAACTTAACAGATGTTTTGACTAAACTAATCAATATTGACAAGTTTGAATGGTGTCAATCCTCTTGTGACCTAATAGAAACATAAGCGATATAAAATGATAAGGTAGAAAGGTTGATGTGGAGACATGATTGATTCTCAATTAAGTCTCTTAGTGGAAGAAAGTTGCATATAGATGAATTAGAGGCTTGACTTTGAAAATGTTACGTGAGCATTTTCAAAGTTGGCAGCTTGACTTTGAAAATGTTACGTGAGCATTTTCAAAGTTGGCAGCTTGACTTTGAAAATTAATTTTCAAAGTTGCCAGCTTAACAATTGGAAGAGATTTCACATGCATTGGTTAATATTGACTGGCCATGAATTGCCTACAAATAGAAGATATTCTTGCTCCATTTGCTCATTTCTTTTGAATTCTCTCAATTCCTCAATTTCTCTCAAAGAGAAATATCAAAGTATTTTATTTAAGTATATTTTTAATATTTGAGAAAGAGTTCTGCAATTGTACCCTCCTTGTATTTAAAGAGAAATTGTAATCCCACTTTTCATAATGAATTCTTCTAATTTGTCTATGATTTTTTATCCTAATTAATTTAATTTTTTTACGTAAATTTGTGTTATTTATTTCATCTTAATTATTTATTGTTGTGTTTATATGGTAGGCAAAGTCACCTATATATACAATGGAAGATTAAGTCTCTTATTTACATAATAATTGTTTATGAATTTCACTTTAAATTGCAAATAAAAATTCTCAAGCATCCTAACATATGGTTTAAGGTTCATTTCATATATGGTTTTAGAAAAATATTTTGAAGATGCTAAAATAATGACTTGCATGTTTTGGTCATGGCTTTGTAATTTAGTATATTTTAGCTATTGTGATTACTAGAGGACAATGTACATTTAGTGCTCATTTCAGATTATATTTACTTTTTATTTGTATGTGTACTGTTACTAGGCATTTATTTTTTTTAATTTGTTTATCATTACAAAATTTATTCTTCCTACATAATAATTATAACTATAATCATAATAATTTATTTACATTACATAAATTAATCAATATAGATACATATTATCTTTAAACATAAGACAATTACATGATATTGTGGATGGCCGGCCATATAAAAACAAAGCATGCAAGGTTTGCTGCATGCATTTGAATTTTCCTGGGATTATTTGTTAGTTGGCAAGAAATTAATAGCTGGTTGTTTTCAACAATTGTTAATTAAATTTTCTAAGAAACTGACTAGTAATCATTTCATAGTATCTAATTAATTCACAGGAAACGAGCAAAGGAGATGGAGAAATTAATTGTATTAGAGATATGCCATAGAACCAATCGTGTCATACGATTCAGGGATATCATCCTTATGTATATATAAGTATGTAACTAACTGTAAACTTGTTTACGATTAATATAATGGCTTTTATATCATTTTACATGTATAGTTGTTGATATATATTGTATATATAAAATGCAGAATGAGATCTTGTGATGTATTATGATATTAGGACTCTATCTGCAAAGAGTTGTAGATATGAGTACAGAGTTTTGATTTGAATACATCCGAATCAATTCCTGGTTGAGGTGATATCATATGGAATTATGACATTACATAACTGGTATGTTTGATGCTATCAATGATTAGTATTGGATGCTAATAGTTGGGTGACGAGTCTCATGTCACAAAAGCATAAACATAGGTAATATGTCGAAGAACGTGTTACTGAATGTGATCAAATGTGACAAATCACATGAGTGATTATCCACAGTCAATGATACGTCACACAACCATACTAGTATACCACTAGTCCTTTGACCTGAGGTGTCATGACTTCCCTCCGCACTGAGGCCTATCGTCCACTTGTATATATCGCACTGGGCTAGCCACGTCTAGTGAAAGAAGCTTGCTGGCAATGTGTTTAAGTGTATGAGGACAGGTGATGACTAAGATGAATTCTGCTAGCTTAGACTTTGACACTTGAGATCCTAGGTGGAACTGTCATACGCGGGAATAAAGTCTTTGGCCAAAGGATGTATGTTTGAAAATGTGTTTCACGGATATATGAATCCTATATATGATTGGGATTCTAATCCTATAATTGAGTTAGGGGTTTGACGATACCATAATCCGCACTCGATTGAGAGTCGACAACAGAGGAACTTTACAACATGCACGTACGACTATATGGATTCATTAGTGTCTGGAGGTTATGACGTCTTGCTAAAGGTCGGTCATGATCATTGGGAACTTTGGTTACAAAGAGTTATACCAAAGTGATACAAAAGAGTTCGTATCTACCCATATCCAGTTCACAATGAACTTAGGGGGTCGCACATATTAATTGGTTACTTGATGATGATGATATTTGCTATTATACAATAATCATTAATTACTTAATGATTTATTCTGATCTTTTGATCGGGTAGCAATTTAATTCTTTATTGTAAATAATATATTTTCCAACAAGGACGAGCTAAAACTCGTAAGCGTGGAAAATGTTTTAGTTAATTATGGGAGATCGTAAATATGATTTGCGAATATTTTAATATTGTTATATATTACTATAATACTTTAATATTGATTATAGTAATATTAAAATATCAATGGGAATGATTATTAATATATATATATATATGTACACACATAAATATATTATTAGTGTAATAATATAATATGTATATATATAATTGTATAAATATCTAATACTCTCTCTCTCTCTCTCTCTCAATATATATTAATTGAATTAATTTGTATATGTATTACATACATTGATTAAACATAATCAATGCCTACCAACTAAGCATAAGTCATGGTTTTGCATTTAAGCCATTAGGTGAGTTGGATGCAAAGCGGTGATTTACAGTTGGTGGAAGAGATTTGTCAAATTGGATTTGATAAATACAAAGGTTAAGTGTTAAGCTTTGTACGCCTAATTAGATACTGCCTCTCCAAGTTTGAGAAATCAAGAGAGCATACTTCTTCTTCTTCTTCTTCTTCTTCTTCTTCTTCATTCTTGTGAGCTTCATTCTAGAGTAGAGTGAGAGCTGTGCTTAGTTGTGAACCAAAAACAAGAAGGGAAGAAGAGAGAGGCTAGAGAGAGAAAGCTTGGTTAAGCTTGGTGAAGCTCAACCTTGAAGATCCCATAAAGAAGCCGGAACCATCGTCACCAACACCGACTATGGACACCCTACGGAGGCAAGCGAAGAGGTTCATTTGCTGTTCTGATTTACAAAGGAAAGAAGTAAAACTTCTCAAATTTGCATTTATTTGAAAAAGTTTTAAATACCAAAACATACATATGTACATGTCTAGATCCGTGGAAAGTCTTTCCGCATGTCCGTGTGATGGGCATGACCTCCCCAGCGACAGTCGCGTGCCTGGGAACTAATCTCGTGTGTCCCGCTTTCGCTCTGAGTGCGAAACAAAGCATGATTTCAAGATTGTTACCCTTTCAAATTCATGTACAGAGATAAATTAATGATGTGCAGGAAGTATTCTTACATCTAACTTCAATTTCTGTCATAAAATCTCAAAACATTCATCTATGGCTACATCTTCTTCTTCTTCTTGCCTTACTCCTCAATCCAAAAACGATGTCTTCCTCAGTTTTAGAGGGTAGGATACCTGTGAAAACTTTATCAGCCATCTCTTTGCTGCTTTATGTCAAAAAAGAATAAATTCGTACTTTCATTGATGAGGATCTTAAGAGAGGAGATAAGATTTCTCCTGCTCTTTTGAATGCCATTGAAGGATCAACGATTTCAGTAATCATTTTTTGAAAAGACTATTCTTCTTCTAACTGATGTTGGGATGAACTTGTCAAGATTCTTGAAAGGCCAAATTGTTATACCGGTTTTCTACCACTGCATCCATCCGACATGTGGAAGCGGACTAGAAGGTTTGGGAAACCTTTTGGGGAAAATGAAAAAAGAAAATCAGGTAATTCTTAATAATCTCAACTATATCCAGGAAAATTAAATATATGTTAATTTCAATTTCCAAATTCTTTCTCCATTCATTTTGGCTCATTGTCTTTCATCTTCATACTTGCTAGGCCTGAGACAAAACTTGATGTTTTGAAGAAATTAAAGATTCACAAATTGACCAAGTTAAATCATTATTATGTTTCGGATTGCCACATTTTCAAATTGTGAGAATTTGGGGCATGAGTGGTACAGGTAAAAAAACTCTTGCTGAAGCTATTTTCAAGCAAGTTTCTAGTGATTTTGAAGGCAACTGTTTCATTGGTAATGTTATAAAAAAAGTTTTAAAAAAATGGGTGGATTAGATCAACTACAGCAAGAAATCCTTAATTGTTTATAAGGAGAAATTTAGAAATAGCATATCACAATCTATCGCAATATATGAAAGATAGGCTTCAATGTATAAAAGTTTTTATTGTTCTCGATAATGTGAATAAATTAGGACAACATGACCATCTAGCCGAAGGGCTAATGATAAGAATCAACTAACCAAATTCTTAAACACTCAAATTCTAATTATATACACTCAATTTATTAACACTTATTCTAACTCCATTCAAGACTAGCCAATAAATACCTTAACTTACTCGGCCCAAATACACTTAAACAATATTATCAAATTCGGCCCATATCTCGTTTAAAGATTAAAGTTATTCCCTTAGTTTAACTATACTCATTTGGGTTAATGACAACTCACTTATTTGATTGTCATGTCAATTTGTATGAAGTAAATCAAAAAAATATCAATCTTAGAGGAAAAAGTTGAGAATTGGCAAGACAAGAAAATTTAAGTTAATTAATATTTTATTTTATCATTTTATCTCCTTTATGTGACTTTAAAAGTTCTAACAAGTAAACTCAAAGTCAATTGCAATATCTAAGGATGTATTTATGGAGGATAAGAGGTTAACTACAAAGATTGCAAAATTAGACCTATACAATTTCTACACTAAAAAAGTATGTCTCTATTTTGTTGTTTTGAGATTGTCTTATGTTTTAAAAAATTGCCATATCTCTTTAACTTTGTAACTTGATATAATATATTTTAGTGTTTTTTTAACTTCTAAATCTTTATAAAATGTTTCTAATATATTGTAAGAGGGAGTTTTTCTCCTAAAAGTTGTATGAAATGATTTTGAGTTTCTTTTTAAGTTTAAGCAAACTTTTACTCAATATTTTCTTGTGGTTGAAATTTAGGAGGCTTTTCTTTCTTTTAATTTACAAATTGTCTCACTTACCTACATCAATTTTGACTTGCTACCACATCGTGACATTGACAGCCCAAAAGACAAACAGATTTACAATCGAATTTCTCGTTTGTCCTGGGTCTTCGCTCCCTCTCCCTTCTGTTCTTGGATCTCCTCTCGGAGTAGCCTCAGTTTCTCATACATGTCGACACGCAGGTCGGGATGTTGATCAAAGTGACGCCAGTCAGGTACGCTCTCACTTGTTCCCTCTCTGACATTGATCTTCCTCTCCTTCCTCTTCCTTCTTTCGCGTTCTCAGTCGGCTGGGTTCCTTATTATCTCTTCATTCCTGCTCTCTCGAGTCCAAGTTACTCTTTTGTTACTCTCATCGTATATCCGAATCGATGGTTTCGGTACGTGGGGTTGCTAAATTTACCCCTTCATCTCCCTGCCAATTGTAGACTTTCTGCTCCCATTTTGCGCCGCAGTAAATCTTTCGGGTCGCAGGAGCTCGTTCACAAGAGGTCGGCTCGAACTAGCTTCACCACCGATTTCTCGCACTCTCCTTGATTATTCATCACTTGTTCCTCTATTTCTTCACTTTCTTGGATTCTCTCATTCGCTCCCAACTTTTGACCTGAGGGCTTCAGGGTTTTCTTTTAATTGATTAACAATGCCCTACCAAATTTTAATCATCTTCTTGAAATCTTCTTCATGGATAAATAATTTTAATTAAAATTTTCAGACGGGACCGACACGAAGACACAGCAGAATATATCCTTTTAGTTAATGTCTTTATGAATCATTGTCCTCTAATACTGCACACTAACAAAGGACGTCGATACACATTCTTTTAATTTCTTATATTATATATATTACCTCATTCACTGGTTGCTTCTTGACAGGTTACAAGTATCTAAATTAAGTTGCTTTTAACATTTAGTCATTAGATGAAGCCATTAACTACTACGTAAAAGTGTACATCAGTAATTTTAACATACTACTCTGTTGACAATACAGTTTTTCTATTGTTCGAGTCTAACCATGCCGTTGCCCAATACAATTTATGGAATTTTAATCTTCAAAATAGTTAAAAGGGCGAGGCTATGTTTGCTCGACTCTTTAACAAATTTTAATCTTCAAAATAATATATATACATATAGCTTCACTTTTTAAAGGGTGATGCTATATATAGAAGGAAAAAACAGAACACAACATGGTTCATCATTCAGGCTTAGATCCACGGAGCTATGGAATTTTATTAATTTGTCTGAAAACAGAATCAAAAGAGATGCAATCAATTGGTTATTACAAATAGTAGAGCTGGTTAAACAAGCTGATAATCTTCGGAAAGTCTATCTTCAAACTGCAGCAAAAACTAACAGTTTAATTACAAGCTCCAAGAATCTGCTGCAGAATTAATTACATATCAATTGGATTTCTCAAAAGCTATGGACAATTCCTTCGGATAAGAACACACAACCACCCCAATCTCAGTATATATCTTTAAATCCAGGAAAAAATCAGATTTTGTGAAGGAAAATTGCAAATCATAGCAGTCAGTTTGAGATCACATATAGTGCTGGGGAACATTAATTTCACGAAGTCAAGATACACATTAAACAAATAACCAGAGGTAAATCTAAAAGATTTGTTTATAACTTAAATGAGTCACTGTAAAGAATTTAATTTGATAACCTGAAATAACAAAGTAGTAAAATAAAATGAACTTAAGAAAACATTCGGATGAAAAGAGCTTGACTCCGTAGATTATGGCAGACTTAATGAGACAGAAACGAATGAAAGTAAATAAAGCAAAATAAAAAATTGATCATACTGTCTACTGGTCAAAATTATATCTTGAAATTAAGATAAATCGGATCGTAGGTCTGTCTTCTTATTTCCCAAGCAAAATGTTATTGATTGAATAAAGAACAAATCATTTTTTAGAGAGATGAATTTATCTTGATAAGTTGATTTGGAGAGGAGAATTGTGAAATCCGCAGTATGGATCCTGAGAACATGAAAAAGAATTTCTGAGATTTAATTTATTTTTTTCTTTAAAAAAAAAGTTGGTTGGATATTTTTGAAGACAAATATATACCATGGATTTTATGAATTTAGACATGATTCTCAAGAGGACTACACGAGGTAAATGGGGTATCAGGGGCCAATACTGTCCTTCATCCTCATGGAATTTTTCACTTATCAACGGACACCGATAGATTCTAAATTACAAAAGTGAGGAACGCAGTCTGTTCACTGAAAAGTATTTAAGCTTTGGACAATCACAGAGGGAAACAGATTCCAATGAAGTGAAGGTTTCAAAACTTGAGCCTAGGCATTCCAGCTTCCAAAACTGGTTATTCGCAAGCTTTCTACAGAGGCAACCATTCTTCAGGAAAGGTGACAAATTTCTGGCAACCGAAGAATTCCAAGATGGCAGGCGTTGTGCAAGCTATTGAGTAAAAATCTGAGATTCTGACATTCGATAATCATAAATGTTTCAAGAGATGTGGTGTTGTCCAACTCTTCTGCTACTGACAAAATCTCTGAACAGCCATCTGATATAAGAGCCTTAGGTAGTCTGCCTCTCGATGACAAGAACGCAAGCGTTGAGCTAATTTGAACCACAATTCCTTCAAGTGTGACAGGTAGCTCGCCATTTGGAAGCAAGGATGTGAGAGATGGACAATCTCTGATATGTAACTGCTTAAGAGCAGAAGAGATGTACCTGCTGCAACCACTGTTGAAGTCTTCTTCCAGTTCCATTACTGAAACTTGATCTTCATCTATCAAAGTACTTAAATTTTTGCAGTTGACGATCTTCATCAGTTTAAGGCTAGGGGGTCAAAGAATTACAGCCAATAAGTATTCAAGCCTTCAACAGATATATTAGTGTTTTGCATCCGTGCCTCGGGAAAAGATTCCAGTGAATCACAGTCTGAGTTCGTCATCTCTTTAAGAGAACTAACGCCGAGCAATGCTTGTTCAGGTAGCTTCACAAGGCTTTGGCAGTTGCTCAATTCCAGAGAATGAAGTTTGCATACCAACCCCACCTTGCGGTTGTTGGTCTTCTTCTTCTTCCGCCGCCAAGGAAATAAATTGGGGATAGCTTACAATCTCCAATTTGTGAAGGGAGCTAATATCTTGCAGAAATCCAGTTCCAGTCCGCCATAAATATGTTGGTTCTGTAGTGTTCTTAATTCTCAATTCTTTTAAATTTGGCAACTCTTGTTTCAGTAACCCTGTTGGAAATACTTGTTCTGGCTTGTCACTTGAAACCAGTGAATTAGATGAGCTAGAATCAGTTGTACTTTTCCACACAACTCTTTTACATGTATCGATTTCCAATTTGCAAAGAGTTGGAATACGTAGAATTGACACGAGCAATTGTTCTCATTCTTGAATCACAAGCCTAGCTAATAAAGCAGAACGTTTGGGCAATTTTCAACGCAACTTAGAACATTTTATTAGAGAAAGTTCTTGCAGTTGAGGAAAAACTTCAACTTTTTCACAAGATCCATGAGGAATTCAGTCTTCCCATTCTTGCAAATTCTTAAAATAAAGAGTCTAATTGTGGAAAAGGTACTGAGACACTACTTACGTAAAACTCTGGACCCAGGCTTTTTACTACTGCCATTCCAACTACAAAAAGATGCTTCAGAACCGGTAGTTGCCCAACTGTTGGCAAAGAAGAGCACATGTCACAATCTTCGAACCTTAAGTACACTAAATTTGAGAATGTGGAATCTCCTAACCAAGTGGAAAACTTTTTACCACCATACCTTGATAGTAAGTTGTTTCAGATCTTCATGAAGTCTCAGCATATCAAGCACGCGCGTTTTAGTTTCTGGCTCCCTTGAATTGTCACTGTTGTTAGTCCATTTAAGTAATAACTTATTATGGTTCCCCTTGCGATTTAACTCAGCTTCCGTGGGATTACCAACATCTTTTACATTTTCCCACCCTGAAATTCTAAGCTTCTCCCGAAGATTCTCCAAAGAATTTAACTCTCGCAACCGAGAGCCAAAGTTTTTGCCCACAACAAAGTTACTGAGTGTTTGTAGAGTTAACTTGCCAATTCCCCCTCTCTCCAATGTATTTGCATTAGAATTATTGAGATGACCATCTTGATTAGATTCCCCATGTCTGCACACATTGTCTTCAGTCGATGACAGTTCTAAAAGAAGCGTATGTAAATTGTAAAGTGTACTTATTGATTCAGACAAAGTTATAATTGGAGTTCTAGATAGGTGAAGATATCTTAAATGTATCAAATTTTGTATTGTCGGTATCTTCCATATGTAATACCCACGCAAAGAGAAAACCCTTAAATTTTGTCTTTTCAACAATTCATCAACAAACCAATAAGACAAAAAGTTGAAGAAAAATATTTGTGGTTTCGCTAGTAAAAAAGTTCGCAAATGTTCCCCATCAGAAATGGTCTCAAATCCTTGTAATTCCGCCATATTTTCCAGTTATATATGAGAAATGACAAAGATTTTTTGAATCCCTTGGTTTCTTGTTACCCTCCGACATATCCTCCCTTTTAAAGTGCATTTCACCCACGGCCCATTGAGCAAGATCGTTAATGAGGTCATGCATGATGAATGTTGACGTATTCATGCTTAATTGTTGAAAAAATAACCTTGATTGGAACTATTGAAAATAATCATGGCATGATTCTTCCATTTTCTTCTCATTTGTATCAGATTGCAGAAAACCCTCGGCCATCCATAAAAAGACTATCCCCTGCTCATGAAATTCATAGTCCTTTGAAGGCAATGAACAGTATGTAAAACATCATTTTAAATGTGCAGGAAGATAATAGTAACTTACTCTAAGAGCTCTCATAATACCACATATTTCTTCGAGTAACTCCCATATTTTGCTATCTTGCACATTTAGCTAGTCACTACGGTCGTATTTATGACGCAAGAGGCTCCCGAGAGTTTTTGCTGCAAGAGGCAAACCATTGCACTTTTTCTCTGTATTCTCGCCGATTTCCTTCGAGTATTGATGCACACCAAAATGTCGTCCCTAAAGGATGTTGAGTAAATACAAGCAAGCAGTCATCATCCGACAACTTGTTCAATTCATAAGGTTTAACAGACCCGTATTTGATGCAACATCTTTTATGCAAATTGTCACAAGCATTTTACTTATGGGTGTGCCTGCTCCCAATGGAAGGCTTAAGAGTTCCCAATCATTTCAACCCTCATTCTACAAATCATCTAAAACAAGAAATGAGCAAGAGTTGTCTTGCCCATCCCTCTCATTCCCATAATAGGAATGACAGAATTCATCATCAGTAATTAAATCATCCCTCACAGCTACTCAATTATTTCTTTCTTCTCTTTTTCCCTGTCACAAACTTTAGCTTCATTCACCAAAAAGGTTGTGGGTCGTTTTTGTTCAACCTGTTTAGACCTTCTTCCTGAATTATCTTTTAACTCCAACAGGTCTTTATTTATAATAATCTTTTGCAATCTAATAGTGATCTCATCTATGTTGCGCCTCATCTTGGAATCAAATTCTATAGAACATGTACTAAAATTGGTGCAGCAAGTAGTAATGAGATTCCAAAACTTACTTGTACTAGGTTGAGGTTGGTGCAACAATTTTCTCCTCAAAGCTTCAGTTGCAAACTCATCTAGCATGTCTTCGACATCGTATGTCAAGTTCTTAAGCTCGTCAAGCCAGATTTTTACTGAATCCTTGGTCATCTGCTGCTCCGTTGCATTGTCAAGAACTGCCTTAATCTTCTTCAATTTCCTCTGCCATTCCTCCAGATCAGCGTATATTTTCTCTTGCTTTCCAAATAGAGAAAACACCTCTAAAGCCATTTTTTTTAACAGCATCTCAATGGTGACTGTTTGAATTTTCTCTCTTTGGTTTAGATTTCATGTTGCCTTCCAAATAGATGACGAGGAGATAGAGTTATTTGTCAAGAAGTTTATAAAATTCTTTAAATTTAAGAAAGGGGATCCTAATAAGAATCAAAAACCTAGTGAAAAATAGAAGAATTGTTCTAAAAGGAATATGAAGATTCAATGTCACTAGTGTAAGAGGTTTGTACACATCAAATACGAGTGTCTTAACTTCAAGAAGGGCAAGAATGTCGTGAATGTCTCTTTTAGTGACAATGACTCTAGGGAAGATGAAAGTGACAAGTTTTCTTTTGATAAAGCTAACAACTTTATGGATTTTGTTTCATTTGTGAAAGTTAAGTTTGTTGATTTTGAAGATAATGTTTCAAATGATGATGAAGACATCAATATATCTTTTGATAAACTTTATAGAAAGAGTTTGAAGCTCAAAAAGACAAATAAGACTACTTTGAAAAACTCAAAATTGTTGAACTTGAGGAGAAAATTTTTATAGTAAAACTAAGGGAGTAGGTTGAGTTAGTCTTTAATTTGAAGGAACAAAATAAAATTTTAGAGAGTAAAGTTAAGGCTTTAATTTGTGAGTTGAAGGATACTATGTGATAACTTACAAAATTCTCTAGTGGCACTAAGAAATTAGATTAAATGCTTAACATAAGATAGAAGAAGAGTAGCAAGAAAGGGTTAGGTTTTTTTTATGGTTAGCATTAATGATGTTTCTTCCTCTTGAACTGTGTTTGTTACTCCTAAAGTTGCTACTAAAATAGTTGTTCTTGAGATCAAGAAGACTAAGCCTAAAGGTATAAGTGGTTGGATAAGAAAAATGTTAACCCTCGTAATATTAGTTATAGTTTTGTCTCACTCATAATTTCTTGATCTTAAACCATGTTTTTTTATTGGTTATCACTTTGTACATATGAATCACTTGTGCTTGATTCACTTTGTTACATGCTTATTAGAGATGAAACTCATTGTAAATGATTTGTCTTTTTGTATAGCATTTACTTAGGCATTGATGTTTACTTGATTTGAGTCTTACTCTATATTTTTATGCACTTTTCATGTGAAATGATCCTTTTTAAGCCTTTTAAATGGTTTGTTAGTAGTTTTTGCATTTTATTTGGTTTATTTCTTTTGTTGGTTGGCTTGAATTTTTTATTTTATTTCTTGAGCATGGATACTGCTTGATCTCTTTATCATTCAATGACTAAAAGGGAGAGAAAAATATAGAAGCTTAGGGGATATATAAGAGTTAAGAGCAACAAGCAAGCATAGATTTGGGAAGTTTAGCTTTTGTTATGTGTCTTATTTTGATTGTTATTATATAATTCGATGATAATCTTTGGTTATATATATTATTTTTATGAGTTGATTACCCCATGCGTTTATTTGGTATTCTGAATTATTTTTAAGTTAACAGGTATTGCTCAATACCCTTTAAAACTTTATGGTACACATTAATTTTAGAAATTATTTTCATATTATTCTTATAAGAATTTGTTATGGTGATTGACGAAATTCATATTATTGGCTATACTTACGTTAATATTAGATATTGTGTTTTTTGTCATGGAATGACTAAAGGGTGAGTTTGTAGATTCAAATTTTATATTGGTTCATTCCTTATCTAAATGATTGAGTTTGAGTCAGTTTTTAAGTAAACAAAGACCTTGTGCTAACTTAACACCAAGTGGGCACTCGAGCAAAAAAAGAGAATGTTGTTCGGAATCTTAACATCAAGACAACCCTAATTTTTCGTTAGAGCAGTGAATGATGAATTGTTGTCTAGAATCTCAATGCCAAGCAAGCGCCCAGTTCTTGCTCTAGCGGTGAACGGTAAAATGTGAATGGTAAACAATAAGTATTCTAGAATGCTTGCGCCAAGATAGTGTCAATCTAGTGCTCAAGTAATGAACAGTGTCAATCTATGAATAGTGACTTATGAATATTGACTTGGTGCCTAGTCAACACCAACTTGGCACTCGAATATCTAGGGAGTTCGCCCAAATAGCACCTAGTTGACGCTTGAGCAGCGTCTTAAAAATATAAATACTTGGCGACATTTGAGTTAGAGTTTGGGATGACAACTTGATGTTTTTGGATTTTCTAAGCAGAAAAAGCATCTCTAAGTGAAAGAAGATTTTTTCTTCTTGGTTTCTTTATTAGAGAAACTAATCTAATTCCAAGTGAATGAGATTTGTTTAGTTGTTTGTCTTAGAAGGCTTTCACCACATTATCATATACCAAATCAAACTGAAAAGCTTTTAGAGTTGTGATTGTTGTTGGTAGCTGGAGTTTCAGTCTTGTGAACGTGTCGCTCAAGGATTTCATAAAAGAAATAAGATTTTAGAGTTCTGAAGATAAGACTACTTAGAGTAAGTCATTTATCAAGCTAGTCAGATTTGAGTATCAAGAGTTCTTGTACTAAATCACAGGTTGTAAATTCCTCTTTACTAATGGAATATTTTGGTGGCTCCTATATCAACCCAAAGAATTTTTATTATGCTAAGAATTCTTCATAAGAACTTTTTTTAATAACAAATTTGTGTATATGTTATTTTAATTGTTTTAGATTTTATTTATTATTGTGGTTTTATGGTATTGATCTGTTTGAGAATGTTTTATCTAGAATTGATAAATTTTAACGTATTTTAATTTTTGATAATTTGAATCTTCCGTTTTCGATAACACATTTCGCTCTTCTCAAGTGTTCTAGGATCTAAATTTAAGTTTTTTAACCTCTTGCATGATCAACATACTGTATAGCCTTTTTTTTTTTTCCTTTAGTTGGTTATAAAAATCAACAGAAAATACGAAAAATGAAGTAGCTAAAATATGCAGAAATTCATATCATAACATAATATTTAAGAAATATAATATAAGACCATAATTAAAATTATGAGCCTTAACTTCCCTTAAAACCAGTTCTTTTCATATCATAAATTTGATCATTTATCCTAACAGTGTTAGGAAGTATACTAAGTATTCTCTAATATTTGATTTTTAGTAAATATAATACATGTTTAAATATCCTAACTGTCATGCCTCGACCTTGAGTCCTCTTGTGACAATCGTCACAAACCTTCATGATACACCTTATACACCAAAATGTATCAAGAGAGCCTGTAAGGTTGTCCTGTAACATCCAAACCTAAAAACAATTCATAAATATAACCTCTCATCCATAAGAGCATTATTAAAGAATTGATCTCCGTGATCAATTCATCCACAACATATATAATTAATATAAATATCAATTTAAAAATACTGCATAAAGGTTGAACAAAATATTAAGTTCGAACATAATCATCTAGTTTACAATTTCTTCTCAAAATTTAAAATAAAACCAATATCCAGGAAAATACATATATATATGAAAAATACATATCCAATGGACTCGAAACAAACATGTGAGTCAAGACGAGAGGACCTACCAAGAGCGATGGGTGCTTTCAACTGCTACCACAAGCCCAGTTAGGACTAAAGCGCCTAACCTGAAAATTGAAATTGTGAGGGGTGAGTAAACAACTATACTCAGTGAATGAGCGCATACATACATAGACATACATACATGCACACACATTTCTAAATCATGATATTGGGATTTCGTTATTAACATTCTCAAAGTACATATATATTCATTTTCATGTACAACTATTAACTGTAAACAATGTAAAAATGGTCTGCATCCATTTTAAACAATGAAAAAGAGTTGGCTATAATATCTCGATTGCTACCCTGGCCCAGGTAACGTCGAAATCCATCAGTAAGTTTGTTATGTATAAAACCATATGCAATGCATTCTTGTAAAACAGAAAATCATTGCTTAAGCATTGTAAAATCATTTAATTTATATAAAACATGCATTTATAAAACGAGCCCGTCTCACTGATGTTGGCCCAAGTAGTCACTTGGTAGTAAAGTAACTATCTTCGTCGTATCTATCAAATCCAAGAGGTCCCTATCAAGTAGCTAAGACTTTCCATAAGGTCTCCATATCAGCACACACATACTCGGTACACAGTGAGCTTACCATAGCTTAACCTCTCTTATACAGCCCCACTGCGGCTCCACTCACCTATGCAGCCTCTCATATATTCGTCCATAAGCTACCTCTCTATATATACAGTAAATAAGTAGGCGCAAAAACTATACAACTGACCCACTGGCCATATTACAATATATTCGGTCTTATTTGTCTTATCACCAAAATATACATGCATTAAAACATTACATTTTCAAATTAAAAGTATACCCATGTAAATCAAAACTCGGCCTCCCTAGTCAATACATTTCTAAACAAGGTTCACAACATAAATTTTAAATTCGGCCTTCTCGACTATTACATGCATGTATATCAATTAAAATTATATCAGCATACCACAATATACAAACATCCCAATATCAATGCGATGTACATGAAAAATATTCATTTCAACATTTTAAAACACTTGTTTAACACACAAATATACATATAAATATTACATACATTTTATTTACAACTTATGTATGTATAAATCCACTCACAACTTAGGGGAGGGTACACACTCCCACCCTCACAGTCGGTCCTTCTCACGGGTTTTCTAAACCTAATATCACACACACACACACACACATATAGATATATATATATATATATATATATTAAATAAGTTTAACGTCCCCAAATTACTATACTTAATGCATTTAAATAATATGCTCGTGGAAAATGTGACCAAACGTTCTTAGTTGACACAACACTTCGCGAGGCTAATCTAACGGGCCATTTATCCAATTTCCAGCAATTGAAATCCCATGGCCATTATTATTTCCAAATTTCGCATTACTCAACTAATTTTCCACATTTTCTGAAATGCTTAAATCTACTTCTAGTTAATATCCAATACATATATTTTTAATATATAGTCTTACGAGTTTAATTATCATCTTACAATACAATTCCACATAATCTATATTTTAGGCAATTATTAATATAATTGTTCAATCGACGAATCAACGTATATCAATGTCATATACCTTCTATTATCACTATGAGGCACAAATCTACATTTTTCTATATAAAATTAAACTTAAATTTGATATGAATAATAAACTCTAGATTCCTATTAATTCCAAAATACTAAAATCGAATATACGATAGTTTATTAGGCATACCATTGGCTTGTAGAACCTTGTAGGAACTCCAATTTGTCGTTTAAACACAAAAATCTCAAACTGTAGTCAAAACCTAATTTTCGTCAAGCTTTAATCTTAATCTTCTTAGACCAATTTAAGTTCCAAATTGTAGAGAATGTCATGAGGATTCATTTGGTGCTGGCAATTTTGAAGAAAAATAAGAAATTGGAGAGAAATTGAAAGGAGAGGGGTGACGTTTTTGTAGAGAGAAGGAGGAGAGTTTTGGGTGTTTTTAGAGATAGACGTTAAAACAAATTAGGGGTGTATGTATATATAGTAAGAGGGATGAAAAGTCCAAAATGCCCCTAAAATCTTTGAAAACTCGGGCAAATTTTGGGTTATGTAGCAAACCAGTCCACCGGATTAAAAAATTGGTCGACCGCTTTCCCTTTTCTTCCTTAACAAAGCTTCTGCAGATCAACTGGTTTGCCAATCCGATCGACCAGTTTCGTCCTCCTTTCAAACCACCTACTGTCGGTCGACCAGTTTGCCAATCAAATCTTTTCAAGAATACTAGCGAAATTGCCGATTGCATTAACGTAAGGCATTATACGAAAATTCAATATATGCTAAGTCTAACTTATCAATTCATTTAATCTTCATACCATAAGTTAATTTAAGTTGCCTAAGCCTCGATTGTGTGTCAACTAACCATAAATATATATGTGCAATATGAATGTCATAAATTGACTATTATATCCTTTTGTTCCGAGAATAGGGTTTAATACTAACATTTAGTAGAGGTGATATAGACATATAGACAGTAAGAAATTGAAAGTTTTGGGACTAAATTTATCTTATAAATTGTTTAAACAAACTTAGTTTTGAATCTTCAAATTCTGCCAAAAGAAATCGGCAGTGAGCTATGCTCATTCATAATTTCATATCAATTCGAAAATAAATAATTTGATCTTAAAATTTTAATATGATATAACAAACACAATTATAAATCAATATAGAAAATATCATAATTTTTGGCATTGTTTTCATTTTTATTTTACAAATTGAGACGTAAAATATGTCCTTTATTATTTTGTTAAAATTAAACTCATAAAACAGAAAATACAAATTATACATTTATAACCTAAAATCATAAAACGGTTTAAAGTTGTTTTCTTTATTTTACAAAATAAATCACAAAAAAAAATCATAAAATACTCCTCTCACCTAAATCAAATTCTTTCATTTTGATAATACAATTTTAAGAATATGATACCGAACGCGTTCTCATGTCCGAAATATAATAACTGAAAAATACCATTTTTATTTTTATTTTTATTTTTATTTTTATTTTGTAAAAACACCAGTTTAAAAATAATACCGGATGGGCCAAACAACTAGGACAAATTTGTTTTGGTTGGAAGAACTAGAACTATGAAAAATGTAGAGAAAATATGAAGAAAATTGAAATGCAAGAAGATATTTTTTTTCTTGGGTTGGAAGAAAGAACTTGAATTATGGAAATGATGATAAACAATAACACTATTAATTGAATAAGTTGTATTTGTGTTGACGGGATTGGATCCCTTTCAATAGAATTATATACATGGAACCCATCCTCAAGTGAAATAATTAATTGTGAAATGTGATTGACAAACCAGTATTCAACTTTTAAATTGGTCCAACGTTAATTGATATGTTAAGGTATCAATATATATTCAACTATAATAATAGTATCGAACTCAAATTTTTCTCAATAGGGTATACCACTTTCTAGCGATATTTTTTCTAAGATTGGTTTCATAATCCTTGGTATGTGCGACACCTGAAATACTACTTTCTAGGCCTCTTCTAGTATAGGCTTGAAACTCTCTCTCTCTCCTTTTTTTTTATCTCTACAATTTCTTTTGTCAGCGTTCTGATTTGTCTACCCCTTTTTTATCTCTCTTTTTTTAATTATTATCAATCAATCGTTTAATCAACTATGCAATTTCTGTGATTTTTGAGTTGGGGAATTTTTGTGTAGAGATGAAGCCTCTGAACCGTGGTTTGCACCCTTTAAGAGTAGTGGTTAATTATCATTGTTTTGGTTAACCATCGCTATCTCCTTAAGGGGTTTGTCATGGAAATTTTCCCTTGTCATTGTTCAGTTTCTTATTATATAAGTTTGCATAATTACCATGATCTTTTTTTTTTTTTTTTTTTTTTTTTGCAGTGGTTTCTGACTTTTTGTTCAGATTCTCATAGACGGCGCTAGATGTTGATGCAGCAAAAATCATTTCTTGGACTCCGTGCACTAACAACGATCTTCTTTCTATTTTCTTGTCTGCTAGTTTTGACCTGTGCTTACATTCAAAGACTTTGGGGGTAAAAAGCCGGTTGTTCGGTGAAAACCTTCTAATGCTTAAGTTAGAGTTTTACTTTATAATGTGAGAGAAAAAAAAAAAGCTAATGAGAATATAAGCTTCTTCTAACAGAGTTACATTATCATACATACTTGGTAGTCATTAGCCTCCTTTTATAGGTATGAGTCTCTCAAGCTTGGTAGAATTCTATAAAATCTAGAAATAATAATCTCAGTCATATTTAGATTTCAAAAATCACAGGAATTCTATTTTGTAAGCATCGACTTTCCAAATTTTATGGAATTTGAGCCCTTCTTGTAGAGTATGTCTACCAAGGTAAAGATTCTTATTATGGAATAATCTTGAAAGAATTTGGGAAGGAAACAAATCATTTATAAATACGCAATTGTAGTGAAGTCTCGAGATTCCTTATTTGAGACTCCTTTATTCATTTGAAATGAGCTCAGGTATTACATGTCTAAGACCTTTATAAGCTGTGGTTGAGACCTTTATAAGTTATGGTCGAGATCCTTATAAACTGTGGTCGAGACTCTTGTAAGCTGTGACTGAGACCTTTATAAGTTATGGTCGAAACCTTCATATTATGGTCTTGGAACGAGGTTCTAACCTAAGGTTTTTATTGTGACTTTGGGAGGTCTTGAATTTTACTAGGTCTTGAATTTTACTGTTCCTAAGATCCTTGTTATCCCCTGAATATTTTTCTTAAATTGGGCCAGATTTCGAGATATTCTTTGTTCTTCATAAAACTCTGTTCTAGTTCTGGACTTATGGCTCATTGAGCTTCACTTAGACTCTGAATTATATCCCAACAATTCTTAATAATTAAAATTTAAAATAATTAATATAAAACTTAAATTATATTGTAAAAAAATTAAAATATAAATAAAAAAATTAAATAAGTAATATAAGAGCGAAAAATTTAGAGGGAAGCAACATGAAATATTGCCACGATCCAATGAATAAAATATAATGTTTGACAAATTCACTATCTTTTTTATTATTTTATTATTATATATATATATATATATATATATTGGTTATATGCATACGAAAAAAAGGGGCTTGGAATTGCAAATAATTTCAAATCGCCCATATACCCAAAGAGTTGTTTGGTTAACTGGAAAAGGAAGGAAAGAAGCAGCAAAATGACAGTGGCTGCAGGGATCGGGTACGCTTTGATAGCGCTAGGACCGTCTCTTTCTCTCTTCATCTCCGTCATCTCCAAGAAGCCCTTCTTGATCCTCACTGTCCTTTCTAGGTATTTCTCATTTTCTCTTCTCTTCTCTTCTCTTCTTTACTTTTCTTGTTTGACTAACATTTTCCCGACAAGTGAAACTAGGTTATGCATTTCCTTTACGTTTATGACTAAATACTGTTATTTAATTAGTATTTGTGGATGACTTTAAATTGGGTGGATCATTTTAAGTTTGTATTTGGATGCTTTCTAGAGTTTGCTTTTCGCATTTAAACTCAATTCGTACCCATTATTTGTTAATTTCAGGATTTTAGGGTGAAAATCAACAGAAGCTGATAGGAAATAGATAATTGATTACTCTTCAACTTTATATATATATATATATATATATAGGAGTCTAATTTTCATTGTAATTTGATTGTTTTCTGATTTTTGTTGGTTGGAATGTAACGAGGTTTTTTTATTAATTTTGTGTATGAATGTAGTACACTGTTATGGCTTATAAGTCTTATCGTCCTGTCGGGTGTATGGAGAGCTTTTCTTCCTCTGAAATCAACAACATGGTGGCCATTTGCAATGCTTATAATCACATCTGTTGGGTTTCAAGAAGGGCTTCGTGTTCTTTTCTGGAAAGTTTACAAGTACGTTATTATCTGTCTGTCTGTCTTTCTGAAATTTAGTTTTATATCTTTCTTTGTATTTCAATGTAAATATATGACAATTGAGAATCAACATGAGATAAGAAAAAATTCATACTTCTCTCTTAATCACTAGTTATGTCTCTGCTGGCAATGTCTATGCTATCATGGTGAGGCGTTCATGCTTGTTTGAGTCTTAAGACAGATTTTTCTCCTGTCTATTGACATATTATTGCGGATTCTGCAATTATATGGTTCAGCCATCAGACTTCATAATTGGAGTTCAAAAAAATACAATACAATAAAATAATCTTTTACCAGAAAGGAAAAAAGGAAAGAAATAAAAAGATAATGGTGAATTAGAAGCTAGAAATGAATGGATTTTGGAGATGAAGCAAGCATATAGAGTCAGTTACATTTATTGAGAACATGCTACAAAATGCTGACTTTATCAGCAGTGTTAACAAATAGTCTGTAATTAACTAGTTTCTGACACATCAATTCAAAGGTGGTGGCTGACTTAGCTTGTAAACTCACTTAGATCATAGCACAGACTTGGGATCAAAATCTGCTTTCACTTGGCTCAAAATCAGAGTTACTTTGTATTTTATTATTGTAATTTACAAATAGGTTTGTGTATATATATTATATTTATGAGTGCAGCCAATGCAATAAAAAAATTTAGGCAAATGATTAAAGACAAGTTTCAGTATATTTATTACTTACTGCTAGTTTTAAAATTCTTATCAAAATTCTTCTGGGAGATTTCTAAGAGGTTTTAGTCATTTGTCTTCTTTTATTATCTGTATCATTTGGTTGACATCATCCTATTTGATATTAAAATTCTAATTGCAAAAATAGTCTCTGTTTTGTCACATTCACTTTAGCCCGCTGATTTTGATTGTAAAATAACCCTAATTATCCAAAGAGTCTCTGTTTCATCTCGTCTACTTTAGCGCACTGGCTCTGATTGTAAAATAACTCTAATCAAGTTTCAGAGCTTCATTCTCTTTTTCAAATTTTCTTTTTTCTTTGGGTTTGATATGGCTTTTCAGAAGCATTCTCCTCTATGGTTTATAGCATCATTCTTTCAATATCTTCAGCTCTCATTCGATCGACTGAGTTGCAGTGCAACTTTTGTCCTCATAATGTTTACTTATAAGCCACTGATTGACAATTTTGTTGAGCCGGCTGTCAAATGATCCAACATCATATGCCTGAAATTTTTAGGTGGATTGTATAGCCACCATTTCCACTTTTCTTTTGCTAAATAAGTTGTATGCTGCAAGGTGAACTCTTATAATTTTGTTACTATTAAATTTTGCTCAAACCTTATTCCACATATTTTATGGGATTCAACCACCTTTGTTGGAGATGTAAATGTTATTCTGATGGGAGAAAGCTCCCATATCTTTTTGTGATTATATATTATATAGGTAGTATCATGAGGTTTTCAAAATTCAGTTGACAATGAATAATCTGTATAACATCAAAAGGGTATGTTGGTTTTGGTAACACCTCTTTATGTCGGACTTAATGTAGGAGGTTGGAGGACATGTTGGATGCTTTTGCTGACAGAGTCGGAAAGCCACGTTTATTTCTCACTGATAAGATGCAAATTGCTCTAGGTGAGATTTGAAGAGGCAGTCAAATCACTTTTCACAACCAAAACTGTCATATTCCTATATCTTTTGCTTGAATTGGCCATATAATGATTTTTATAGCTGTTGGCTTTTGTAAATTCAAGTTTTTTTTTTTTTTGTTATCACCCTCTCTAACCTTGGGTGTCTAAGTCAATGATAACTGCTGCAACATGCTGCTTTTAGGTTCAACCAAAATCCATGGCATTCAGCGCCCTTCATTTCAACTATCTCTATAATTGAATTAAGCTACTCGAATTTAGAACATATTAAGTTTTGTTGTTTTACATTGCTAAGAATTAGAACTCTCAAGTGCCATGGATTCCTCAGGGTATGTTAGATTTTCAAGAGTTAAAATTTTTGAAAGACACCAAAAGTTGACAAAATGATTAATTTTTCCATTTATTAGTTTCATAGAAGTAGAA
The DNA here is from genome assembly GCA_035584115.1 of Cedrela odorata. Lineage (NCBI taxonomy): Eukaryota > Viridiplantae > Streptophyta > Magnoliopsida > Sapindales > Meliaceae > Cedrela > Cedrela odorata. Next base: position 14,720 of record JAXCLQ010000007.1, on the reverse strand, counting down.
ATACATGTCCTATTGATGCAAATTTGATCATTGCACATCTTAAGAAGTTAATACTGGAAAATAATCGATAGGATCTTTATAATTAAGGGAATCATTTTACTATTAAATTTATGCGGCTTATTGCATGGATTATTTTCCATTTTTAACTTCTTAACTAGAGCCCTTATGGCACACGTCACTAGAACATTGATACTTTCGCAAATATTTTTATGTCAATAATTGAGAAAATATTATGACAATACTTAAATATTTTAGAATGGCCTTTTTAATGCATTGGTTTATTTATTGATTGTGATCATTCAATAAGGCTTTGTCTGGCCAGGCTGTCTTCCACTCCTCAGTTCCATTTGAATCCAACTTCACTATTGCAATATGTTGTATACGATCCTGGAGTTTCTAATATAGTTCAATCAAAGTTAGGAACCTTACTTTTCTCTTTGATGTATCAGTGGAAAAATTGAATATCATAGTCTCCTGATTTATTCTGGGTACTTTCCTGATAGTCTTATTCTTGCACTGATATCACTTCAAAAAAAATGTGCAGCTGGTGGATTAGGCCATGGTGTGGCCCATGCTGTGTTCTTTTGTCTTAGTCTGTTAACTCCAGCATTTGGTCCAGCCACATTTTTTGTTGACAGATGCTCGCAGATGCCCTTTTTTCTTGTTTCTGGTGAGTCATGCCTTTCCTTATACGTTGCTTGTTCACATTTAGTGTAAGTACTGGGTCTCTGAATGCATTGGTTATTGATGAATTTTCACTCAATTATATCATTTTAGTATACTGTTCTGTTACTAGTATTCATTGGAAATTGACGTTTGCAGGCAAATATTTCAAACATTGATTTGCAATTAGATTGCATTTTTTTTTCCCTAACTGCTTTTGTCTTTACTGTTGCAGCAATCATTGCTCTTGCATTTGTTACAATTCACACTTTCTCAATGGTCATTGCATTTAACGGGTATGCAGAAGGGAATAAAGTGGACCAGTATTTTGTTCCTGTCGTCCATCTTGTTTCAGGGATGATGGTAAAGTCTACATTTACGTTTTGTTTTGCCTTGTGGTATCTTTCAACAGTTTTCTTATTGAAAATTTTATATCTAATTGTCCCTCAAAAAGTGCACATTCAGTCCTGAAATTGCAATACTTGAGCTTGTATGATTGAATATGCTATGTAATTATAACTGTCTTATAGTCTAAGGTCTGAAAAAATTACCTATAATATAACATGGCATGGACCTGACATGGACAAAATCGTAGGACATGAGACAAAGTGGAGTATGGACGGAGGAATACAAGTACAAGAATACTTGTTGCTTAATATTTTCAAAGATATCTGATTTTGCCTTAAAATTACTGCTATTATTAATCTTGTACACAGTTTCTCTTAAATTTCTTGTTTGCAGTTTCATTATCCCATAAACTAAGGTCATAAACTTAATAAATTATAGAACAAGAAGATCTTGATTTTCCCATTCCCTTCCATCCCTTCTCTTAACAATTAAACGTTTTCTCCATCTCTTGGATATTCTGAGGGGAAGTTATAGGGGGTGATATCTTTTTGTTGGATATGTGGTACTGATTGGAAAGAAACGTGATCTCAAATTATTTATTATTGGAGTTATTAAAGTCAGTTACACACACTAATTGACATTCATACTAAAAATTGCTACATTAACCCATGGGAAAGGTACTGTATTATTTGAACTTTAACCATGTCCAATAATACGTGATTTAGTTTCTGAATGTTTCTTTTGGCAGTTGGCTCGACCAGAGTGCTTAATTAATTGATTCTCTAGTAGCAATTAATGTTGGAATAACTCCTACCGACCTTTCCATCTCTCTCTCTTTCGTTTAATTATTTATATATATTTCCTTCACCTTCTTTTTGTTATTTTCTGCAGACATTGGTAAATTTTGCATCTGGTGGTTGTATCATCGGGATTCCTCTCCTCTATATCATGGCAAGCTTGACGCTGATACACTGTGGGAAGGTGGTATGGGGCAGATTAACAGAAAACCAAAGCAGGCAGGGTAATTCTTAGTAATTCATAGGTCTGGTAAAGTCTCATCTCTAAATTTAGTTGTTTCAGTTGTAGCAAGTACCCCATACAAGTGTATCTACGAATGCTCTCTGAACATTACGTTCCGTGAACTCGTACAAATTGAAGTCAAATAATCATATCTGTTTCTTCTTTTCCCTTCATTTATGCACCTAGGCAAGTTATTTGAGAATGTCTGTATTTAGTATGCATAAAGGTATGTGTCTTTGTCGTATCCTTAAAATTATTATACAGGTGTATTACTTGTATTTACATGTCGCATGTGTACTCCGACTGTGATAAAACCCATAAATTCTAGGGTGTGTATTTTACCTGCTAAATCCCATGAGGGTTGACTGTTTGAAATGCAATGCCCTACATAAAACCCTTTTGAACAGATATCGTTTGTATTTGGTATTTTCTCATTTCCACAATGCCGAGAATCATTTTCTCATGCAGAGATTGCACTACAGCAGCTAAATCTTAGTATCCTCATTGCTCGTGCTATCTTAAAACATTTTACCAAACAACAATTTTTCACTTTTGGTGTAAGCAATTTTTGCGGGTAGAGAAGAAAAACAGTTTCCATGATGTATAATTGTCATGGTATAAATTGACAATTATAAACACAAGAAGATTACAAAATTCACCTCAAAATAGACATGAATTTCTATTATTCAGTTAAACACGGGATAATTGGGATTTAGATAACGTTCAATTTGCAATCGGATTAAAACCTTAGAATAAATGTAAACAAAAATTAGACAAGGAAAAAAGAATAAAAGAATAAACCACTGCCACACAACTACAAACATATATACCAACTTTCTGATTCCGAATCCATTCTCACTAACTAAAAGAAATGGGGGAAAAAAAAATGGGTACTTATGAACTGCATTTATACATATAGAGAAGTATTATGAATGAACAAACGAGTTTACTTGTGGGTGATTTGACCGGTAATGAACTTTTGTTCACTTCAAAAAGAACTTCCAGATATCTTTATCGGCCATCTCCTTGATTAAATGGGCTCCAAAAACGCCTTCTTCGTCCACCAGACTCCTCAGGTGCCGTGCAGCATTGTTCAGACCGACATAACTCTTCTTTGTCGCTAAGTACACAACTCCATATGGAGGCCTCAAACACTGTTCATCAAGTGAAAAGTTCAAATGAGATGGATATAAAACAGGAAAAACAAAACTTTGATTTGCGATGAAGCATATAAATCAACAACACAGGCGAACATCGAGCGTAAAAAGGAAAAACTCTATAAACATAATTGAGTGGTTACTGAAGTTTCTTAATTAAAATCCAATACTGCATTTGTTTGTCAATATACTGCTGGCACCTCAATATGCACATTTTTCATTGTACTTTTTCCTGGTTGCCCATAGTTAACCTCAGTTGACATACAAAACTCTCCATTATTCAACAGAATTAGCAGACAGGAAATGAAATGTGATTTGAGATTGTAACGATTAAACCAAACTCTAGAGTGTTGTTCGCGGTATCCAGGAAAAGGGCAGGCCATTATCAGAATAACCATCACAAACTTGTACAAGGGTCTGTTTATCTCAATGAAAGATGAATCGTGGAAAACATTTTTCATGTTAAACAGTATTTTCATTGCCTTCCACATCAATGCAAAACATACGAATGAGCAAGTTCACGGGAAGATAGGAAGCATGAATATGCTATGCTAACAAAATATTATAGAAGAACATGAAGAAAGCAGGAAACTAACCTTTTTAATGAGGGAATATAACTTCTTCAATGAGGTCACTGAATATGGGATCTCTGTCATCAAAATAACATCATAACCACCTTCACCCTGATCAGCCTCACTAGCCCTCTCCCATGCCCTGCTTCCTGAAAGCTTCCTTGACCGTCTTGAGGAGAAGTCCTGCGCAATGATACTACCATCTTGGCTACTACAACCATCCATGAAATCCTCCTCAGAGAAGCTCAGACTCATCCCTGTAGTCACTTCTGACGTTTCATTCCTCACAACAGATAAGACTGTGGGGAGTTCTTCCCAATCACCAGCATAGAAGTGCACTGTCGGTGCCAGAGTTTGCCTTGATGGAGTCAGAGGACTCTCTAGTTGTCGGCTCTGCCTGTCCCGAGCTTGCTCAAGATTGGCAAGGACATTTGGTATAGTTGTGCATCTTATTGCTTCAGCACTGAGATCTTGAAAATGCACTGTACAAGCACCCTGTAAAAATATGAATCAGAAAGGGCGTAAACACATTTTTTTTACACCATAAACCCATATTTGCTTCTTTTACTTATTTAGCTTTTCACGCTTTCAGTGTAAGCTATGCAGTCCCCTTCTTTGTTCCAAAGGAACATCTCTTGAAGTTCCATGTTTTCTCTTTGATGCATATTTGATTAACAATCTCTAGCTCTAAGTATTAGTAGAGCAAAACTGTATCTTTCAGATATATTAGCATGACAAATCTTCAGAAAGAATATATGTTAGCACTAGATTCATCCCCTTTGCAAGGATTAGTAGATCGACAATAAATCATAAGTTAAGCTAACAAATTTATGAATCCACTGAATTTTGCTTTTGTTTGCATAAAAGTTTAAGAAAAAAAAACTGCTCAAAGCACCCTAAAATTTGCACCCCGTGTCTCCAAAATACTATAGGACCACACTATTTGAGGCCAGATTACTGGTCAATATTAGTATGAACATAAAATTTTAAGGTCAGATAACCATAATCATTAACATCAGCCGGTAACTCTTAAGTTTCTAACCACAGTTTTGTTTACATCCCTGATGCTCCAATTTAAGAATTTGATAAATGAATAGAAAGGATAAATATTTGGAAGGCAAGAAGAGACTTTTAAGTTTGTCATCTCACGTATTTTACACAAAAGGATAAATGTCAAAATTAAAAAATAAAAAATAAAAGGAGCAGCATAGGCCTAAGATTAATCAACTGGACATACCTTTATGCAAGCAAAAATCCCAGGAAGTCCATAGCTGCAACCCAACTGTAGGAATCACCAATGAAAGACTATCAACTGGCAGGTTATATTACAAAATAATACAAAGTAGAATTAATTATCAAATATAATTTCTTTAAAAGAAAAAAGTGTTCACAGCAGAAAAAGATAAAAGAAGATTATCAAGCAAGCTTCTATTTAAATAATCACATCTTAGCATAATAATACAGGAAAACAGTAAAATGATATACTACGAAAAGAAAAAGTCAAAAGCACATTTAAATTAGTTTTTAACTGATATCTAATTAAAGCTTAGATACACAAATTTCTAACTGCAAGATCAGATAAATAATTCTTTTGATTTGATTTCCTCCGGATAACAATATATCAAATCAAATTGGTTATTCCATTAACAAGAACACCCTAGAATAAACACTTCAATATTGACCTACTAAGCTATAGAATCTAATAAATTTGAAGATGATTGCCTACAGCAAAAACATGATCATGACTTTCGTTTATAATGCATAACAGACACTGGTTAAATATATCAACAGGAGTTTAGAATGTAAGTTAATCTAATCATTGACTGTGCTCAGCAAATGCGACGCCATTGGATGGATTAAAATAACCAAAATTAAAGGATGAATAGTGAGCAATAACAGCTTTTCTGTGACTGAATTACCTCAAGTACCCTTTTGCCTCTAAAGCTTAGTTGTCCATCACGAATCTCATGCTTAAGAACATTAACAAGATCAATAGAGCTTTCCCAAGATTTCAGAAATCCTGTAAAATAGGATGAATTCGTCACTTCAGATTCATATTTTCAATCATTGTGTGACAAGTAGACTGAATAAGCATGTCGATAGAAAATTCCTCAGTTAAGATGTTTAATCACCAGAAAATCAAATGAACAAATTTTATTTTATTATTCATACTGAAATGTGATGCACCTACCATCAGGTTTTGATGATATCATTTCGGAACCGGTAAACCCAATTATATCAGCAACACTAACTCTTCCCTGCAAAAGATTAAAATAGACATTGCACAGCTTATAATTACATTGTTAAGTTACAATGAAACAGGCACATATATATGTGGCATTACCCATGAGAGTTGGGTGGCAAAGATCCATATTCACGCTAGATTTCCTATTTAAGCATACATTTTTCATATCAAAATAGATTTGTATCTGAAATTCCTTGTCATCCAGGTGATGAAATACTCTTAGGAAATTAACAAATCATAGCATTTATTTTTGAAAAAAATTGAGCCAATAGGAAGAACTAGAAGAGTTCAGAATCATAACTTCGTAACACAGCCTTCATTTTAATAGCTCTAGAAAAGCCATCAATATATTATAAAAATAAAGAAATAAGCAAAAGCCAAGCAGCTCTACTCAATTTTCTTCCTCCCAATGATTGGAGAAAAAAAAAAAGGCAGGATCCTACAATGACCCACCAGCAACAATTATCCCCCTTCTTTCTTCCATGGTAGGAAAAGAACAACATATTTATAATGCAAATTTCTAAGTAACATAGACAACAATCTCTTAAAATTTAACATACCTTGAACATATTAATCCCTTGCAAGTCCACATTCTCTCCAGCATATTTATATGGGTGAGCAATCTGTATTGTACAGAACGAGAATCTCTTAGTTTTGATTGCAATTAATTCCAGATAAAAATAACTTGGTCAAATGAAGATAAATAATTTGTATTTTGCACAACACATTTGTATTAAACATCAGAGATGGTAAATTCGAGGAGAGGAAACAGACCTTTGAAGGGAGAATTTCGACAGCCGGTGAAGGGAGAGGCACATCCCTCTCTGAAATGGTTGACATGCTATGACTTCCTCGGTCTTGAGGCACCAAGCCAGGCAAGCATTGCGCAAGCAATGATGGAGCACGCATTGTACCTTGATCTTTTGAAAAGCACTGTCAAGATAGAACAACCTACATCACCAAATTCGATACTCATGGGATTTTGTTGATGAAAATGACAAATAGAATTATGTAGAGAAAAATTGCAATCTCCAATGATATTCCTGAGTTCATATATTTTCAACTAGATGCTATCACTATATGATTTACCAAAATATCATTTCTAGGCAGAGAAAACAATCAAGAATCAGTTTCAAGCTTAAAATCTATGATCAGAAACTCCAAGCACGCCAATCACAAATTCAATCCACGACAAAAATTACTTAAAAAGGTACACAGTAAGTCAACCAAGCAAAATCTGCAAAAGCACAGAAAATCAAGAACCCAGGAACTCCAAACATAATATAATCATATAAACTAGAACCGAAAAAATGAAGCTTTCAATCGTTAATAACAAAATAGTAATTTAACATTGTAGAAAGAAAAGATCAACAGACATATACTATTAAATTAAAAAAAAAAAACAAATAATTAATAGTGAAGAAAATTAACAAAACTCTAAATCAAAGAAAAAAAAATTGAAAATTTACCAGATTAAAATAATAGATCCTACAAAAAAATAAAAAATAAAACTTGATCACATTATTTATTTTAGAAAATAAAAACCAGCCCACAAGTCCAATTGCATTACAGAACAAAACCCACAAACAAATACCAAAACCAACACAACCCACATGTTAAATCACTTCCAAGAACAAAACCCGGAACTGAGAATCCAACCCAAATGCAATTTACATAAATAAATAAAAAATCTCTAATAATAAGAAAAACAACAAGCATTTTACCTATGAAGAATCTCTCACATGAAATCACAGATGCAGTAAGCGCTCTTTATTATATATAATTTTATAACACACAAGAGACTGCAATTTCAAAGGAAAAGAGAGGAGTTTCGTCGCTTAGAAAGTCAATAAAGCAATGCACATACGGAACAAAACCCAAGAGAGAAATACAGAAGCTTCCATCAGAGACCTTAACAGGCTGAAACTGCTTCATTCCTAAACTACCCCTGCTTTTTCTCACTAATGACGAAACTGGCTATAGTGATTTTTCGGGTCTTTGCGCAATGCGCAGCGTTGTCTTCGTTAATACAGGAAACAAACGAGGTGTATTTTTTGTACACGTTGTTCAACCCAATTGGAACGGTTTTTCTGCTTTTATATAAAAGTTGGATAAAAACATCAAGCTCCCTTCTTCTTACAGCTTCTCAAATAGGGAAATAGTTTCTGTACATGAATCAAATAGGTCCCTTGCTCTGATTGCAATGACCAAATTAGGTTTGTTAAGAATAAGAAAATTTATTTCAATAATTTAATCGAAGAAGCACCAATCCCTCGTAAATTCAAGAATTCGAGAATAATCAAAATCCAAGTCAAATTCTGATTCTTAAGGGTTGAACTTTTACTCTTTACTTTTGTACCAAGTATAATTACTGTTACTATTACTACTACATTGCAGATGTAAATTAATAAAGCATTGGAGAATGCCAAACAAAGGGGTTTGAGGGCGGTGGAAAAGCGGTGGGTTGGTGGGCTGTCGAATCCACTGTTCAAAGGTAAACGAAGTCTTCGTCAAACCGGTCTACGTGGCTTACGCGTGTTTCAAGTTGTAAAAGACTTGAATAAAAAATCAAAGACGTTGAATGTACACTCATGATGAGTTGACTTTTGGGGGGAAATTAAGGTGTAAAGTTGGTCAAGTTCATACTCATTATTATTATTATGATAAATAATATCGAAATAAATAAATATATATTATATAAAAAATAAAAAATAATTAACATATATTTTTAAAATGCATTAAAAAATTATTAGATTTATTTAGGATTTTGTAAGGTTGGGAGTTATTTTGTAGTGAAATAAAGGCATACATTTTTAAATTTTGATTAAAATAATATATTAATTTCACTCATTTCAAATTTACTCACCCAAAATCGTTTAAAATTGTATTAATTTGAGTAATTTATCCTCTCTCTTTTTTTCTTTTTTTTTTTTTTTTCTGTTACTCTAAATCATTATCATTTCTAGAGTTAAGTATTTCAGATTACCAATGAATAAAGATTTTCATGAACAATGTCAAAATAACTAGAATTATACTGTACATTTAACCAAATTTAAAATTTTACATTAACATTTCTTTATTTGTTGTTAGTTAAGAGAACTCCTAAGACATAATTAGTTCAAATCTAGAAAAATCAATCAAAATTATAACTTCAATTACAGCACTTCAAATTGAAACCATAACAATGGGTCAAAAAAAAAAAAATTGATATCCTTTTCAAATTGAAACATAACAATAGGTCAAAAAAAAATCGATATCCTTTTCATTTACAAAAGGTTTATATATTCAATAATTCACTCTTTTTTTTAAATATATATATATATATATATATATTTAAAATTATAAGCATAATTTTAATAGGTGTTATATTAGTTGCCAAAATCAAGAAAGTGTGGTATATTTAAATTAATTTCTGTCAAACTCTTGGAAGATTGGTGTCACGGACTTAGAGTTGTGGTGCGCCACAACATGCTAGCAAGTTTGAGTTATGTGGGCTCTTATGTTTTAGGCAAACACTGCTAGCATAAGTTTTAGTTGGCTAAGTATCCTAATGATGCACAAAATATGAGTTTGAGTAGGCATCAAACTCCGAAGTCCCTAGAAAGCCAGGGGTGTTAGCTTTGCACTATACAAAGAGTGCTTGGCACTATATAAAGAATGCTTTGCAGCATGTTGCCATGATCATTCATGAGTGAATGCTAGAGCAAGTTGTGTGAAATTCGTTCTAAAGAGAGAAAGTTTTAGAGAGAGAAAGTCTAGGATTTTCGAAAAGACCTTCACAAGGGTGTTGTGAGTGGTCTTGTGTCCTTTTTAAAGTGATTAATAAAAAGGTTGAGGGCGTGTGGCCTTTGTAATTAATATATTGCTTGTGTTGTGGGTGTTGTGTTGCTTTGCTTTACGTTGCGTTGCTTTGGTTGTGCTTACTTTTGTGGCTTGTGCAGAAAATTTGTGCGGAAAGTAGAGTGCTGATCAAGGGAGTCCTTGAGCATCGTGAGGTTGACCGCATAGAAGAAAAGAGCCCCGTGACAGTTGGTATCAGAGCCGGGTTAGGCTGAAAGCTGCACTTACTTGCGACCAACAACAACACAATGGTGGGAGACACCATCAAAGACTGCTTAGATCGCGTAGAGAGGGCTGTTGGGGCGTTTGTACCTGATACACCATCGTTGGTTGACCAGATTGGTGCCGTAGCCTCAGAGATGCGGAATGTAGCCTTAGAAATGGTGGCATTGAGGGGCGAGATGGGGGATCTAAGAGGGCATTATGTAAATCTTGAAAAAGATTGTAATGAGTGGATGGGCACCACGGGCGAAGATTTGATTGCTGCGAATAACGCTTTGCGGGGGCAAGTGAGAGACCTTGATGCCGAAGTGGTGGTGATGAGGAGGGCTTTAGGCAACATGCCTCAACACACCGAAGCGGTACTCTCGAAAGTGAAAGAACCCGAGCCAAAGAGTTTTGATGGGGCGCAAAACGCAAAGGAGTTAGAGAACTTCTTGTGGGATATGGAGCAGTATTTTAAGGCAGCCCACATTCCGGAGTCGGAACATGTGGATATAACTTGCATGTACCTCACGGGTGATGCTAAGTTATGGTGGCGCATAAGGCTGAATGAGGATGTTGAGGCGCTAAGGCCACCTATCCAGACTTGGGAGGTGCTAAAGAAGGAATTGAAAGCTCAATTCTTACCAAGCAATGCCGTGTGTGGCTTGCTAGGGAAAAATTGAAAAGGCTGAAGCACACCGGAACCGTGCGAGATTATGTGAAGGAATTTAGCTCGCTGATGCTAGATATTCGCAATATGTCGGAGGACGACAAACTCTTCAATTTCATATCGGGTTTGCAAAATTGGGCGCAAACCGAGCTGCGGCGACAAGGTGTAAAGGACTTGCCCGCGACACTTGTAGCGGCTAATGGGCTAATTGATTACAAGCTCGGGCCTCAAAACGAGCAAAAGAAAGCCCATGAGGGCAAGAAGAAGAAGAAGGCTGAGAACTCCAAGGGCGACGCCTGAAAAGAGAAGGGAGAATCTAGCTAAGCCAAGCCGCAAAGGCAATGGAAACCGGGGTGTTTTATATGTGGTGGCCCCCATAGGGCAAAAGAATGCCCAAACCAAGCCAAGTTGAACGTAACAACTGAACAAGAGACACAACATGAGGCTGAGACAAGTGTGCCTAAGTTGAACCCGTTGCAGTAAAGATTCAATGCGTTGCAGATTGATAAGTCGTATCGAGGGCTTATGTATGTGACGGCATATGTCAATGGGAAGGAAGTTCGGGCTATGTTGGATATCGGTGCTACGAACAACTTCATCGCAAGCCGTGAGGTAGAGCGGTTGGGATTAAAGGTTGAAGGCACACAATGCGCGGTGAGAGCCATGAATTCTTCAAATATGGCCATGCAAGGCGTAGCCATAAGTATGTTGAAGATTGGTACATGGGAGGAGAAAGTGCGATTTTCTGTCCTTCCACTTTAAGACTTCGAACTTATCCTTAGCTTAGAGTTCTTTGTGAGTGCGATGGCATATGTGATGCCGCACATGAGAAGTCTTCTTATCATGGGCAAAACGCCAGAACTTGTGCGGTGCAAGTTCTTGGAAAACGGCACAAAGGGACCATCACTCCAAAGTGCCATACAATTCAGTAAAGGTTTGAAGTAAAGGGAGATGTCTTACATAGCGGCGCTTGTGGAAATCAAGCCAGATTAGGTTGAGGAGGTGCCTGATGAGTATGAGGCTGTGCTAGACGACTTTACTGATGTGATGCCGCCAGAATTGCCCAAAGAGTTACCCCTACGACGTGCGGTGGATCATCACATTGAGTTGGAACCAGGGGCGAGACCACCCGCTCAGGCTCCTTATAGAATGACGC